>NC_061161.1:33484116-33776616 GCF_022113875.1 Hydra vulgaris | reverse complement strand
ATAATGAAAACAAAAAAACCTTACTTAATTATTTAAGGTTAACTAAAACAGCCTTAATCGAATTGTGAAAGCAAACCACATTTTTCGCAAAATTATGAAAAACGTCGTTATAAGGGGGGATTAGTTGTTAAATGAGTACTTTTTTTAATATAGAAGTTCTTGATTTAGAAAATTATTTTGGAACGCTGATAAAATCATTACATTACAAAATAAAGTTCTAATAATATGGTGTTAGGTAGTTAATAAATAAAAACTCATCAATTCTAATAAAATAATTCATGACCAAAATTGAGTTAAAGGTTTTGAATTAACCTAGCTTTTGGTAGTAGAATTATTTTATGGTACTTGTATCAATAATCTCTTCTCACAAAAAATAAAGTGTTTAAATATACACAAATAGCTGAATTAAATCTTTTGATAATTCGTTTTTATTTTCATTAAAAACTGTTTTATAATTAGTTGGTCCATTGATATGTTCTTCAAGCAGTAAACTATCTTTGAACACCCAGATGATACTAGACTCATACATAATTCATTTAAAACCAGAAGAACATTTGGTCAACTTGGCAATTGTGATAATAAAGTTTACAACTTCTTAATTTATCAAGCTAAATTTTTACACCAACTTGATAAATGAGACTTATATTCCATTCTTTAACCAGAGAGGAGGTATGTAGAGCAGAGGTCCTGCGAAGGTAGAACTAACTTTTGATGATAAAAATTGAACGGAGATCTAATATATATAAAAAATGTTACATATTACATAACAAAGGATAAAACGTTTTTTGAATTAACTACATAAACATACAAAATCATATCCAACAAACATACCAGTTGCTCTGATCACAAATTAAAATAGTTAGCTATACATTTGATGCTAGACTTTTATTCCATTCTTTAACCTGAGCAAAGGCATTGCATAGATATAATAAACTTTTGAAAATAGGAACAGAATGGGCATCTACCTAATATATAAAATCATTGTAATAAAAAATTATTATTATTTTGAACAAACATTACAGGCATTAAAACAGAATAGAATTCTCTTATTTGTAAATTAAGGATCTTATATAATTTATCTTAGATGTAAAAAGTTTAATTTTTTTTTTAACTTTTCAAACATTTAAACTAAATTTGATGACCACAAACAAGACAAAGACCTTGTCTATAAAATGAATTTTCGCCACGCTCTGAACACACAACACACTTTCTCACCTTAGAGGCTTGAAGCTTCCTATCAGCTTTGCTGTGCAATTCAAAGCGTTTTAAAACAAGATGCAGCTTTTGCTCCTGATTTCTAACTGAATGCAACTGCCTTAATTCCTTATTTACGCTATTATGCAAACACTCTCCCTCCTCTTCACTCAGCAACCCAATAGTTTTATGCAATTTTACAAATAGTGGCACATTGAAAATGAGTTCATGCATTTTTCGCGTGATACTTTCTTTTGGAAAGCAAGCATGAAACTCAATAGCAAATAAATTTATATATTGATGAAGCTCAGAAATTTCGGCATCAGAAAGAAATTTTCGCTTAAAAAGAATAGGTTGCAAGTTATTAAAAACACTAAACACACGTACAAATCTATTTTTAATTGCTTCATCATCAATAACACTACAAAGTTTATAGTGGTTTCTTAATACTATTTTACAATGATTACCTACAAATACATTACCATGGTAAGCTTGTCGCTCAACTTTCATATCTTCAAGGGCCTTATAAAGAGACCTCTCATGAGTCCCCATGCTACTTATTGATATTTTTTCTAGGTCTTCACACTCTATCTGCAATCGAATATACTCAAGGTCTAAAACTTCGCGCTGTGCGCGTATAAAAGAAATTTTTTCAGAAATATAAAGGTCAAGACATTCTAAATCTTCACCCTGACATGCTAAACACTCATACTTCTCTATATCACACAATACATTCTTTTCCGAACCACCAATAATTTCACAAAATTGATGGAACAATTTTTGGCACGTACCACACTGCACCCAATCAATGTTACAATCATATTTAGTAATTAAACACCTGATACTAGCACACTTTTCTTGCTGTTTACAGGTTTTTTTTTTATTGGAGGAGTTTAGAGATATGCATTCCAATTCAGAAATATTTTTATCAAAAGCTAACCAACGAGTCTGTAGATTTGCAACGTCTACAAATTGATTTCCTAATAAACGTAAAGAGTCTGCTGTTTTAGAACATTCAAAGCTTTTAGCAGCCCACAATTCATTCGTTCTCACATTCTCATTATGCGACAAAGACGAAACAGCTTGACAATCCAAAATCTTACACTCCTTCAACAATAACTTATAAAGTTTTAACACAACTCCTAACATAATATGCAAAACAGGTGGCACTACATTATCTAAAGTTATTATGGGGAAAATCACAGGAGCAATAATTGAATTATGAAACTTACCTAGAGCTCTTAGGTTTCCACCTTGTCTATCTTCACACAAGTTCTCATTGTAAGCACTATCCAGAGATTGTATTGTCCTCCTTAAGATGTTACAATTAGCAGGTGTGTGAGGCATAGAAGCATGGTTTCTTAGAGAATTCAACTTAACTAGGTCTGTAGAACTAGGAAAGCTAGCAGCTGAACCCTGGTGTCCCAGAACATCATCGATAAAATGAAAATCTCCACCTAAGAACAACCTGACTATTTTGCCTTTTAGCTTAAAATCTGACGACTGAATTCTTTTAATGTCGTTGGCATAATGCCCGAGAACTAAGGCAATATTCTCACGACAGTCTGAACCCTGATACATACAAAATAAATGAACATCATATACAGACCCTGATGATTTAGAATTGACAACTTCAAAATGGAATTTCATATACTTCCCACCCTTATCCCCAGCAAAAAGGAGCCATACCTCTTCGCAAAAACCGACATCAGAATTGAAGTGGTCACGAACGTGCAGACTATTGAAAACCTCTTCAATATAAGTTATCAAATTCTTGACCATCAATACAGGTACTAAACAAGGTGCTTCATTCGCAGATGGATAAAGCAACATGGACTTTACAGTAACATGTTCTTTACTAACATGCATTGTCCGCATTTCTTGTTCTTGTCTTATCTTGGGCTCAGATGGGAGAATCCTTGCACCAAGATTACACAGAATACGTCTTAGCCTACGGAATTCAGCCGTGGGCATCCTTAATTGGCTCTGCAGCTCTACAGCATCAGAAACACTTAACTGCCTAACTAAACCCAACTTATTTGCAACACAATGAAACATAGACTTTTCACAAGACACAGAATCACAAAACAACATAGACAAATCACTTTCCAAATCTGAACAAGCTAATAATCGAAGGAATATAAAAGCAAGTTTAGATCGTCTAGCTGCAGCATGCCTACCTAACTTAGAATAAGATTTACCATCTCCTAACTTAATGTAAGTATATTTCTTACCAACTATTGGCTTTTTAACTGATATAGTCTGTGGATTACTTAATTTAAACCCACAGAATAATTCAGAGGAACCAATGTTGTCATAGTCTAAATAAGAATCAACGACAACTAAATCCTTATCACTGCTAGCAAAATATTTGCAAATTTGGCAACTGTTCTTGTTTATATCACTGATTTTTGCATTTTTTTTTTCAAATTTAAATTTTTTTAGCAATCTTACATTTTTGGCACGAGCAGATGCAAATTTACGGTGTGCTGTTTTTAATTTTTTTTTTTTTTTAAAGTTGGAACTGCTCCTCCTGTTTTAGCCTAATACTCATAGTCTCTAATTGAGAACTTAATGAGTTACAATGTGCGTTGAGAGCCTTGTTTTTAGAATTTAAATATATAACTTCAGTTTCCAACTTTGATACCTGTATTTTTAAATTATCTATTTGCTCCACATTATTTTTTTCTTTAGAAATTAATTGTTCAACTTGACTACTTAGTTCCTTATTCCTATTTAAAATATAAAAATTATCTGCATCTGCTGATTTTTTTTGTTTTTTTGTTTGTGGAGCTGGAGACAGTTGCATTTTAAAAAATGCTTCGTTTTTTGAAGCTTCAAAATACTTTTTAGAATCTTTTTTTCTTTGTTTTATTTTTCGGCACATTTTATTTAACACATCAATATTAGGCATATTAAACTCAATTGGCAAAAGAAAACTTAAAAAAGTAAACAACGCTTTTGGATGAAAAACTGTTAATAAAATTGAAATCACATTGTTAGTGATCTTACTAGTGTCAATTACTCGCTTTACAAAATTAAAGTTATACTCATTTTCCCAACCATCTTCCCAACCGATGTACAGTTTCAAAATTTCCCTCTCAGTTGCATACATCACATAAATAATGATAATGATATTATAATAATAATATAATAAAAGAAATTAAATAAAATAATATTTACAAATAAATACACTAAAAATAAAAGAATTAAGCAACTTATCTGAGATTAGTCGAATATCCACGAGGAAATAATCCACGAAACTTTGCTTTATAATCTTTATTGATATAGTAATAAAATTATAATACAAACAACTTAAATAGAATAATATTGACAAATAGATGCACTAGATAAAATCGGATTAATCAACTTATCTGAAATTAGTCAAATATCCAAGAGAAATTAATCCGCGAAACTTTGTTATTTATTCTATAAAATGTGTCTCGTTTGTTTTGTTTGTTTTCTTAAAATGCATCCGATAATCGTTGGGGACGTAACGATCCGAGTTTGCGTCACCGCTTTGAAATGTAAACAAGAATTTATGCAAAAAAAACTAAAAAAAATGTCGCTAAACATGCCAAGTTTGAAAGCATATTTGATAACATAGCTAGAGGTACAGAAAATAATTTTTTGATTTTCTTATTCATATAAGGTTGAAGTATTACTAAATCCACAGACTTTTCAAAAATGTTATGTTTTTTATTCAAAACGAATAAAAACAAAAATATAAATGCATTAAAAACTAACTTTCTATATAAAAACTTGCAAAGTCTGTGGAAATCTAGATAGAACAGACATTCATTAATAACTGTTCTAAATTTCAACCATCGACCATGTAGCTATGTTATCAAATCTTAGTTGGCCTAAGACAGGTTTTGCGTAAAAATTGCAAAAATCAGAAAAGTGATGCCAAATTATTAACAATATTTTTACAGCTTTCATTTTTATTCCGTTTAATGTAAATGTTTATTTAACAAGGAAAGATAGATCTTTTATATTTTTTTTATTTGAAGATGAAAGCATTTATAGAAAAAAAATACTATTATTTTAAAGTTAATGAATTTTTATACTTTTTATGCGGAAATACTTTTTTTTTTGATAAACTCGTGACGTCAGGCTCGCTTTTATATTGAGTGAAACAGCCGTGTGTAATTATAAAAAAGTTAAAAAATCTTGAATAATCCTTCATAAAAAAACTTTAAATTTAGTTATAAAATAAAACAGCGTTAACACTGTAAAACTTAACTTGTAGATGTGTTAAGTATTTAGTAATTACCAAAGTATTTTGAAGAAAAAATATTGTTTTTATTCATTAAATGAGGTTTGTTTTGGACTTAGTATTTTATTTACTACTTAAAAAAACAATAGCTTTAAGCACTTTGCATTTTTTATTGTTTAATGATGTGTGTTTATTATTACTTTATTATTATCGAATTTTAATTAATTATCAATGTTATGCTATTCAAATGTTATTCAAAAAATGTGCGGTTGCTACGAATGGATTTTTGTTCGGCTGGTAGCAAACAATTTAATGCAATTCTTTGTTTTTATATTTATATTTTATACACTTTCTTGTATATTTTAGGACAAATACTTGTTTTAATTTAGTTATTTTAAAACGTGAATTTTAAATTTAGTGATGTGCATTAATTATATAGTTTTAATCAAAAAAATTTAGCCCAAATTTTTTTTTAACATTTTCTCTAATATGAACACAATTTGTCTTGGCAGTTAGGGATCCCTTTAATGCTTAGGTGATCAATTTGACTGATTTTGTATTGTCTTTCTGTGACAGTTGTTGGAATGTTAATCATTAACAATAAGTTTGTTGATGGAACCCAGCACACATCATCTCTAGAAACCAGCAATATGATCTTGAAGGGTAAAATGGATGCTTGAATCTAACTTGAAAGTCTTTATTTTCAACACCAATATCATCAACTAGTCCAATCTATGGATTGTTATCGTGCATCAAACATACAAACACTCCATTGATTATATTAAACAAGCATTCTTTAATAATCTCATCAGTTTGAAAATTAGAAACAAACAAGTACTCTAATTGTTCAGAAACAAATTAAGCTCTAATTTTTGTTACTTATTACTTATTGGAATGAAATTGTGATAGCTGCGAGTGCCTGGTAATGTTTTTGCAGTTGCATATTTTTGCTCAATTTCAGTTTGAATTATCTTGTTTGGCTCCTAAGATATGTAATAAAAACTAATTCCTATGATTTCATTTTTATAAAATTTATTTAATAAAACACTGCAGATGTTGCAAGTATATGATTTGTTGTTGTTTGATGAAGACTAGCCATTGAAGTTAGTCTTTTTACAATCCCACCAATACCATCTCTGGGTGGTTTACTGTGATTTGTTGCAAAGAAAGACCATGTGCATTTTATAGTAAAATCTTGTTCATGGTGGCATATATTTATAAGTGTTTGCAGTTTTTGTACTGGCTGGCACACCCATCTGAAAAGTAATGAAGAGTTTCTATTTGATGAGAAATATTGCTTTTAATATAATTAATTTTTAACTTCATCACATGATATACCATATCTACATCATGCAGCAAATTATCTGAGAGGACTTGTATTCATAGTTGTCAAAGAAGAATTGAGATTTTTTTTTAACAGTTCATTTATAGTAACTTCATTATCTTTATCTTCATAAATCTGGCTGCATGTCAGTTCTCCTGGTCCATCATCCTTAAATGATATCAATTTTTCATGATGGACATATCTTTTTCTCCAGGAATAACATTAATACCAATGTTTTTCAATTTTTTAACAAGTTGTAAACTAATCTCTTTACATCTTCCTAAAACATAATTGATAATTATTGCTTTATTGAGTATTTTGCTAATAAAATCAAATATATAGAACTACAAAAAAACTTAAAAAAAGTTTTATAGTTAATTATTAATACCTTTTCTTCTTTTTCCATTGTATAATTCAAATGGATCACAGCAATTTATGTGGATTGTGGAGTAACCTTTTAAGTAAACATATTCATGGTGTAAGCAAACAGTTTTATTTTCATCAATTTCAATGCAGAGTGACTAAATATCAAGTCTTTTTCTACATTATCGAGACTTGAAACTTTCTTGATATTGGATTTCACATATGTTTGTTTGTGACAAATTTCTTTATTTATTATTCCAATTGAACATCTTTCTTTATAGTTCATATTTTTATATTTTTTAGTTCTGTAAGAAATAATTTTAAAATAATTATTATTTAAAGATTTGTAAATAAAAATAAATTAAATATTGTATAAAGTAAAGATCTTTAATGTGAAATGCAAACAAGTTCATATATTAGAACTGTACCTGAAATTCTAAAACCTTTGTAAAAAAATGCAAAAAATAAAAGTAGATAATTTTTTTTTTTAATTATAAAATAACAATTTTTCTTAGTTTTTTTTTTTGAAAGCTTTCAATGCTTTCAATGCAATTATTGAAACAAAGGAAAAAAATTTCAAGATCATATCTTTTAGGCATCTCAAGGTATACTACTTTTTGTACGCAGCATCAGAAAACCTATAAAAAGTGTTACACCATTTTTAAATTAAATTTTCATATTAAAGCTTTAATTTTTTAGTGTTTTAGAAATCATTTTTGAGTTTCTCACCCTAAAAAAGTTCGCTACAAATTTTTAACACTATTGAGCAAGTATTTCATAAGTTAAAGCTAATTGTGTTATGCAATTGGTCTAAAAAATAAACGGCGCTGAAAAAAATAGTAAAAAAAAACATTGGGATTTAGTATCCATATCTTTGACTGTAAGGAGTTAGACACTAAAATTTGGAGTGAAATGTTCTTTCATTTATTTAAGCTTGTATACAAAAATCATCAAAATCTGAGATGACATGGTGCCGGGCATAAATTGAATTGAGCTGGAATGACCCATATATGTATGTATGTATAATTTCTTGATTGGTCATCTTTTTGTCATGTCAACTTTGTTTTTTTTTTAACAAAAAAATAAATTTAAAGACCGGAAAAAGTTTGAAATTTTTTTTTATTGTTTGATATGTATGTTCTATCTATTTGTTAGTCGATGTAGCAACACTCCTCACATGTTCTACCAGGCTTGGACAGGAATGGCATTCAATCAAGCGTTATTGCTGACCATGCAAATGATTTAATTTTTTGACAACTTAACCACGTCTGTTAAGATATTTAAATGATTTTTAAACATTTTAGAAATGCGCTGAAAAAAGAAATGCTAGCTAAGCTTAAACTGTAAAGATATTAAAAAATAATAATAACAGTAATGAAAAAAGAAAGTAACTCCTTACAAAAAAGAAAATATATAAGCACTAAAATAAAATTGTGTTTAAAATAAACTAAATTTAAAATAAACTTATCTTTTGAAATGTTTTATTAAAGTTATGCAAACGCTAACAAGAAAATTTTAGTTAAATGTATCATGCTTTTGATTGTACATATAACTAAAAATTCTCATTTAGTTTTAAAAAAAATAAAAAGTTGGAAAAAAAACTTTAAAAACAACATTACATTTTTACTGTTGCAAGTGATATAACATTTTATTTTCCAAGAAATATTTCCTTTAGTGACAGCCTTCTATAGCAATTTTAAATGTTTTTAATTCAATTTTTTTTTTTTTCCTAATGTTTATATACTGTTTTTATTAGGATTTTTTTTATTTATTTAGTTAACATCCATGGACTGACTAATAGGTAGAAAACGTGAGGGGTATTGCTACATTGACTGACAATTATATAGAACATGTAAGGAATACTGCTACACCCACTGACAAATAAGTAGAATATGCAAGGAGTCCTGTTACATCACCTCAGGTTTTTGGCTAGGATTAGCTCTTTTTGATAGTGATGAATTGTGATGAAACTTTCAAAGATGGCTACATATATATAGCCATCTTCGGTAGTTTCATCACATTGACTGAGCAGAAAACCAGCAAGTTAGTATATGTAAACTAACTAGTTAATTGTTTGGCTCAAAAACCAAGTTAATGTATGTACACTAACTGGCTGGTTGTTAGTACATACAAGTAAGTACTTTCTACATCTCAATTATAAAGTATAGCAACAACCAATCCATGAGTGGAGTCAGATCTTTGAGTCTTTAGATAAAATAGTCCCAAGGTTTTTAAGTCTTTAACAAACATCTACGTACACTGGTGACCAAAAGTAAGTCCATCAACGATTTTTTTTTTTTTATTCAAAACCAATTTTTTTTAATTTTTGAAGGTTTTTTATTTTTGGTTTTTTTTTTTGGTTTTTAAGGATAACAATAATATAATTCAAAATATATGTGAAATAATATAAGTGAGATTTAGTTTATTTTGATGCTGCAATGAGTGATTAGAACCAACAAAATGTGGTGCAATATATGCACTTTATAAAGAAGGTTTTAGTCAAAGACAAATTGCTGAAAAAGTTGGTGTATGTAAGCAAACTGTTCAAATAAATTTTTAAAAAAAGAAAAAGATGGCTGTTTAGAGACTTGCAAAAGATCCGGTCGACCAAAAATTATTAACAAATGAGGTAAAAATTTGATAAAAAGAATTGTGGCAAATAATCCAAGAATCTCTTCAAAGGAAATATTGAAACTATTGAAAATATTGTTGCAACTTAATTTACACACATTTATGTCAATGTTTATATAAAATAAAAGTTTTATGATAAAATGTTCAAAAATTCGTTTTTTTGGGGGGTGCATACACACTTTTGGCTACTTATTATATACTTTTTTATTAGTATAGCTTTTATTTTGTGGCATGTTTTTTGGTTCCAGTTTTAAATTCAATTTTTTAGGTTCCAGCTTAGTTTTAGTTCTTACAATATTTTAATCAGTTGTTATGAACATGAAATAATTTTATTTTCTGTTTTGATTTTAGTTCTGTCATAATTTCAGTTTGTCATCCAGTTCATTTTTTGTACAAAAAATGAATAGCATCTCATCTTTTATACCTGCTAAAAAAATGTTTATAATATTTAAAATTTTTAACACAGAACTCATAATATTCATGTGTAAAAATAACAATTTTTCCTTCTATTCTAAAGAAAAGTTTCAAAAGTAATTCAAATCTATGTACAATGTTACCTAGTAAACAGCTTGTTTGGTGTCAGTGTTGAGTTAATAATAAAAAAAAACAAGTTGTTTGTGTAAACTCCATCAGTTAAAATTATTCAGAGATCCACATAGATTAAATGAACTACATTGATTAGATTAAATGAAAAAATTAACAATAGAAGATCAAACCATTTTTTGAGCGATCAAGTTTTTAAATTAAAGTTTAAAAAAAAACAATAAAAAGTAATGCTTTGAGTATGTAGTTAATACTCTTGGTCTCTGAATAAAGGCTGTAGCCCAAGAGGCAAATGAGTTAATCTGAACACTTGTGAATAAATGCCTATACAAACAGGGGGTGTAATGCTTCTGATAATTCAAAAGATGTTTTTATATTTTAAGTCCTCAATGTTCTTAACTTAGTTAGGTTTATTTATTATTATTATTATTATTATTATTGCTATTATTATTATTATTGCTATTATTATTATTATTATTATCACTATTACTGTTATATTGATGTTATTTATTTATTTTAGACAATAGCATATCAAGTTTTTACTGATGTCAAATTTTTCATGAGGTAAGATTCGTTAAATCTTGGGAGCTAATACAATTTTTTTTAAATTAATTTCTATTTTGTTTTTAAATAAATTTTAAAAATCGCTCGTTTTTACTATGAAAATTAACTTTAAACCAAGAATAAACTCTGGATTCCTTTTATGATCATTTGTATCCTTTTTTAATTACCAAAAAAAGATTTCAATGCCTTAGTAAAAAGAGTAAACTAGTAGTAAATGATAATTGCATTTCTTTAACAGTTGCGCTCTATATGTCTGCATTAATTACGTAGACTTAACATACAGACATACAGAGCACAAATGAATAAAAATGTTAAGTTTTAATAGTTTTAATTTTTTTAAAGTTTTAATAGTTTTGAACAAACATAATGATTCTACAAACCTAAACTTTTCAGAATGGATCACTCTAACATATTAAAGTTAACACTAATATATTTTGCTTACACTATTTTTTGAAATTTTGAACAATAAGTGAATAATGACCAAAAAGATTTTATAATTTATTTTTTATAATTATGTATACGAGTAAAAATATTTTAATCTTATTTGATTTTATTTTTTAAAATTAGGAGTTTAGCTTTATCAGGTGGACTTCTATTGCTACTTGCTGAATGTCGTCAGGATGCTAAAAGTGTGTTTGCTGGTGTTCCCAGTTTGGATAATCACAATAAACCGAAAACCTACATGCAGCTTACTGGGCGTGTGCTTCTTTTACTCATGTTTCTCACACTTCTAAAATTTGATATGGGATTTTTTCACATCTGCTTTAATTTGGTTGGTACCATTCTAATTATGCTGGTCACTGTAGGCTACAAAACAAAGTTATCTGCTCTCGTGATGATTACTTTCTTAATGCTCTTAAATGTGTATGAAAATGCATTTTGGAGGGTGCCAGAATGGAAAGCCATGCGGGACTTTTTAAAATACGATTTTTTCCAAACCATGTCTGTGGTTGGTGGCCTACTATTAGTTGTCGCTTTTGGACCTGGTGGTGCAAGTCTTGATGAACAGAAGAAGAAATGGTAAATTTAGAAAGAAAATGTCACTTTTTGGGGAAGCGTCGAGAGAAATTTAGGTTGATTTTTTTTCTGATATAAAATTATTATTCAACGAGTTTATGTATGTTTTTTAATTTAAAGCGTTAAAAAACCACGAAGATTTATCTTTTTCTTTTTACAAAATTTTATATTTTAAAGAGTTCTAATTATTAACAACTAATAATAGTTTTAAAAATTTTCAGAAACAATCAATTTGTTTTTCAAGTATTCTCAAACAGATCAGTTTGTAAATTAATATAAGTATAGTTTGTCGTACTTCCCGTAAAAAAAGAGTTTTTTTTTTTGAAGCTTCTTCTATTGTTAACGGATTTGTTTGAGTGTTATTGAATATTGAAATATTATGTTAGATAGGTTTTTAATTTTTAGGAAAACTTGCGTGACGTGCGTTTTTAATTTTTTAAAATTGAGCGGCAAATATTTTGTGAAGTATAAATATTAAATAAAATGAATAAAATAATTCCGTATTTCATAATTAAAAAATTATGGTTACAATAGCTTCATGATACAGTTGCATATCGTTGGGCACAAACTTAATGAAATATAACTTTGAGTTGATCGAAATGAACTTCGTAATTCAATTATATTTAAGTTATATAAAATGTAATTGGAAAAAAAAAAGCTTTGTATAAAAAGTAAAAGAGCAATTACAATTTTAATTATTATTTTAATTTAAGTTGGAAATAATAAAACAGTTACTAGGTAAAAAAATTTAAAACTGAAAAAAATTAATAAATATATCCCACAATTTTTAGTTTTGTTTTTCATTTCATTAGTTATATTTAGAGTTAACTAAATAACTTGTTAAATCATGCCACAAATCTGTTGTTATATTTCGTATAAAAAAATTCTTCACCACAGTTTTTTATGATTTAATATACGAAGGGAAAAGCTAATTACTGTATTAATTTTCCCAAATTTTCTTGATTATTTTCTTGTTTCATTTTTGTAAACGAATCGCCACTTTTTAATTCAATTGCTCCTTTTCCTAGTGTAATTTCCAAACTTTGGATTTAGTTCATGATTTAGTTGGAACTGTTTTTCTTCATTAATTTTTCAAGTGTCATTTTTACTTTATTTTTTAATAGGAAACAAAGTAATTACTTGATCTTCATCACGTGTAAATGAGATCGACGAATAGGAAAGATGTTTTTTACACCAAGTGCATTGAAACAAAAATAAATATCACACAAGAGGAGAAGGAAATTTAATTACCATTTAAATAAATAAAATCTTTCTTGCTTCTCTACTTCATATCGTGTTCCTTTTCTATACAACAAAGTAATATCCAAAAATATTAAATTTTAAAAATCGAATAAACTGAATTAAAACAGAAAAATCTCATCAACACATATAGCTTTAAGCACTAAAAAATGAAAAAAAAAACCGTAAAACCAATATAAACTACAAAAAACTTACTATTATTTATAAATACAAAAAAAGGGAGAACAGATTGGAAAATTCTGCCTACAGTTTTAAGTTTATTTATGTATGTACCCATTATAGTAAATCATGTATCAACATTAATGTGTATCCAAGTAAAATGTTTGTTTAAGTAACTGATTTTGAACTGAGGACATTATCTAGTTGATAATTAATAGTATAAGACAGGGATGGCCAAATGGCGGCTCGCGAGCCGCATGCGGCTCTTGGAATGTTAAGGCGGCTCGCGAGCCGCATACGGCTTTTTTCCAAATTGTTATATGCTAATATATTTCCATATAATTATTTCCATCATTCTTATTGTCTTAAAACTTGCAAAAATGGATAAAGTAAAAGTTAACACTAGTTTGCTTCGCAAAATAAGGCGGAAAAGAAAAATTAAATACGAAAACAGAATATTTCATAATGATTGGACAGAAAAATATGCATTTATTGAAAGAAACAATAAATCTATGTGTTTAATTTGCAATATAGAACTTGCTCATAACAAGACATGCAATGTTAAACGTCATTATGAAACAAAACATAAACAATTTTCTGAAGAATATCCGTTATGTTCAAATTACAGAAAGAATAAAATTGAATTGCTCAAAACGAAAAATAAAAATCAACAACTAAATATTTCATCTTACAGCCAAGAATCAATTAATACAACAGAAGCAAGTTTTGTTATAGCATGGAATATTGCCAGAGGTAAACATCCTTATACCGATGGAGAATTTGTAAAGCAAAACATTTCAGATGTCCTGTCGGTTTTAGATCCTAGTAATAGCAAAATCCAAAGATTAGTATCACAAATTCCTATTTCTCGACATACAACCGAAAGAAGAATATCTGAGATTAGTATTGATGTTGAACAGCAATTACTAAACGATTTAAAAAACTGTGAAGCATTTAGTTTAGCTGTAGATGAATCAACAGATATTCAAGACAAGCCTCAAATGGCTGTATTCGTTAGATATGTGACTTCAGACGTAATTGTAAAAGAAGAGTTACTAGATTTAGTTGAGTTGAAAGACACAACTCGTGGAGTTGATATCAAGGAAGCCCTTGACAAAGCTCTGCTTAAAGCTAATGTACCTATCAACAAGCTTGTTAGTGTTGCTACAGATGGTGCATCAGCAATGGCTGGAAAACATTTAGGACTTATAGGCTTATTAAAAAGTGACCCTAAGTATCCAGAATTTATCCCAATTCATTGTGTTGTTCATCGAGAACATTTAGCTGCAAAACATTTTAACTTTCCAATTGTTTTTAAATCTGTTTTAAAGATTGTAAATTATATTCGAGCAAATGCAAAAAATCACAGACAGTTTAGAAACTTTATAAATGAATTGGATCTTGCTGACGAGCCAAGTGACGTGTCATTTTTCTGTTCTGTAAGATGGCTTTCAAGTAGTGACGTTTTTTATAGATTTGTAGAACTATTAGAGCCAATTAAATGTTTTTTGATTGAAAAAGAAAAGACATTTGAAATCCTAGACGATATAAATTTTGTGCAAGATCTTTTATTTTTGACTGATATAATGCAACATTTAAAAAGTCTGAATTTGTTTCTTCAGGGAAAAGAAAAAAATATATCTGATCTTGCACAAACGATATTTAGTTTTCAAAAAAAAATTATTCTTTTTCAGAAAGATCTTAGCTTGAAAAAATTTAATCATTTTCCTCAAATGAAGAAGATGATTACTTCTAATCCTTCAATTCAGTATGATGACGATAAGATTGAATCATACTTGGACAAACTAAAGGATTTACAAAAAGACTTTCAAAAAAGGTTTAAAGATTTGCATGAACTAAAATCTTCTTTAGGATTTATAGTAAATCCTTTTTTAATTAATATTATTAGTAATGGCTGTCCAATTCCTGAAAAAATGCTTGAAGATATATCTCAATTTGAAATGGAACTACTAGATCTCCAAGAAGATCAAAATCTACTTATGCTGCATAAAACAATAACTTTTATGGAATTTTGGAAGATAGTTCCCGAGGTTAAGTATCCTCAACTTAAAAAGATTGCCATAAAATTCATTTCAATTTTTGGTTCAACGTATACATGTGAATCTTTATTCTCTACTATGAAATTTGTCAAATCAAAGTATCGTGCAAATCTAACCAACGAGCATTTGTCTGAATTACTTAGAACAGCCACTACAAGTTTGAAACCAGATTTTAAGAAACTTACCAGTAAAGTTATGAGTATTAGTTTGATCAAAGTAAAAAATTGATAAAATGATGAAAAAGTTATTTCTTGATTGTAAAAATCAAGTAAAATAATCTAATTTTAGTGTTGGTTTTTTAATTATTATTTCATTGATATAAGCATTGTTATAATTTTGTTAATCAAAAAAAAGTTTATGATCAGCATGCGCTTGTGCAAAAATCTATCATAAAAAAGATCAGTGTGTTGCACAGCACATGGCCAGTGTGTTGCACAGCACCTAATCGTGTGCTGTGCAAAATCAGTGTGATCATGTGATTGTCGAAAACTATAGAAATGATTTTTTAGTCTGAAGGGAATTTTATAAAATAAATCAGATATAATGGCATTGTAAACAAAATCTTTAAAGGAATAGTTTTTTCTTTAAAAAATTTATTGAGTGTTTTAAAACAATTAACTAAATTCAATTGTATACATATTTTACTTAAATCTTTAAAAAATGATATTTTGTATCCAAGAAATATCTAAATTTCATATTAAAATGATATTGTTGAATAGTGATACAACAATTATTTCTACCCCTTAGGAGCATATGGAATTTCCTAAATAATTTGTATTTTCTAAAAATATTTCTTTAAAAAATGATTTTAAATAGTGAATTACAAATTGTTGTTTTTATATGAAACCAAGAAAATGGGCTAGTACTAGAAATTTCTTATTTTTTGGGTAGTTTTTTTACTTATCTAGTACGAAAGTCTCTTAAAATTCAGATAATCAAAAGAAAGAGAATAAAAGTTTCTTATATAAAAAAACAAACATGAAGTTGTTGCGGCTCTTCGGCTCACGTAAGTATATAAATGCGGCTCTTGTGACAAAACGTTTGGCCAGCGCTGGTATAAGATAATATTCAAATATATGTAATAATTTAGAGTGGTTTCTTGATGACAAGACCATCGGTCTTCTGCAAGTTTCCCGAATTCTTTAAATAATGATGACTCGTTACAATACTTTTTTTTTTATATTTGTATATTTTTTTTGTATATTTGTATTTGTATACATTTGTGGGTTTTTATTATACTTTGTTAACGATTTCTTTATATATATATATATATATATATATATATATATATATATATATATATATATATATATATATATATATATATATATATATATATATATATATATATATATATATATATATATATATATATATATATATATATATATATATATATATATATATATATAATATATATATATATATATATATATATATATATATATATATATATATATATATATATATATATATATATATATATATAGTCTTGCATGGTAGTCACAACGTTTTTCCCATAAACTGTTGTTTTAAAGAGCGCGTTAATAAATCTGACCAGAAAATATTGAAAAACTTGAAAAAAAAATTTTTTTTTTTTTTAAATGATAGACTGCCTGTCCAAACCAAACCCTCAGTTGATGTGGCAGCACTCCTTTGCGAGTCAGGCTATTTGTCAGTCGATGTAGCAGCACTCCCTTGCGAGTCAGGCTATAAGATAGTCACTTACGCATGTTTTACTAAGTTTTTTAATAAAACAAAAACACCACTAATTAAAAAAACTTTCTAGTCATTATTATTGCGGGTTTTTTTAAAAACAATAACAGCTGTAGTAATTTATCATTTCAAAAACCGCTAAATACTAAAAAATCTTTTGTCTCCGATTCAATAGAAAATCATTCCTCAAATAATGAAAATACTTTAAATAATATACCTTTACATTTCCTTCATGATGAGACTACCATTATGGAGTCCAGTTTAAAAACATACGAAAACAGAAACCAAAATAGAGTCACCTATGCTAAAAAGGTTCAAATGCAGCCACCAATTATTGGAAAAAGAGAGAACTGGAAAAAAATGATTGTTCCTATATGGTAGTAAAAAAAAAAATGCAACAAATAAAGTCCCAACAGAAAGGTCTATAATGAAGCCTATTTTCGGAAAAAAAGTTGCATTTAACAGAAACTCTATTGCAGGCGAACGTACGGTGAGAGAATCTTATATCTTTCTCAATGTCGGAAGAAGATCTATCTAGCCACATCAAAAATGAAATAGGTTTGAGCCTATTAAGGTAGAGCTTAACCGGGAAAATAAATACAATCGTTCATTCAAAGTTATCATAAAAAGTTATGAAAAAGACATAATCCTAAACCCTGATATTTGGGATATTAGTATTATCGTTAAACGATTCAGGCTTCATCGTGTTATCTCAAGAAACGAAACACCACAGCAGAATGCAGTTAATACGCTACACTCTGTACAACCAACTCAACAAATATTTTCTACATCTAAAGAACAACCATCCTTTGCACAGCAGCATTCTTATTTAACTCGAATATTAAATTCTAATTCAAAATGGATAGAAACATAGAAAGTAAAACCTTTGAAAATATTTCTTTTTGTGCATAAAACTGCCAAAGTTTTAAATCAAACTCAATTTATATTTCCGAACTGGTCAAATCATTTGATATTATTTTTCTATCGGAACATTGGCTTTTGAATATTGAACTTTTTGTGCTAAAAAACATAGCATTGCCGACACATAAAGTATTTTTTCATGCGGCAGAAAAAAAAGCATTTGGAAGACCATTTGGAGGAAACGCATTCATTATTAAAAAAGATGTTTTACTATCTCCTCACATAATCTATGAAGATGACAATATTCTCGCTATTAAAAGTAAAAATAAGTGTCACAATCTAGTCTTTATTGGTATTTATCTCACATCATGTCGAAATAACGAGGAATCCCTTTCAAAGTACGAACAACAATTAAACCTAATCACTTCAATTGTAAAAAAAACTACGAAGATGTAAGTGAATGTATTATTGCTGGAGATTTTCAGTCTTGTCCCGAAACACTTTACGATTCTGAGATCCGTAATAATAAAAAACGCAATAAATTCTCTAATCATCTAACTAATTTCATTAAATCAAATAAGCTCTCATTTATCGATATAATCAGTGGCGCTGGTCCAACATACACCTATCAGCATAAAACTCTATCTAACTCATCGTATATCGATCACATCGCAGCTCTAAAAGAGTCATCCTTATTATTTATAAATACAAGCGCTATTCCTCCTTCTCCTTTTAATTTTAGTGATCACTTACCAATCGCTACAAATATCGTCGTTACACATACTAATCTATCAACCGTAATAAATAGCATAATGCATAAATATAATTATAATCCAAAATATGCATGGAATAACGAAAAATTCATTAACATATATAATCATAACCTCTCCGTAGCTTTCAACTACTACGCCTTCAATGAAGAAGAAATTGAACAAGAATTAAAACAAACATGCGAAAAAATCCATAATGCTGCTTTGTTAGCAGTTAAGCAGTGCTTTAAACAACAAATCTGTAAATATTCCAAATCATGGTGGACAACCGACCTTAAAAAATCCAAAGAAAATCTTTCATTTAACTATAAACAATGGCAAAAATCTAATTATAATAAAACACAAGAATGCATTGAATACAAAAGATACATCTTTTCACGCAAAAACCTCCGTAAAGCAGTTAAAGCAGCTCATAACAAAAAGATCCACGAAAAAACTATAAATATTGAAAATCTTCGAACCACTAATCCTCAGAGGTTCTGGGATAACATCCGTAAAATCAAAACTAAAGCAACAACTTGATTATTTACAATTAACAAATCGCAAAATATAAAAGATATCGTTCAAGAATTTAGACAACATTTTCAAACTCTTCTCTATACGCCTCTTATTTTAAATAATAACCATAATCCTTCTCAAATTCCATCTCTAAGTAAAGAGCCTAATTCACTAATCATAACATCAGCTGATATTATAAATTGCATCTCACAATTAAATAGTAATAAGTCCCCAGATAGCTATGGGTTAAGTGCTGAACACCTTAAAAACTCTCATAATAATAATCTTTTTTTGTGGCTCGCTAAATTTTATAACAGTATTCTATCGAATGGAAAAGTACCAAATGATCTATCAACTTTAACAATTATTTCACTTGTTAAGTCATACAAAAAAATCTCTTAGTAATCCAGATAATTATCGAGGAATTAGTATTTTACCTATCTTTACTAAACTTCTAGAGTATCTAATACTACGAATATGTCCTAGTATAACAGATAGCCATTCCCATCAATTTGGTTTTAAAAAAAACAGTTCTACTCTCCACGCAGAATTTTTACTGAGCGAAACTGTTATGCACTATAAAAACAATAACACGCCTTTATATATGTGCAGTTTAGATGCTAATAAAGCTTTTGACACTTGCAACTGGGATTTGCTATTTGAGAAGCTGTATTTTCAAAAAAATCGTTCCGTTGTCTGTAGTACACACAATATCATCCCTTTATCATTCTGGTTCTGCAAACATATCCTATCAAGGTCTCAAATCAATTCAGTCTATCACAAGGGGTGCGACAAGGGTCTATTCTATCGCCACATTTATATAACATTTATACTGAAAGCATCCTAAATGAAATTGCCTCAGAATGTAAAGTAGGATCGACAATAAATGGAATTTATACTGGTGTAATTGCATACGCAGATGATGTAATTTTGCTAAGCCCCACAATCTCTGGTCTGCAGGAACTGATTAACAGATTTCAAACATATGGAGTAGCAAACTTTATCAAGCTAAACACTGAGAAAACAGAATTTCTGATTTCTGGAAAAAGTTATATTCCTAACAACGTTGTTAAAATTAATTTCTATATATCTTCAAAATAAATTAAAACATCTGGGTTTTCAATGGGATAACGATACCAGCAAAAATAAAATTGCAACACTCCGACAGAAAAATTTAAATGAGCGTATAACTCAGTTTCAATCAGTTGCAAAAGCTCTAATCGACAGTGGGATTCGTTACTGCCAGCCATCAACAATTGTTCATCTGTACAATACATTAACAGTGCCGAAGCTTATATATGGTCTTGAACTATGTAAATATGATACTAATTTTCTCAGCAAAATAGACGCTGTTGGAAGAGCAGTCTTAAAATCATTTTTCTGTATTTCGAAGTACAGTAAAAATTACCTTCATTCTTTTTTTAAAATAGAAGATATCTCAACTGTTCTCCTTAGGAACAAAGTTAATCTTTTTATCAGGCTGCTGAAAAATCAAACTTGTTACTTACTGATAATTAATCAAATACAGGAAACACAGAATAAAAAATCCTTTACAAACGAAGTATTTGATGCATGCAACACACTTGATTTAAATTTCATACAGTGCATGTTAAATGGCAAAAAAATTAAATCGACGCAACCCATCGTAGAGCTACAAACTAATATTATGCTAATATTGAAAGAAACGTTCCAGTTTTGGAATTTGAAAGAAAAGAGAGAGGCGTTTAAAATCTTGATGGAGGAGAATGTTCCTAGAACTCTGTTTTGTAGTTGTTAGCAATAAATGCTTATAAACCGGCTGTTTATAAGCATTTATTGCTAACAACTACAAGAGCCGTGTTGTTTTAGCTGATTTTTAATTTATTGTTTGACTATTTAAATATTATTTTACCTGTAATTTACTACCGGGTGATAAAGAGAAAATATAATATAATAGTTAAACTTAATGAGCTATTTTGATTTTTTATTTAACTTACGATGATGCAAGGAAAAATTTTGATCTTTTTTGCTTTGTTCATTAGTGAAATTTAGGATTGCGTATTTATTGACGATTCCTTATCTAAAAGTTATGCCAAATAATAACGGAGTATAATAATATTTTCATGGTTATCTTAATTCTGTCGTTGTTGCGTACTCGGTTTAGAATGCTTAACAGGGGTGTGGTAATATAGCTGTAAAACTCTAAACTTCCTTATTATATCAATATTAAATAATTTTTACTTTTAATTATTTTTTAAATAATAAATTTAATAAATTGGTTTATTTTAAGTATAAAACCAAAATTTTCAATTATGTTCTTATTACAAAAATAATTTTTAAACACCCTTACTAATAAAAAGTTAAAGTCAAGTGGCAAGTTCAAGTCATCAGCTTGCTTTTTTTTAGTTTTTGTTATTTAAAATGCAAAACCAAACAATTTTATAGTTCTATAGATTTTATATTCTATACATAAACATGTTGTATACTCATTTTTCTTGCACGAGCTCAACTTAGTTGTAAAAAAAACTTGACATGTAAAACTAAAATGACATAAGTCTCAAACATATTTGCATACGCACCAAGTTTCCCCCCGTTTTTTAATGTTTTTAAAATTTTTAGCTTTTTTAAAAATCTTTTTGTTTGTTAAAGTGTATATTAACGTTACATATGATTGTATATAATCTTTATAAAACTTCACAAGTATTTTGTATTTTAAAAAATTTAAAAAAATTTAAAGAAAAAGTTGCCAGTGGTTGGACTCGAACCACGGCTTTTTTGTTCAAAGGCTGTGCGCGCTAACCACTCTGACACAACCAACAAAATTTTAAAACTGTATAAATTTTTTTAACGGAAATAAATGCCAAAGATCAAAATTAAGGAGAGATTGACGCAATGCAATTTTCAAGTGAAAGACAAACTGTAAAACTTAATATATGTTTAAGTATGTTTTAACATTACATAATTTGTTGTATACGTTCGTTAGATATTTGCATACACTTTCGTTCAAATTTTCTTAAAAAACAAAGTGTGCGACTCTTTCTCGCGTTACCTCGGTTGCAATGGCTGCCAAGAGTTCTGTGTCAAACACGCTCGAAAAGGAACTACTGCTACTATTAAGTTCAGCAGTTTTATATAGATTTATATATTTATTTCAAACTTGTTATTAAAGTTTGTAGGAGCAAGATTATTGTTGAGTGGATACATAAAAATCATGATATGTTTGAATAGCTATATATTCATTATAACATATATTTTGAAATAACGAAATATATGTTAAAAAAAAAACAAATCGTGAACTCAGCATAGTTAAGGAGAGATCCAAAGAAAAATATAGCTTTTAGGCTATATTTTTCGTTTTCAAAAAATGCCGTTTTATTTTGAGTGCGTTTTGATTGGTTTATTTTTTTAAAAAAAATCACGAAGCTGGTTGTTTTATATTGTCTACAAATATTCGGTGATTTTATTATCTACGAGTTTGAAGTTTTAGCCTAATTCTATGGGGCAGAAGTTATATAAAAGCTGAAACGTTTCTGTTTAGTAATTTATTCAAACAACTATAAAGAGATTATGGAAGTAAATTGCTACGAGTGAAAACTAATGTAAAAACTTCGAGTTAAACGTTTTTACTGTTTACGGAAAGATAAATAAGAAGTTTTAGTCATTTATTGAATATTTTATTGCTGTAAACAAGGAGTCTTTTTAATTTAAAATAAAAGAGACATTTTCGGAATGTAAATACACATTTGCTTCAGCTGTTTTTATGACGCTTCTCCGTCGCGTTTTATGTATTTTGGCGGTAGTTTTGTTTTGCTTGAAGCTTTGTTTAAACAAAGATTTATAAAAACATAATAAATTATATTAGAAAAGCTTAAATATTACTTCTTAAAAGTATATAACATTTATAGTCAAAAGTAAGCGGAAAATATAAGAAATTGAAGTTTAAAAATGTAAATTTTTGTTTTTAAGAAATGCAAATTGTTCGGATCTCTCCTTAACTACGCTGTGGGGTTAATTCCTAATGTAAATTATGATTAAGGAAAAGTCTCAGTTATAATGTAACTTAACTAAAATATTTTGATTTATCATGAGAAGAATTTATTAAACGTTCGTTTTAGAAATATTGAGTAAAATACTTTTAAAATCAAACTTTCAAATCCTAGTTTTAAATTGGATAAAAAAGCGAAAATATGTAATTACCCCAGTGGAAAATGGGTAGGCGGCTATCAAGCTAACTTTTCTATTGAGTAAATTTTATTTTATTTTGATTGTTGCTATTGTTAAGTGTATTTGTATCTCTCGCTTCAAACTGTCTTTAATATTTGTTGTTTCAATACAGTGGCGGAACTTCAAAATTTGGCCCCCCCCCGCAAAAGAATGTTTTTTTGCGGAAAAGAGTTTTATAGTATAAATATTATTGAGAGTATAACTTTTTTTATATGAGGGCCCCCTATAGCTGGTAGGCCCCCCCGCAACGCAGGGTCCTGCGTCCAGTAGTTCCGCCACTGTTTCAATATCATTATAACGTATCAATAGCTACATATTCTAGTCTGAAAAGCAAACATTTAAATCATTTTAGTTATAATCTAGATAAGCTACGTTAGTAATCGTTGTAGCCTTTGTGGCCAACTAATTATTCAATACTATGATATTATTATTTTCTTAAATACTTTTAAGATTACGTAAATAGATTGTATGCTTTTTTTGAATGCAAAAATTTCCTTTATTCAAACAGTATAAATTTAGAAAACACTTCAACTGAACAAAGTTTAATTTTAGGTGTATTTATTTAAATTTATTTAAATTTTAGGTGTATTTATTTTCTGATGCACTTGTCAAAGTTAACACAAAATATTAGTAAAAACACTTAGCATATACGTCGTTTAAAAAATGTCAAATGAGTGGTGAAAAGAATTACCGACGTAATCGTGCGCAATCTATATATAGATATATATTATGTATATAGATATATAGATATAGATATTTTCCATAATATACATACATATATATATATATATATATATATATATATATATATATATATATATATATATATATATATATATATATATATATATATATATATATATATATATATATATATATATATATATATATATATATATATATATATATATATATATATATATATATATATATATATATATTATGGAAATGATAAAATCAATAGTAGGTCTTTTTTAATCTTTTGAAGCGTATAGGGTCAATATTTAAGTTTCTACTTTTCCTTATATACTTTAATAATCTCTGAATAAATATATCAACTATATACTTTGATACTTCGAAACTATATTTTTGATTTATACGCTTAAGTTACTTTAACTAGCCTAGCATTATCTGAAGTAGTAGCGGAGAATGGGGAGAGGTGGAACACGGGAGAAGCGGGACAGCCTGAAATTTCTAATTAGGAGTAGTGCCTAAATACTGTTATTTAATGTAAACAATTAAATTTCTTCACCTCTATTTAGCATAAATTGCTTTATTTTCCTGCGTGCGCTAGAAGCACTAATTTTGAAATGCACCTTATAAAAGCGTTTACATTGGGGTGAAGTAGGACAGAAAATAGAAATATTTATGACCCGCCTCTTCCCGTCGCTATTTGATTATTTCGATTGGTGAATGCTCTTGAACATTTTTATGTCGATTAGGTGATTTTATGATTTTATCATTCTTTTTAACAATTTGTGTTAAAATGTTGTTTTATATTTATTTGCCCCACTTCTACTCACAGTTGTTCCAATTTACCCCAAAGGCACGGTTTCTCTAAAAGCAAAAATTTATATACTTAGTTATAATTGGATTGAATCGGTGCCTAAAAAGATGGTTTATTTGTAAAAACTTGTTTGTTTCAGTTTATACATCAAATAAAAAAGATATTGAAATTACCCTTTAAAAAAAAAATTTAATTTTTTTTTTAAAGGGTAATTTTTTTTTTTCGGAATCACTTTTGCTGATTTAAGTCCACCAGAGAAAATCCCAAAAGTTATGGAGAGCTTTAGTATATGGATCAGAGGTTTGCTTAGGCTGATTTTGTTGAAGAAAACTTTATCACTAGATATTTTCATCAAATCCTGGTGCTTTCTTTTCTTTTAAAGAGAAAAAACGCTTCTTCAAACTCTATATAGTTAAATTCAGTATCGTGAAAGCGTTATTTACGGGTTTTAGGTAGTTTTTAAATGAATCTGATGTTGAAACTATTATATTAGCAAGATTTAGATCAATATTTTAAAATGTTTGTTTAATTCTTCCGAGATTTGCTTTTTACAGAATATGTCAGTGTTATTAATATTATTTATTTTTGGTAAAGAAGTTGATTTTATTTTTTTTTTCCTTCCCATATGTCATTAATGACGGACCACGTTTTCCTATAGTCTAAGAGCCTGTGGCCGCCAGACCTACATTATTTTATAACGGCTGAAAGTTGCTCAGCGCATACTCCTAACACAAGTTGAAACGATGCTCAACTATGTATTTTAGATCATAATGGCTTTGACTAGTAACTGGTACCAAAGGTTTTTAAAATACTGGCTAAACTACGTCAAGTTATAAAGCGTAATTTTCTTACATTTTTCTAAGTAGTAGTAGTAGTAGTAGTAGTAGTAGTAGTAGTAGTAGTAGTAGTAGTAGTAGTAGTAGTAGTAGTAGTAGTAGTAGTAGTTGTTGTTGTAGTAGTAGTTGTAGTAGTAGTAGAAATCATGAAAAAAATCCAGGTTACTTGGTTAACTATTATAAGATGTTTCCTCAATAGCCAGACACTTTTTATAGTTCTAACCCTTAGCTTGACAAGAATATATGAGCAGCTCATTTGCAAAACTCGCTAAATCAGAGTAAACTAATTTTGAGCAACCAAGGGAAAACTAAACTACTCTTAGTTGTGCATCAACAGAAATTGTTCATTTTTAAGACCAAACATTTTAAAATTGATCTTATATTATTAGATGATGGATTTCAGTTATACACTGATTTTTTTCCACATTCATATAGAATTTCACATTCTATATGAATGTGGAAAAAAAAACAACTAGAAATTTTTATATTTGTGACAAGCCAACCGAGCATGGAATTTCATATGAAATTAATCGATATGTTTAAAACGTATGATGGAACTTCAGATGTTATTGACTGGGTACAAAGAACAAAATTGATTGCTGAAATGTAGAACGAAAAGACTAATTTTTTTAATTCTTCTTATAAACTGCTTATTTCGTTTATGACGCTTTAAGCGTTGAAGATATGCAAAATGTCAGCGATGATGAGCTATAATGAACGTAACCAAATGATGTCGTTGCAACTTCAGGTATTAAACATTTTTTAGTTTTACAAAAAACGGTTTCCAATGGTGAGTCGTCACCAAATTGCCATTGTCACGATATAAAACGTTTTCTTTAGGTTTTGAACATTGTATACGTTGTATATCCATGCTTATGATAATTTTCTTATTTATAGTTGGATGTTTGTATAGGATTTCAAAAGTTAGTTAATCAAATGTTAGTTAAACACTTTAAAAATGGTAATATCACAGTAGTAAAATATAATAATGTTAGTATCATTTATTATTTATTGTTAATCTTTAGTTAATTAATAGTTAAAAAACTATGTGTAAAAAACTAAGAGTTAATTTTTTCTAATAGTTTCTGACAAAGATGACTGATAACTGATAAAACACTTGCTAGGTCCACTACCATTGCCATTACGTCATTTAATTATTAATACAAGCAATATTTTTGACCACAGTTTCTGGTTTCTCTTGCTACTGCTGACAATTGCTTTGGTGTTAATGATAAAATTATTTTAGTAAAAAACATATTAACTGATAACTAACTAAATATTAAGTATTTTAAAATATCATTTAAAAATGGCTTTGTAGTTAATCCACAAATACATTTTTTTTAGTATATCAAATAACTTGTTGCAAAAAACACTATTACTTTACTATTTTGTTATATTTTGATAAGTAAAAATATTATTTGACTTCAGAATAGTTATTTATAAAGTTATTACTTTTTCATTATTAGTTTTGCAATTAATCAGTTTTATGATTATTATGTTAATTGATACTTTGTGATTATGATTTATTTTAAATAGTTTTATAGAAACATAATATACTCACATGTACAGGCCTCGGCAGGAAGTGTGAGCTATAGCTCTCATGTCAACCTTTGAGCTTTGATATATATTGTGATACATTACACAATACATTTTATGATACATTTTATGGTATATTATATTATAATATACTAATAAAATGTATCATTTGATAAATCAAAGCTCAAAGATTGATGCAAGAGCAATAGCTCACGCTTCCCAGCAAGGCCTGTATGTATGTTGAATAAATACTTATTGTGTCAATAAAAAAAGTACTCAAATTAGATCAAACATTATAAGAGGCTAGTCATGGTGGTTTATTTTTTTTTTAATCTATTTTTGTGATACAGTACAATTATGTATGCAATAGTTTTATTCTATGAAGCTAATACAACAGGTTATGTGCCTCTAACTTGGATAAGTGGAATTGAAATCAATTCACTTCCATCCAGTATTAAAAATAAAGTAACTGTTAAAGTCTTTTGGCCATTTGGGAAAAATTTAAAACCAATTAGTATTGCAAAGGCTAAAAATAATTTAATGGGTTCAGATGTGCATTGGCCATTATAAACTGCTAGAATACTAGGAATTGCAGGTAAAATTAATGTTATGCTTTTATAATCATATTTTATAAATATTTCAGTGCAAAAAAAAATGCCTCTGTTGCAAGTTTAATGCAATAACAATTTTTAATGTATTGTTTTTCAATTTATTTATAGACAGTCTTACTGAAGCACGGTCAAAGGCCAAAATAAGCAGAGGACACCTCCAATCTGGATACAGCAGGAAAAAATCCATTGAAATGTGTTAGAAAGTAACTTTAATTTCAGAAATTAATAATTTAATAAATTATGAAATATCTTTGTCTGTATTTATAAAACTATTTAGATGTAAAATGATTAGTTCCTCTGAGAATGAAGAAGATTACGATCAGATTATACCAAGGTTGTTTTATAATTTTATAAAGAATTGTTTACTAATTTTTTCATCTATTGTTAATGTATTCGATACTGTATACTGTATCTATTATTATGCTTTATGTATAAAGCATAATAATGACAATGTTGTATATCCAAATATTTTGTTTATTTTATAAAGTAAAAAGAAAACTTGGCACAAAAAAAAAATACCCAATGCTTTTTGTGTTACTCAAGTAAACAATCCAACTCCATCTTTCATTCATTCATATAAAAAATTTTTAATTATTTTTTAGGTTTTCAAATTTTGACCTGCTTTTCACTGGTTGCTCCAATCAACTCAAAAACATCTTTTATGGAATCCTCGATTCCAAATACCCCTAATTAGACACCTAGATAATCATTTTAGCTTAAAAACTTATAATTATAAAAGTTTACAAAAATCGTTATTTTTGATATATTTTGCTGGAATATCTTGAGAAGTTACAATAAGATGTTTTGGTTAAACTTAAATTTATTTAGTAGATTATATGAAAAAACTTATGAAATATCATTCATAAGTTGCTGCATTTGAATTGCCGCATTTTAAACTGTTGCTTTAGCATCTGAATTTGCTGCATTTTAAATGCTGCATTTGAGTTGACACGTTAAATCTACAATAAGTATTGTTTATAAACTATTGATAACTTAGAGTTCTTTATCGATGGCTAAACGAACACGTAAAAATAGTCAAAGTTGCAAACTAAGTGTTATGATTGGTTTTGCAAGTGAGTTTTTAGATTCTGAGTTACCCACATTAAGAGATGCTATAAAGTATGGTCTGTTTCTAAGAAGAGATAAAATCTGCAAAGCAAATGCAAGACTTAAATATGCATGCAAAAAGGTTTTCTCTAAAGTGAAAACACAATGGTCGAAAGCGAAACCTGAAATTCCTATTGTGACTGACAAAGTGTTGATAAAATAATAAAAGTATGGAAAAAAGCTACCGATATTATTAACTACAGGTGTAAACTTGAAATTATTTCTAAGTTTAACTCTACTCTGGACAAGCTATTTGATATAACAAAGTGCAAGTGTGACATTGTTTCTTGTGAGGAGGCAAGTTGTAATTCTTGTAATTTTAAAGCGCATATTTTTTGTCAATGCAATAGAGAAAACAAAATTCCTACAATAAAACTTCAGTTTATGAAATTTCAAAGAGAAAAATTTGGAACAAAAAGTAGTATGCAAATGGGTGCTCCGGATTTTAAAGAAATCAATAGACAAGAAAAAAAATAATAAAAGAAACTGGAAAAAAGAAGCCACAAATAGAATACCTATCTTTTCATTCTCAAGAAAATGAAATCAAAGAAACAATTGATAATATTGCGAATACTGACGATGAAGATGTTGTTTCTGACAATAGTTTTGAGTACATTAGTAGACAAGTTTCAAAAAAGACATTGAATATGGAAGTTGCATTAGCATCAATAAGATATGGGGTATCAAATCAAGCAACTGCTGCTATTTCAACATTAGCACTGCTATTTCAACATTAGCACATTCCTCTGCCTGGAATGCTCACAGTGAATCTATTCTACAAGGACTACTATGCAGCAAAGATAAAGAGGAGAGGAAGTTTGCAGTGAATAAAATACTTTCAATAAGGCGTTCGAGCTCCCTAGGAATTACTGCTGTTAGATCAAGAAATATCCCAAATATTACTACTAATGCTGAAACTATTATCAAATTGATTGATTGGAGTAATGATATATATATATATTTTTATTTTATTTTAATTCACCTCCTCAAGGCCGAGAAGGCCACTACAGACGAGGAGGTTACTTATTTGTGGTTATAACCCTCTCTCAACTCCGAAACACGAACCTTGATGAACAAGGCCGCTGCGCAAAGAAAAAAGTTGAGCGCGGCACTACCAGAACGTGGTAGGAATCGACCTCAGAACCACTCGGTTATGAAGCGAGCGCTCTACCACTACACCACTACCGCATTTAAGCTATACAGCAATACAGCATATTTACGAGCTTTTGCTCACATGCAAGATTGGTAAAGAAGAACTTATTAAGTTTTTAGATATCGGAATGGAAGTTCCAGAATTTCCTGTACATGGGCAATCCATAGAAAGAATTGTGAAGAAGTTACAAGAGCTTCTAGTATAGTTTAAATATACGGACAGGAAAGACGAGTATACTTTAGTATACGGACAGGAAAGACGAGGCGGGTTTATAAAAGCAACGATAGCTCACAGAGAACTTCTTCTTGTTTTAGAATCTAAACAGAATTTGCTTAAGCTTTTTTAAGCAATAAGTTTATATTTATTGTATATTTAGTATAATTAAGTTGACTCTTGCATTGTGAATGATAAATTGGTAAATACTGCTATAAACAATAGTTAATGATTTTTCATGTGTCTAATTGATTTTGTCTCACGTTGTGGTTGAGAAATCCTTTGAAACTGTTTTGCTGCATTACATTCACATAACATTGTTATGGAAGATATTACAGCAAAATATATCAAAAGTAACGATTTTTGTAAACTTTTATAATTATAAGTTTTTAAGCTAAAATGATTATCTAGGTGTCTAATTAGGGGTATTTGGAATCAAGGATTCCATAAAAGATGTTTTTGATTCAATTGGAACAATCAGTCAAAAGTTGTGGCAAACCGCGTTTTTACCCAAAACCTCGATTTTTTAGGTCAAAATTTGAAAACCTTAAAACAAAATTTTTTTTTTTTTTTTTTTTTTAGATTACTTTTATATAAGGGCCAAAACATTTAAAAATCATGGCCTAAGCATTTGCTGGGAAAATTTGAAAATCGACCCGCCCTACTCCATATTTGACTATATAATAATTATATAATAATTATATATATATATATATATATATATATATATATATATATATATATATATATATATATATATATATATATATATATATATATATATATATATATATATATATATATTTGACTATATAATGACTATATAATAATTATATATATATATATATATATATATATATATATATATATATATATATATATATATATATAAATATATATATATATATATATATATATATATATATATATTTGTTTTTTTTTTGTTTTTTTTTTGTTTTTTTGTTTTGTTTTTTGTTTTGTTATTCACCTCCTCAAGGCCGAGAAGGCCACTACAGATGAGGAAGCTACTTAATAGTGGTTATAACCCTCTCTCAAATCTATAACTCCGAAACACGAACCTTGACGAACAAGGCCGCTGCGCCGAGAAAAAAGTTGAGCGCAGTACTACTAGGGACGTGGTGGGGATCGAACTCGGAACCTCTCGCTTATGAAGCGAATGTTTTACCACTACACCACTACCGCATAATGTATTAATAATATTATACAATATCAGATATATATGTGTAATAAATCTGAAATTTTCTTTTTAAATGTTTTTATGTTTAATACAGCAAACTTGGTGAGTCTGTAAATCTACAGATGATTCCTAATTTATTAGCAACTGTTATTATCAATCAGTAAGATATGAAAAAGACTCAAGCAATCCATACAGCACAAATTCAATAAATTCGTCGCAAACTTGATTTAAATGATCATATCTCTGCAGATCTTCCAGAAGGTATTCCATTATCAGCAAAGTCAATAGAAGAAATAGATATTGTAACACAGAAGCTTGAAAATCCCGGAATAAAGATAATAGTTGTAAAAGTAATTACTTACAAAAATTTTTAAATACAGTTTATTTAAAAATTGTTGTAAACAATGAAGTTGTGAACAACTTTTCAATTTTTAATTTAATTTTTTAATATCTGTGCACCATAACTTGCATCAAACTTTTTTTAGGCCAAACATATTGTTGATATTGGTGGAGAAGATTTAAGAAATTTTATTATGAGGTCAATGCCCATGCTGCTAGACAGCCTTGTTGCTCATAGCTTCAATTTCGAGTTGATGTGCTCAACTCGAAAACGTCTTTTCGAGTTGAGCACATCCATCTAGTCATCATCCTTTCTGTCCTTTCCAAACGCTGAACATCATAAAGTACAAAATTAAAAATCAAAAATACCGTTTAAAAATTACAAATACACTGGAACGAGTTCTAGTTTTATATATATATATGTATTTATATATATATGTATATATATATATATATATATATATATATATATATATATATATATATATATATATATATATATATATATATATATATATATTTGTGTGTTTGTGTGTATTTGTGTGTGTGTCGGTGGGTGTGTTTTAATGATATGCTTCTGTTTTATAAATAAGTGCCATTAAATTAAATCCCAGCACAAAAAATTGCACGTAAAAAGAAATCGAAACTGAACTTTCAACATGGTTTGCTAACTCACGGGATCGTGGAAGTAACAGTCGAAGATCTGCTAAAGTTGCTGTCAACGTTAATTCGACTGAACTAGATGCAGATTATCTTACACCGTCAGAAAATTTAAACAAATTTGTTTAACATTAATACTCTTTATTTAATAATAAATAGTTTAAGTTACATCTGTTTGTTTTTTAGTACGTTTCTTGTTCTTATGACGAGATTGACTTTAAGGCAGAGGTTAAATAACGCTTAAATCACGCTTATGAGACTTAAGATACTTGGAGGTTTATTTTGGGCTGTATACAGATTTCCCAAGTCGTAACCGTATGGGCTAATTAAATGGGCTGCATACGGGAACCATATGGTTTTCCCAGCGGGAAGCCCTTATGGAACCCGTGTGGAGCCCATTTGCATCTCCCGCTGGGCTAGCAACGGGTTGCCCATATGGGTCCAGTATCAAAGTCCCATATGGTACCCTTATGTGTTGGCTGGCTGAGCACTTACTAATACAGAGATCAATTAGTTTATGAATATCTACTAAAGATAACTTAGTTCGTTGTATTAGATCATCTCTATCTTTGTTTAGCATATCAATAATTGTAACAGTTGCTTTATCAAGTGGCACTGATAGTTATAAATTAATAACATCAAATGACACTTGAATTTTGTCATTAATAAACCATTCTTTTGCTGTTTATACAAATGAAGATGAATTTTTAATACAACATTCATTTTTATTTAAATTTGGTTGTATGGTCTCAACAAGATGTTGCAATATTAAAAAATAAAATATTAATTAATAAAAATTAATATACCTTATATGATGTTTTAATGCTTATAATATTATTACTCATACAATTAAAGATGACACTTGAATTATATATATATATATATATATATATATATATATATATATATATATATATATATATATATATATATATATATATATATATATATATATATATTATATATATATTTATATATATATATATATATATATATATATATATATATGTGTGTGTGTGTGTGTGTGTGTGTGTGTGTGTGTGTGTGTGTGTGTGTGTGTGTGTGTGTATCTATATATTTATATATATATACATATATGTATATATATATGTATATATATATATATATATATATATATATATATATATATATATATATATATATATATATATGTATTTATAAACATATATAAATATATATATATATATATATATATATATATATATATATATATATATATATATATTTATACAAATACATATAAATATTTTTATATAAATATATTATATATATATATATAATCAAGTACATGTATAATTGCTTTAATATATATATATATATATATATATATATATATATATATATATATATATATATATATATATATATTTATATATATATATATATATATATATATATATATATATATATATATATATATATATATATATATACATATATATATATATGCATATATGTATATGAATGTTAAGCAGATACGCATGTATTTAAGATACATATGTTCGTAACAGTGCGTGTATTATAATCAAATGCAAAATACATTTCATTTTATAGTAACATTTATTTAAGGATAAATCATATAAATTTAATTTAACATAAATTACAGCTTATTAGATTTTGGCGTTAACAGCCTTTCAATAACTAAATTTTTTCTGGCCGTTAACTAAACGGAGACATATGAACATGAGTTTATTTTATCGCTGGCTTTAAAAACTACCATTATATTTTTAACCAGCCGATAGCATATCGCAGGCTTTAACGGTGGGATGTGAATACGGCTGCTAGACACAATCTCATCTTTTACTAAATTTGCCGTTAAAAATAGTTTTACGAGCAAAGAAATGATAATGAAGAGATGTTGCCTAGCCTTTGCATTAAATGGAGTTTTGCCAAACAAAAACTTTATACTGTATATAATACAATAATGTACTTTAAACATGCTCTCTCAAATTTTAAGTCAAAACTGACGGAAGACACTTAAAACATTGAAAAAACAACTCTAACAGAAAAAAATGACATTTTTATCACAAGAATAGAACCCTGCACAAGTTTAGGAAAACAAAACTTGTGTCCAGTATGAATTTAATATTTTATACAGAAAAATAGAAATTTAAAAAGAATCGTTTAACAAAAAAAATCCACATAACGTTGTAATTCTGAGTTTTAGTAACAACAAATTTATTTATGTTCTTCACAGCTAACAGTCACGTTTAAATTGCTGGGTGCGGCAATCCAAGGACGACTCCAAATTTTTACGTTACAATTTTTTTTTACTTTGCAAACAGATTTTTTTTTGTGCTCGTTTTGTTTTGTGTTTTTGCAATCAGATTCTTCCATCTTAACATCAACGTCGTACTTTATACCAGCAACAACTTGTGATGTAGCATTAACAATCTTTTGTATTACTAGTCTAAAACAAAAATATCCATAAAAATAGTTTTCCAAAATTTTATTTTACTTTTGATTAAAAAAAATTTTTTTTTTAAAATTCAGAATCAAATTATGATACCTATGTGTTTTTTTACTGTGTTTTTTTGTTCCGTTATTTATCATTTCAGTAGCAATGCCTAAGCCTTTCGAGAAATCTCCATTTGCTGACACAAGCTCTTTAATATCTTCTTGAGACAGATTTTTTTTTCCTCCAGCAATGTCGCCATCCTTTCCTCCATTTGCAAAACATAATGAAGAAAGAATTAGGAAACCGAGAACTTTTATCATTTTTGTGATTTAGCAGGTAACAAGTAAAATATTTCTAACAGCAACTGACTACTGTATTTTTTTTTTGACATTTATATATACGCTTTTAAACAAAAGATTTTTAAAACGTAAATATTTGATAACGCAAATATTTTGTTATTTTAGTTAGCTAAATAAATATCCTTCACTTTTTGATAAATATTATTTTATTTATTTAAATTATTTAAATCAATATTACGTTATATCAACAAACAAGTTTGTCACTAAGTAATATCACAAAACAAGTTTGTGTGTAGTTTATACTTGTATGTCCAATTTATGTACAAAGTACAAAAATAAATAACTATTTAACTTGTAATCTTTTATAACATTTAAATTTGTCATTTCTTAACAGTTTTAAAGTTAAAAATCTCTTACGTCATTGTATTCAAGTTCTTTATGTATTTATTACGTCATTGTATTCAAGTTCTTTATGTGCTTATACCTATTCGCACTTATGTAAGGATTCCCTCTGTTGTTTGCCAAGCTTTTGCAACTTCTTTGCAGCTTTAAACGTCAGTTTGTTCTCGTACTAGATCATACAACCACTCTTTGAAACACGTAAATTCTAACGTATTATCAGTTCTAAATGAGTTTTCAAAATTCATTTTCAATAACTGTTTACTAACTTTGATCAAAGAGATCAAAACTATTAAACAGTTGGAGGGGGAACGAAGCTGAAAATGATTTCAAACCCGATATAGTCTTTGGTGTATAATTATTCCAGCGCAAGTCAAAATAGCGCTTTTGCAAAAAAAAATTTAAATTTTGAAAATGTAGTTTGTAAGCTTTGAAAGCTGTAATCAAAGTAGATTAATCTCTTAAATGTTTATTGGATAGGTTTTTAACAACTGTTCGATCAATAAGAAATTAATTACAACAAAAATCAAGATTAAGGCGAAGTAATTGTTTCTTGCACACCTCAATTATTTGAACCTTGTTTTTTGCTTGCCTGCTCAGCTCTAGGTTTGTAACTTTCTTTAAGAATGTTTTTTCGGCACTTATTAAATTCCTCCAGGCTTTTATTTTTTGTTGCTGGATTTAAAAGCATATTACTTTATTCTAAATATAGAGATAAAAAATACCTAGTAAAAATACTACCAATTCTTATCTAGACATTTATTAACTCAATTTTAATATAGAAATTTATTATTAGTCGTTCAAAAAGCACAACAAAATAATAGCATTAAACTAACTTTAAATATTGTTTACGAATTTTTTAAACTTGCATCTTTTATGTAAAATTCTTCAATTGCTTAAGACGTTTTGAAACAATATCATTGGATGACTTTTGTTAAAAGTGGAATGTGATTAGTTAACTTTAAATTATGATAATTATGCGGTGTTTATGTTAATACTAAGACTGGTCTTTGAGAAATGACGTACTTTAACTTCTCCAGTCTATTATAACTCCTTGTTTTGATTTAAACATTTAAAAGAAGATAAAAAAAATTTATTCTATAGGTTTATCTATTCTTGTGTTCTATCTTTCAGAATATCTTCTAACATTTTAACTATGACTTCTAACTCTCGTGACTTATCTATTTAATTCAGATTTTGTTTGTTTTGTAATAAGAATATAACTGCACGTCAGCACTTTACAGCTAAAATAGTTTTAAAGTATTGCCGTTTAGATTTTTTTTTTTTAATGCCAATTTTTTTAACAAGATATTAACTAACCTCGAAGTTTCAATTTTGAGGTTTTTGATTTCTTCAGTTTCCTTCTTGCTGAAAAATCTCCAGCAAAGTCTATTTGTTAAAATTATTATTTTAGAAAATGTTAAAGTATTACTATAAATAAAAAAACTTCAGCATATTATATTACATAAAAAGTTTGCATGACGTTCTAATAATCTAACTTTCCAATAATATTGGAAAGATAGATTATTAGTACGTCATGCAAACTTTTTATGTAATATAATATTTTAAAACAATTTTCAATCATTTATATATAAATTTTATGTATATTGGCAATATACATAAAGTTTATATATAAAATGATTGAAAATTGCTTTAAAATACTCCGCTGCGAATCAGGCTATTTGTCAGTCGATGTATGTGCTGAAGCCCCCGGTAGCAGTATGACGTCAGACTGCTCAGTATTTCAGTATGACGTCAGACTGCTCAACTTAACCAGCAGTAAAAGATATTTATATATATATATATATATATATATATATATATATATATATATATATATATATATATATATATATATATATATATATATATATATATATATATATATATATATATATATTAGGGTGGGTCAAAAATTTTTTTTTTCTTGTTACAGGCTCTAAACATTGCTAATAATTATTAATAATGATACTATCAAATATGAAAATGATTGTGATAGATTTAAAGGGCGCAACTTTATTAATAAAATTTCGCTTTATTTGAGTACCTACATCACATAATTTCGAAAAAAAAATTTTTTGAATAATAATAGGGCCTGCAAATTTTTGTAATTATAGTTGCGGGTGGAAGACATTGTTCAATCCATAAAAGTAAAAACTTTCCTAAATTAGTACATAAAAAAACAACTTTCTAGCAATGTTTAGAGCCTGTAACAAGAAAAAAAATTTTATGACCCACCCTTAATATATATATATATATATATATATATATATATATATATATATATATATATATATATATATATATATATATATATATATATATATATATATATATATATATATATATATATATATATATATTTATATATATATATATATATATATATATATATATATATATATATATATATTTAAAAGTCATATTCTTGTTTTACAACATGTTTATAATATGTAAGTTTCAATAAAAAGGCACCGTATAACTATTTCTAAATATAATTTGATATAATATTATATTAACGATATTTTGCTGTCCTATTGTGGTCAACGTCATCAGGTAATAATAAAACGTTTCAAAATAACGTAAAACAAACCGTTTAAAAAGAAGACATCAAAAATTGTCAAATATAAAAAGCAATTTAATAATATAATAATGAGGTCAGTTAAATTTTTGTCAAAATGGTTCCCCAAGTTTTTTTTTTAACCTTATCTCCGTTATCTTGATTTAGTACACCTTGCCCTATACCTATCTCATATCGAACTCTTGCTTTGGTAATCTCCAAGGGTTCTCTAATTTTACTTATACTGTATTCTGGAACGACTGTTAAAGTTACCATGGCATGTTCTAGAATATTCCGATCAGAAGTTCGATTTTAGGTGCCACGAAACATTCTAGAACAAACCGAGAAAACTTTGGCTAAGATCTAAGATCTTTAAGCCCTAAGATCTTGGCAGTTTTTCTAATCGAGATTTAAAAAAATTCACGTTTAAAAAAAATATTTAAAAAAATGCTTGATTATGTACTTATTTCGTAAAAATGAAAATTTACTTTAGTTCCAATCAAACTTTAATATATTTCTTAGGGTACTGCCTGCACAAATGAATGTGAAAATAGGGGTACCATTGAAAGAGCAAAGCATCCTGAACATGTTTACCCAGAGACTTGGTGATAACACGGGTGTTTTGTGATGTCGCCTTTCAAAAAGCGCCACCTTATCTCATCACTTTAATGTTCATAATGGTATAAGTTTGTTGTTAAAGTAATTAAATTTTTTTTATACATAAATATTTATTATGCTGTATAATTATTATGCTATTTCCATCTTTTTTCTAAGCTGACAGCTTATAATTTGTTGCTTTAAAGTTTAGAATTCAAATTCAAAGATAATTAAAAAATATTTAACATAAGAGGAGCAAGATTTAAAAACATTATTGAAAAACTATGAGTTAAAAGTCACAGTTTCTCTGTCAATCCGTTTAAGTTCTGAAGTGATTGAGGTTTTGAGGCAAGCTGCATTTATATATTTATAAACATTGTTTGAACAAACAAAACATAGCCAACATGTAGTAAAAACCAGCCTAAATAATTTAGTTCATCGTTCATTTGTCGTTCGCTAGACGTTAAACGAAGTAATTTTAAGTTACAGCAAATGAGTGGTTGAAAAAGTAAACATGTACCTGTCTAAGTTTTTGCATCGTTGCATACTTTCAACAAACTGGTTTGTACAAACGGAGAGTAATAAATTTTTGTTTTTGGGGGAAAAAACACAAAAAATCATGAAATACCATGATTTTTTTTCATAGCTTTTGTTTACTTTTCTTCTTTGCAGGTAAATTTTTTATTGTCAAATAGTTTTTATGAACTGTTTTAAGAAGCGTACCTAATATAAACGTATCGAGATAAAAAAAAGTTGCATATACTCTTAATTTAATACATTTTTTATATAGTTTTTTTTTAATAAGCATGCTGCACAAATAAAATAAAATGACAAATTGAGAATTTATTATCAAAAGATAAACCTTTTAGCAAAAGTACAAATAAAACATTCCAACTATTCATAATAAAAATGTTTACTAAATATTACACAAAATAATTTTTAGACTTTCATTTAGATGCAACCGTATTTATTGCCGAACATGAAAAAGAGCCAATTTTTGTACCCGACACTGGAAACACTTGGTTCACTGGATATCACAAGCAAGATATACTTCCACATGTTGTTGAGCAAGTGCCAATAGGGAAGCCATTTATCCCTGATAAGCATTCAATCTACAAAATTTATGACAAAAATGTCGAAGATGGTCCTTTGAACGACTATTTTGAAAATGCCAAGTTGGATTATCAAACTAGTCATAAGAAGTCACCTGAGCCTTTAGATAAAAAAGAAAATTTTTTAGAAGATTCTTTGTATGGAGTACGTCTGACCGGAGATATATCTGGACTATCAAGTGATGATCTTCCATCAATAATGAAAGGAACTGATTCTTTGAGAGATGGTTCCAGTAAAACAGAAAAAATTGAAAATAATCCTTCTGTATCTCATATTCATTTATTGGAATCTGATCCAACCAATTCAAACTTTGAATCAATGGTTTTTCGAGGTGCAACAAATGGTGCAACTCAACACACTGTGTCATTTAGTCCACCCGAACTAAGTTCTAGCTATATTACCGCTAAAAACATTGAAGGTACTGGGCAAAATATTTTAAACGAAGCTAAAAACAATAGAGAAATAGAGAAATCAATATCGAGCAATTCAGTGGCAATGCCAACAGCTTCTCTTTTTGCAGGGCAAAATGATCAAACAAATCAAGCATCATTTTCCTTAATGGATGACTCTCAGTATCACGTTGAGGGAAATCCTTCAGAAATATATCCACCTAATGAGAATATACAGGTTGCATCGCAAAACACAGAGTATCAAATTAACTCGCAGCCAGTTACTTCAGTATCACACTCTCTAGCTGTACCTTCTGTCATAAACGCTCATGATCTAGTAGAGGAGATAAAAGATGATGGGCAATCTAATACAGAAAATCAACATTCAATGAACGCCATTCATATTTACGCAAAAAATGATAAAAGCGATAGTAATTCCATTGTAGTTCTTCCAAAACCGTCTCCAATAAAACTGTTGTTAAATGATCCGCTTGAAAATTCTAAAGAAGTACAAATGAACGACAACAAAATTGATGAACCAACTTCCTTACCAAATTCTCAATTCCTTAAACCATCAGAAATAACTATTCAAAACACAGTAAACCTAAAGACAACTACGCAACCCCTATTGAAACCAATTTCTAAATCTAATTTGAAACATCATCGCCATCAAATTACCATTGATACCGACACAGGTGAAGTTGTTAGGGAAGAAACTTCGGACGAGGAAGAAAGCAAACAAAATACCGTAGTAAACGTTTTATCTGAAAAAACTCAACCAGAAAATATAACAGATCAGTTAGAAGCTATACCAAGTTTGTCGTTGAACATAGGGAAACAACAAAAAGGTGAAAAATTACAAGAACTTAAGTTAAAAAAAGTAGGCAACAAAGAAAACCTAAACGAACATTTGTTGACTTTAGGCCATAAAAACAATCAAAATGAACATTTAGTAATTGCAAGCAGCGAAAAAAAACAAAACAAACATTTGTTAGTCACAAGCAGCAATGGAAATCTAAATAAACATTTGCTATCAACAAATAGCAAAGGAAATCAAAAAGAACGTTTAATAACTACAAGTGACAAAGGAAATCAAAATGAAGATTTTATAACAATGGGTAGAAAAGGAAATCATAAAATTGGTAATCAAGAAAAAACAACAGTCGATTCAATAGAGTCAGTAAAAAATCTGAATGATGACGAGAACACACAAAGCGAAGTAGAAAACTCATCAGATAAGGAAGAGAAAGTACAAAATATTGAAGAAAAAGCAATATTTGAAGAAGAAAAAACACAAAATGAAGACGAAAATGCAGCAAATAACAAAGAAAAAACACAAAATCATGATGGCGAAATTTTTCAAATTCCGAATCATTTGTTTAATAAATTTGACTCTCATAAAAACTTTAAACTTCATCACCGTAACAAACATACGTTATTTCATACGCCACTTACACCCGTAAAAACAAGCAACAAAAAGCTAACGAAAATAATTCAGTCAACTAACCGTAAACTTAAAAATACATCCAACAATTATGATGATAAGGATAATGAAAATTCTGAAAATACAAGTGAGGATGCCATATCAAATAATTCTAATTTAGAGGAAAATAACGATAAAAATGGATTCGGAAACTTACTTCATTTTCCCTCCTTCAAATCAAAGTTGAGGTATGCTCCACTGATTAAATCAATTCATCCTTTTAGCCCTGATAATAACAAATATGTGGACTTGTTTAAACCTCAATTTAAGTTGCATAAAAAAATTAAAAATCAAGAACATAGTTATACAGATAAGCATTACATGAACGCCGATTCAGAGAACGATTCTGATACAGATTTGAATTACGATAAAGATGAGGAAAACGAGGACAATGATGATAATGTTGAGGACTTACCAAATGAAAATTTAATTACCAAGCCTTCTAAAGCTCTTTCTATTATTGAGGGTAGTATTAAACAATCTAAATTTGCTCATCGTCGTCACGAGACCAACATTAACAGTAACGAGCATAAGAACACAAACAACGAAAAGAAAGATTTTTATCCTGATAAACATGTACCAAAGTTTAACACGCATATTGGTATGGATCACAACACGGAAGAAAAAGAGTATGAAGTTGAATCGGATAATGACAGAACAGATCAAAAAGAATACCATTTACATAATCATGTTCATAACGAACAACATATTCATATACATAAAGGAAGTGGAGAGAAAGGTGGTTTCAGGTATTTACGTTTACACAAAGTGGGATCATCTGACCACGAGCTTCTTAAAAGTCCGCAAACACCCAATAAAGCCGAGAATAGTGCATCATTCAGTGATGGTGATAGCAAAAATGAAGATGAAAAATCAGATGAAGATTCTGACAGAGAAGCTCTGGAACTACTAAAAAACTACGCAAAAAGTAGAGACAACCATTTTAACGAAAAAGGTCTTTTTAATATCTCGTCGAGTGCTGATGATTACAAGCGAAATCATTATGGGAATCCTGATAAAGAAAGTATTTATTCAGGGGATCCATCTCAAAGATCAGAGCTAAATCTTGAAAAGATATCAAAATCTCAAAATAAGTTTCACAAAACTAACGATACTTTAGACGAAGAAGAAAACAATCCAATTGATGATCCAGCCTTTAGTTATTCAAAAATGGTAGATCAGGTAAGATACCAATCACTTAAACCTCAACATTTTCTCCCTCCTGTAGACGATTCCGATCATTTACATGTTGATGAAACCGAAACTAATAAATTTGAAGATAATGACTTTTCAAGCATTAAAAAAAGTAAAAAACACCATCGATTATATTTTGAGCCAAAAATCAAAAAAGCAAAAGAAGTCGTTGAGCCAACATACATGATTCATGGTGATCCCCATGGTGACGGTTTTGGATCAGCAGTTATTGATGGTCCAGCTGAACTTGGAAGTAGCGTTCCTAGCACAGAAAGTGCTAAAAGCACTATAAATAATGCCGGTACAACGGTTCCACATTTGCACGAGGAAACGCCAAAAGGAATGGATGGAAGTAAGCGTGATATTCCGTCTACCATAAAAAAAGTATCTAATATTTCATTAAATGAAAATATTAAAAATAACTTAAGTTATGTTGATTCTGTTCCTAAAAATAACTTAACTGAAGAAAGAAAAAGTGTAGAACATCAGGTGTCTGAAGACAATAAAAATGAAAAAGCTACTGTATTGTTTAAAAGCCAAAATGTATCATTTGATCATAAATTAGAAACAAAAACAAGTGACTTAAAAGTGAAAGAAAAAACAAGCGATGATGAAAAAGTTAAAGAAAACCTTTATAAGAATTTTGATAAAATTGATAAAAATATTGATAATGAAAAAAATATTGATAAGAATATTAATTTTGATTTCAATAAGAATCCTGAAGATAAATTTGATAAAAATATTGAGAGACAAAAAGACAATAACAACATAAAATCTAATCAATCAGAAACTGAAACAGATGATTTAAAAACTTCAAAAAAGTTGTTTAACGATAAATCTGACGTCTTAAATAGGAAAGAAGCTAACGAAGACGTCGCTATTGATAAAACAACATTAAAACCAGCAAATTCAACAGACATTGAAGAAATAAAAAAAAATAAAAAAAAAGAAAGAAGTGATTCAGAAAAAAGTAAAGAAGAATCTAAAGATAAATTAGACTCGCATACTAAAGAACAACAATATGTTAAAAAAGACCCTAAATTGGTAAAAACAACCATTAAAAATATAAAATCTGACCACGCTAACAAAGGCATGGATAGAGAAGAACCAATGACAAACCGTACCAATATAATAAATGACAGAGTTGAAAAAATAAACGAAAAAACTGAACAGCAACAGTTTCCAGAAATTTCTTCACAAAACAACGAATCAACAACTTTAAGTTTAAAGGCCCAAACCTGGCTGAACGAAATTTCAAACGAACAAAATTTTAAATCCATTACTGCAGATTCACCTAAAGACGCTATTACAATTGAGGATCATGTTAACCATTTATCAGCACAACCTACTGCAAATGAAAAAGACGATTCTAAACTTATGAAACTTGTTCAACTTCACCTAAAGAAAAATACAACTTTATTACGATCTGGCGCACTAAAACAGTTGGCCCATGATATTTTTTCTCCAGCCACTTTGACAGGTAAGCACAACTATACGATAAAAAACAAGACAAAAGAGATACCAAAAATTGTCAAAACAACCATTGAAGTAGAAAGATACAACCCTCTTCATTTAGCAGACGAAAGAAATATGTTTAAAGAAGTTCATACAAGTACACTTTCAAACTTAAAAGATGGTCTTATGAGCGTAGATCTTGACGGCATGAAAAGTCTTGACAGCAAAATAAAAAGCATGAATTTTCAACTCAACAATATAGAAGAGTCCAATTTTGCTAAAAAGCTAAAACTTGATCTGGATACAAAGTCCACCAACTTTGTTATTCCCGATCACCAAGAAACTTTACCTTTGTTAAATCCAGGACATCCCGATGATATTAACGGAGTAGATAAAAAATCAAAAAACTTAAAAGCAAAGTTTAATATTCTTTTGAACCCAGCGCCAACTATTGGGATGAGCAAGTCAAATTCAAGACTAATTCCGCAGCCATATCAAGTTGAAAGAGGATACGATAAAAGTTTTATATTTAGACACCCTGTTCCCAGAAAAGCTCAAGTAACACGCGGCAACATTAGAGATCAAGCAATGAAAATTAAGGGAAACGAAAATGATCTTCAACTTCAGCCTTTTTTTATTGCTAGTCATTTAAAAAAGTATAACAGATCAACAAAGAACTCCTCTAATCACCGTAGCATTAATTTTAAAGACGGTCTTTTTGGTTTAAGATATTTTATTAAAAATGTGTCTGCTATCATTGATGAAACATTACCTGTAAAATTTGGTAGGCAAAAAAACTTTAATGCTTAAAACTGCCGGTTTTATCTTCTACACAACATTCTTCTAAAAATTGTCGTAAAAAACTATTTTTAATTGGTAAGTTTAGCACCGTATTGAATTTGAAAGTTAACAGCTAAAACTTATTACTTACAAAAACAAGCCCGCTCATTGCAGAACAGAACAGAAAAGTTATACATTAATAAAAAAAGAAACAGTTTTTTTACAGTAGATAGCTATATCGAATAAATAACTTAAAAAACATTTTTTGAAATTTTAGGTCCTTTAACTATTTGTAAACTAAATATTTTATTTTAATACTTGATATTTATTTAAAAAATTTTGAACATTTTACATTTATGAATGTACATGAATGTACATTGTACATTCATCGAGCCTATAGAGCTTATAAGAAAAATAAATAAAAAAAACAGTATTTTTTTTTAGTTTAAATTTTATTTATTATTATCTGACCAAAGCTTATCATAACTTTTCACTCTTTTGTGTTTTAATGTTGTTGTTTTTTAAGCATGATATAAGTTACGCTCTTAATTTTCATCGTATTTTTTAATAAGGTTTAACATATAATTGTATTTTCTATTTTTAAAAAATGTAGAAACCAGTATACAGTACACATTAGAGTGGTAATTTTTTAATAAATATTGCGTACAATTTTTAAGAAAAAAGAAAAATAATGGTTCAATTTCAAGCTTATACTTTTATTACAAGGTGCAATTTCAAGCTTGCATTTTCATTACACGGTAAAAATCGCACAGTATTATTCGATCAAAACTATGCAAAAAAATTTAGACATTTCCAATATTTATAGATTATTACAACAATATACTAATGGCAATAATATTTTATAAAACCACTTTTATTTTCATTTTGCTTTGATCCGCCATAGCATGCTTACAATTGATTTTTTTTATAACTCGGTGCTATTGTGTCGGATGCTAATAATGTTTTTTCTCAGATCTTGTTTGTTATAACTTCTTTTCCTGTTTCTTGGTTTTCTAACTCTCGCACATGGGGTCGAATTCAGGTGAGTCTTCTGGCTATGGTGTAATACATAATACAAGGATTAAGCATTTTTTGATGGTTAATTTTTTTGATGGTTTTGGCGGATTAAGCATTTTTTGATGGTTGAGATAATTCAAAAATTTATACGATTATAATTATGTCAAATAAGAATGTTTGGCAAAAAATTTAAATGATTGGGGTCTGGGAACAAAAAAGCCCTAAAATTTTACTAAAAAGTTGCTCTCTTGTTTGGGGCCACAACTTCTCCGAACGAGAGAGCAATAAATCTAAGGTTAAGGGTAAGGTTGTTTAGTTGAACAAAACTGGAAAAGATTGATTCTTTTTTACAAATGACAAGAACATATTTTTTAATAAGTTACTAATAAGAATTTGAATCAAAATACTTAGAAAAAACTTTGTTCAATCATCAAAAGACCGATTACGATGCTTTTAAGCCCACTTTAATCTTTTTTTTATTCATAGAAGGAGTTAGTTTTGGTTTCGTGTGAATGACACATCAACCCCTCTTCTTTCAGTTTTATGCATTATAATAAGAAACATGGATATTTGTGCATTATAATTATAATAAGAAACGTGCATATTTTGTGTAAAATAAAAGATTCGATAATTAGTTATTTCTAAAAAAAAAGGTTTGTATGCAGGGGCGGATCCAGGGTGTCGCGAATGATGCGCATGCATCAGTCTTTTTTCACCGCTAAATTTAAGTGTATCTCTTTTTCACTTTTTTTTCTTAATAAAAAGTAAAAGGAGAAATTGGAATCTGGTATTCACAAAAAATGAAAAACTTGTTTTAAACTCGAAAAAAAATCATTTAAAGTGATCTCTATAGTTACTTATTCGATCTCTATAGTTACTTATTCGTTACTTAGACAAAATTCCTGCGTTTTGGAGCAACTGATGCAATTGTTCTTCACTAAATACAAATGTGATTGGTTTTAAAAAAAAAATAGTACGTTTTAACCAATCATATTTGTATTTTTTCACAAATTTTTCCGATCACTTTGTAGCAACTGATGCAATTGTACTCTAAATCATTAATGATTGGTTAAAAAACAGTTTAAACCAATCACTATTTAATAAAATAACAATTGCATCAGTTGCTACAAAACTTCCGCAAAAAACTTTACAAAAAAGATAAGAAATGTTATTTATAACCAATCAAATTTGTAGAAAGTTTAGAACAATTGCATCAGTTGCTCCAAATCGTTCAAATTTTACAAAATTCTGATATGCCGTAATTTTCGTCGTTGGACTTAGCTTGTAAAATAAAGTTTTGAAAAAAAATGATTTTTTTAGTCTCAAATGCAATTAAGGCTAGACAATTGCCAAATATTCGCAAATATAAAAACCAGTTGACTGAAGAATTGAAAGTTTTAAATAATAAGAGTCCAGTTCAGCCACATAGTCAGTCTTCTGAAAATACTGAAATGGATCGTTTTATCCCAAAGCAAGAAGATACTAAAGATTATGTTGCTTTAAGGTAAAACCCTATTATTAAAGTTAATGGTATTTTATATTTCCAGCTAGTATTTAATATAAACTGAGCTTGTTTTAGTATACTTTTTATTTTATTTAAGGTCATCTGAAGATGGAAATTGCCGGCAATTTCCATCTTCAGATGACCTTAAATAAAATAAAAAGTAGAGGTATGCCTCTAGCAACTGTAGAGGCATGCCTCTACAGTTCAGCTTCACTTTTAAGCAATTCGTCTCTGAAGACAGTTATTGTATTGAGGCTTCTAACTTCGATTGAATTGTTTGAAAAAGTTTGCTACTATGCGAGGTACTCCCTTTTTGTTAAATAGGTTAAAAACAATAATTTTTTAAATCTTTCCAGTGTTCTAGTAGCCTGTGTTTCTTTTGAATGTTCAGATCAATTTAAATTAATTAACAGTGAATCTACTTCTGAAATTATAATAATGGAAGCATTGATCAACTACCGAGCTAACAAGTTTTCTTCATTTTTATGTCTAATTGCTTTGTCATCAGTTTTATATATTCCTATTAGATTAATTTATACTGATTTTGGCTTAGAAAAATTCAAAAAACTTTTTAATACAATTATTTTTCCATTTCGTTCAATTAAAAATCAAGATCAAAATGTTTTAAATATTTTATGGTGTAATACTGATATTATGTCAGTGATGCAAAATAATGATAACTGGACACCAAACCATTTTGTACCAATTATTAAAAAACCTAAACTATTTTCTAGTAATAATAAGAATTTGGCTATAAAAAACGATACTACTTATCCTTTACACTTTTTTAGTCTTAAAACTGAAACAAATAAAAAACAACAACTTGATTCTGCAAAACATGTCAAAATTTAATCTAAAATTAACTTTAAAAAAGACAATGCTTTCATAGAGTTGTTTGAACCTTCTGTAGATTCAAAATTAGCTAAGTCATTAGACTCCAACTCAGTTATTATTCCTTCCTATAATGAATCAAATTCTTTGTATGAAGTTTCAACATATCTTGTTCGGGGAAAAGCTGGCAAAGATGATTCTATTTTGTTAGATATGGTAAACAAAGTATTTTGTCCTAATTCTATGTTTGTTTTTCCAATATCTTTTAATACAAAAAGATCATTTAAATTTGAATGGCTCGGCCAGTTTTTTTGGTTAGCTTATTCTAGCAAAGAAGATGGAGCTTACTGTCTTCCTTGTACTTTGCTAGGTGCTAGTATTCCAAATAAGTCTGGAATATTAAATTTAGTTTTCAAGCCCCATCAAGAGTGAGGTAATGCTGTTCGTCATTATAGAAAACATGAGGAAAGTTGTGTTTTACATGAAAAACCTATGCTTTTATTTAATGCATTGCTTTCACGTTGCAACTCCAAAAATAATGTTATTGAGGTTGATTTAAATAATTCTCGTTTGAAACTTCTTTCTGATAACAAAAAAAAATTAGTTCCAATAATTAAAATAATAATATTTCTTGGTAGAAACGATCTAGCATTTCGTGATGCTAGCAAATATCATCCTGATATTGGGGAATCTTCTACACAAAAAGTTGGAATTAGTAACTTCATAGAGCTTTTAAATTTTTGTGTTGATGCTGGTGATCAAGTATTAGCTAATCATCTTTCTTCAAGTCCAAAAAATGCAACCTATATATCAAAAACTACCCAAAACCAACTTATTGATTCTTGTGGGAAAGCAATTGAGAAAGTTTTAATAAAAAATGTCAAGCATTCAATTTTTTTTTTCAATTCTTTGTGATAAAACAGTTGACTGTTCAAATACTAAACAAATGTCACTTGTTTTAATATATGTAAATTCAAATAATGATATTTGCGAGGATTTCTTAAGATTTATTGATTGCAAGACTGGTACATCTGGTCTTAGTCTCTAAATGTACTTAATGCACTTCAAGAGTTTGGACTTGATATTCAAAATTGTAGAGGCCAAGGGTATGGCGGTGCGGGTTGTATGGCAGGTAAATATGAAGGAGTTGCTTCTCGAATAAAAGCTCTTAATCATAAAGCTATCATTGGTCATTGTGCAAGCCATAGACTTAGTTTAGTAGTAGCAGCATGCCAAGTTCAAAAAGTAAAAAATCTTCTTGGCCAAGTAAAAGAAATATTTTTTTTTAACTTATCTCCTAAACGTAGTAACTGTCTCAAAAAATATTTAAGTCCAAATCAAGAAAAAATAATAGATACTTGTCGAACAAGATGGGTTCAAAAGCTGAGAGGTCTTGATGGTTTTTTTTGATAATTTTATACCTATTATTCATGCTTTAGAGGAGATAGGGTTAAATGAGTCTAAGGAATATAGCAGTGAAACTGCTTCCAAATCCTCTTTTTTTTAAGATTATTAACAGATTTCTCTTTTATTGTAAGTTTAGTTATTACAAAACAATTAATGGATTTTTTTCAATTCTGTTTTTTTTCAAATTCAATTACTGTAACTCTTCAAACTAAATCTTTTGACATATCCCAGCAGTGTTTTGAAATAACTAATCTAAAAAATCTGTTATTAGAAATTAAAAATAAAATTGATATATATCACACTGAATGGTACGCTATCGCTCTTAGTTTGGCCAAAACTCTTGATATACAAGAAGTGAGACCTAGATTGTGTAATGTCCAGGTTTACCGGGATAATTATCCAACAAATACAGTTTGTGACTATTTTAAACACAGCATTACATCTCCATTAATTGAACATCTTATTAATGAGCTAGATAATAGGTTTCCAGAAAATGGCATGTTTGTTTATAAAGGTCTAGCAGCAGTTCCTTCAACTGTACTATCCAGAATACAAGTTAAAAAACCATGGAAATCTGATTTTTATGAATTTTTAAATTTCTATTCATCTGATATGCCTCATTTTACTTCAATACATGCTGAGTTAGATTTATGGGAATTATTTTGGGAAAACCAGTCAAGTATTCCTTCAACTGTTGCTGGTACTTTAAAGTCCATTGACATGAGAGGTTTTCTAAATATAAGGACAGCATTTATAATTTTAGGAACAATTCCAATAACAACTTGTGAATGTGAAAGAAGTATTTCAGTTATACGTAGGCTAAAAACATTCTCCAGAAGTAATATGATTGAGTCTCGCTTTAACTCTTTAGCATTAATGTCCATACATCAAGAAATTTTTCCAGATGTTGAAAGAGTCATTGACATTTTTTCAAAGTCAGGTGAAAGACATTTAGACATAGCTTTTATTTAGTAGTGTACTAACTTTTATTTTACTTTTTTCTTATTTCTAATTTGATTTTTATCAAATTAGAAATAATTATCTAATATTGTGTGTGTGTGTGTGTGTGTGTGTGTGTGTGTGTGTGTGTGTGTGTGTGTGTGTGTGTGTGTGTGTGTGTATATATATATATATATATATATGTCCAGAAGTGGAGGGCCAACCTTAGGCAATATTACTTTACACTCCAGAAATGGAGGGCTAACCTTGGGCAAAATGACAGTATATAGATGAAGTGCAAAGTCCTATGGCTTACCTTCTCGTTGGTGCACTTTGTTAAGTAAATTAGGCTTAAAATTACATGTCTAATTTATGAACAAAATAGCCAAGGCAACATTTGTAAAAATTTCTGCTAAAAATGGATACTGCAAAAGCAATACAAAATTTAGTTATTATTCAATGATATAAACAGCGGCGCCACTAGTAAAAAAAGCTGTTTCTCCACATTTTATATTGACTATACTTAAACCCTAGAGAGGTTGCGGGGGGGGGGGGGGGAGACGTCGATAAAAAAATTTCGCATCACCCATTTAAAATGCTAGATCCGCCCCTGGTATGTAACATCAGCGTACTTAAGTTGTATGTAACATCAGCGTACAAAGAAAGTTGTCTCTTAACAGTCTTAGATGCGCAGACTTACCTAATTGATTACGTAAATACGTTAATAATACAAGTTTGCGTGTCATTTCAAATTAAAGGCTATAACAAAATTTCGACCCTCTTAAAAAGACTCCCTTAGCCTTATGTTTAATCGGCAGGTTAAAGAGTCGTAATAATATGTGGCAAAATAAAAAAAAAAGTATATATATTTACATTACAAAACATCAGTTGTTAAGAAAAAGAAGCAAAATCACTTTTAATGTAAATAATTAAATCTTTACAAAATTTATTTACAATTTTCAAAATTTTTTATTTATTGTTAAGAAAAGGAAACAAAATATATCTTTTCAACAAAATTTATTTCCAAACAAAACATAAAAAAATTATTTATTAAACAAAACATCATTTAACAAAAGAAATAAATACTATTTATAATTTACAATATATCTACACAAAATATTTAAAATATATATAAAAAAAAAAATATATACAAAAAAAAAAAAAAAAAAAAAAACATTCAACTGAATTTACAATTAGTAGACTAAGAAATTACGAAAAAATAATTGCAGATTTAGTTAACTGTTTTCCTACCACTCTTGCTTTGAAAAAAGCTTTGTAAGCTAAATCTAAAAAAACAATCAATTATGATATGTAAATATAAAAGAACTAATGCCATAGCATCACTTCAAATCTAGTTACCTAATGTTGTTTTAATGCTGCTGTTGGGTAAAACTGTGTAGAATTCCAAGTTATCCTGTTGACTTATGATAAATTTAACTAAACTTCAAATTATGAAAATTTTCTAAACTTGAAACATCATTCAACAGTAGACAAAAAAAAAATGAATTAAAGAAATAAAAAATATGTAGCAATATATATTTATATAGCAATAGTGTTAACCTATATATAACAACAGTTTAACGCAATAAACTTTTTTTAATGATATACCTGGTAATGAATGTTCGCTAATTTTAAAAAAAACAATTTAATAAACGATTTTCATTGTTGAATGTGTGACATATAGTTAGACATGTGCAAAGCAAGGCAAAAGATAAACATCATTTTATCAAAAGTTTTAAAATTGACATTGTTGTATAAATAAAATCAAAATAAAGCTAACTGAACATGAGAAAGTAATGTCCTCTTACAGACGAAAGCATATGGGCAGTGCACATAGCATCAATCGAGTTTGAACAAATATGAAATATATATATAAATTTCTATATCCAGTGGGCATGTATGGTTCGAGGGATGTCCGTTAGACGTCTCACGGACGTCCAACGAATTTCCTCTGGACAACGCGTTCCCACTAGGATACGCTTTTAAACCTTTTACAACGCATAAAAGCAAAATATACATTTTTAAATGAGAGAAAAAATTTTTTTTTAAAAACTAAATGGATATAAAAAAAATTTAGTTTGCAAATAAATAACAGAGCAAGAAATAGCAATAAATACTTTGTTAATTACTCAATTAACATACTTTGTTAATTACTTAATAGACAGTAATCTAATAAAAATTACTTAGTAAAATATATATAAGAAAACAAAAGAAAAAGAAAAATATAAAAATAACAACCTGATCGAGTAAGATCTCAATAAATCTTTGAAGGTAAACTGTAGTTGTTCACAATAAACGCATAGAACAACAGTCCAAAGTATAGAACAGACAACAGTTCGAAAAATCAAACAGCACTACAAAGTTATATAAACAACACAAAAAATATTATTTATAACAATAATTTAATCTTCTTAAACATAGCAATAATTTAATGCAAACAGGTCGGAAAATTTAACAAAAGAATGCAAGTTTTCTCATTCTAAACTTTATATCAAAATTCTGTTAATCAGTATTTTTAAACATTAACATCATCATTAAAACAAGCAACAACAACAATAAAATTTAAGAAATATAAAATTTGTTCAGCTTTATATTTAATCAATAGTTTTACATATAATAAACAAATCAAATAAAGAAAACGAATTACAAAAATACAGTGTAAAAATAAAGGCTATCAATAATCTATAGTATAAATTGTAGAATTTAAAAAAATATAAATTTAGAACATAGATAATAAATTTATAAAGAGTAAATTCGTTATGAAGTGTATCGAAAAAATGAAACAACGTAGCAAACTTAGTAAGTAATAATCAAATAAAGTTAAATCAAACAAAAAATTTTTAAATGTTAAAAAAACATAAGATGTCAAACAATATTAAACAAAAAAATGTATTTATAAGTAATAAATACTTTTTTATTGTGATTTAGAATAAAGAACAACAACAGACCAAAGAACAAGGCAAACAACAGTCTAAAGTATAAAACAACTCAAAAAAAGTACAAAAAAATAAAAATAGAAAACATTTTCTTAAATTTATGAAAATGGGTAAGCATCATAATGTTATTACAAAAATTCAAAAAAACAAGTTTATAAAAGTAAATAAAGTTTATAAAGTAATATAAACTTTTAAATGTTTTTCATATTTGTTTATATATATTTATTTGCTTTCTTCATTGTTATTTCAATCTAAATATATGATTCAAATAAACAAATACAAGTAAAAACTTTGTTATTAAATCCGAATGTTTTACATTAACGATTGTTTAAATATAAACATACAATAAATATAATATATATATTAAAATATAAACTTTAAAAAAACTAACCAATGTTTCCTTCATTGTTATTTTCATCTAAATAATAATGATAAACTAAATATATATGTCAATTCAAAACAAAGTTGAAAAATAAAAAAAAAGTATTGTTAAAAACTCAAAAGCGACTTACATATACTAAAAAGAACACCATTACTCATACTATTAGTACTTAGCCACACTAAGTTCCACATTATCTACAAAAAAAGACGGTTTAGGAGAAAATATTTTAACAGATCGAAATAATTTATTACCTGACATCGTAATTTTAATTTTTCTAAAAAAATAATAAAAACATGTTTATTTATTAAGAAATTAGTAGACTAAGTAAAGACAATTTATATATATTATAATTATATTAATTATAATATATATATATTAATTCTTAAAAGTGATGAAATAGATATACACAAATTATTAAGGACTCAAGAGTACCTTACAGCGTGGTTAATTTAATTCAATTGTTAAAGGAAATAATGTAAGACCAACTGTATGAGTAGCGGCAGAGGCATTAAGTTCCTCATTAAAATGTTATAAGATATAGGTATAGGCGGGGACAAAAGATATCTAGCTATATATCTTTTGTCTCCACAAAAAATTGTTTATTGAATAGCTTGTCAAAATAAAACCTAAACTATTTAAATGTTTTTACTCTTTATGTAATTAAAAATGACGTTAATAACAAAGTTTCTTTTTTTTTTCATAATTGTTATTTTTTAAAATAATCGAAATTTTCCATTTCATACAAGTAATAGGTAACCTGGTTTAAGAAAAGTAATCGTAAATCAAAACTAAACTTTTTTTACCATTAAAGCTGAACTTATGAGCAAAAATATTTTAATTAATCCTTAAGATTTTTTTATTTCTTATTTCGTTCCGCTTAACATTATAATAAGGCGTCTATTTGCATTTCTGCATTACTATATAATATCGCATCACTCTATCAAGTTTATCTTTTATATTGTTCCGAAAAAAAAACAATTTTTTTTTTTGATATTAAGCTCGGTATCTTAAGTACTAAGTATAAACCTTTATGTGCTAAACTTAACGCCTGTTAGTTGGTGTAAACAATGATGTTTTCTATGGAAACACAACAATCTTTTGAAACTAAAATCTGCTTTTTTAATTAAAACACTAAGACTTCTTCCTTAAGTTATTATTTTGAAAATGCAAGTACTTTTTCCTTCTAAGTATCTTAATGCTAGGTTTTTAAATAAGGACGATGAAATCAATAAAAATGAAATTATAAGTTTTAGTTTGTGTTCTGGCGCAAGAAAAAAGAAAATGTTATACGGATCAAATAAGGAATTAAAAATTCCAATAAATTTCCAAATTTATCGCTCATCAAGTACCTCAGCTTTGTCAGCTCCTTGTTTAGATGAAGAAGATACGAAACTTAAAATTGACTCAGAGAATGATGTTGTAGAAAAAACGCAGTCAATGATGCAATTTTCTGAAAGTGATATTTTGACAAACAAAATATATGAAGATGGAATTAACACACCCGATAATGGGAGGAAACGATTGCGAGCTTTCACAGAAACAACTCTTGATCCAGAAATGCTAACTTCAAGAAAATCACTTAAGCTAAAAACTCCTATGGCGGCTCGCTTTAGCTTTTTGAATCCGCACAGCATACCGTTTCAAAATGAAAAAGTTCAAAAAACTTCTACGAAAATAAGTAAGCATTTCAAACCAATCAAAACGGAATACTTCGGATCAAATTCAAGTTTTTCTGAAGAAGGCCTCCAAAATCTTCTTTATGTACCATTCACAAAAAAGGTAAGCGAATCTGAAAAAAGATTCTACCAAATACTTCAAGCAATTAAATCGGACGAATGCAAGCTAGTCAAAACAATAGTTAAAAAAAAAATTATTGCTACGTCAGAAATTCGAAAAAAGGACTCTTTAATACACGAAGCAGCCTACAAAGGTTGCCTTAAATGCACAAAAATATTAATAAAAAATGGATCATCACTACACTCGATTGACGACGAAGGATTTTCACCGGTGCATGCAGCAGTAATAGGTGGAAACTTTGAGGTGTTACGTTATCTTTTAGAAAATGGAGCTAGTCCTAATAGTGTTTCTAATACAGGTTGGTCACCAATGCATTTAGTAATTGCTACATCAAAAGACAATTTAATGCTGAGCTTAAAAATGCTTGATGTTTTAACTAAACACGGTGGAAATCCGTTTATTAAGACAAATTTAAATGTTACTCCCTTTCAACTGTGCATTAACTTAAAAATAATTTTATTGTTAGACTATTATATATGCTCTTCTAAAGACTTCCTTGTAAAGCATTATTAAAGGATTCAAATATATTTGCGTTTATGTCTGAGTGCTTGTAACTAAGGCTTATGTTTTGTATGTGACTTTTAGCTGTTAATTGATGGTACTTTTTATATAGTCTACGCATTTAACATTTAATAAACATTAAAGAGCTTTTAAAAATTTTTTCTATGCGATTCAAACAATAAAATTCAAGCCAAATAACTTAAGAAACAAAAACAACATTTTAATAAAAGCGTAAAATAATATAATAGAAATAATCCATTTTTTGAAAAAACACATGATGTACATATGTGGGAGATAATACTTAAGAGATAATAGTCAAAAAATGTACTTGAATATGAAAATGTATTTGAGACAATACTCAAAATATGTACTTGAATATGAAATGTATTTGTATAATCACACACATACATTTTAGGTTTAAGTTAATATTTTTATTTTATTTAATATTTTTTATAACTATAATATATCATAATAAAAATATATTTTATAATATTTTTGTATTTTATACTTTATTAAATATATTTAATGCTTTTAAACATTTTGTTAATTATTTAACAATTTGAAATAAATTTAAACTGAATTTTTTTAGGGAGTTACGACTGTTACAATTGTTTATTTATAATATTGTTTATAATACTTTTGAACTGGCAATAATTAAACCTGTCATTTCGAAAAGGACACAAGTCTTTTAACTGTTAGTTTATAAATTTAAATTAAAAATTTCTGTGTGATTTATGTTTTTTTTTATAAAAAAAAAGTTACATAAGTTATATACGTTCTTTATTTATCAATTTATATGTTTAGTTTCTTTACTAGCTTAGACATTATTTTAATAAAAATCATGTTTTTGTTAATTTTGATAAGTTTTAACAGGTTCAATACTTGTAAATTAAACATCAGATCTTATTTCAAAACCACAGATAATTTTTACACTAAAAACAACCAAGGTATTGTTTTCATGTGAATACTACAATTTACGAAAACATATTACTTATGGTCATTTTCGTCATGCTGATATCTCCCCATAAAATTTACAAAATTCAGATATTGCAAATTTTTTTTGCAAATTTTTGTAACCATTCGTTCTCAATACTTTTTTTTTTAATAAGTAAGGTAAAAGGAGATATTTTTCTTTGGAACTGCCGGTTATTTTTCAATTTGTTTTTGTCTTTTAGAGTTTTGCATAATGTAAAATTTTATTCTTAACGCCGCACAGTGACTCAAAATGAAGAAAAAACGGCAAAAATTATCTAACCATCGCATGTTAATATGTATTAAAGAAATAGTTATTTTTTTTTTTTTGTCAAAAGATCAATTATGTAATTTTAAATTATTTTTACGCGCAACAACCAGCAAAACGTGCGCGTATCTAAAAAATACGTACGTATGAAATTTGATACGCGCAAGCAGATTTTTTTTTTAAATTTAACTTCTCGAATCAAGTAATAGTTTGCATAAATACATAATTTATTTTTAAATCTTTTTTTAACTCTCTCCAACTTGTAATCAGGCGTGATCACTCGGTACATTACCATCCAAATTTGTCATAATTATTACCGGGCCCCTCCCCTTTTGTTAAAAACAATGATTGAAAGAACTTTCAAAAAAAAAAAAAAAAATTCATTCATCAACAAAGAGAATATAATAAAATCTCTGAGCATTACTATTATAACTATTTCAAATTTTAGTTCATAAAAAATTTTATTTTTAATTATTTCAAATTTATTTCATCAATTATTACCCTCCTCTTTTGATAAAAACGATGATTGAAAGAATGATAATTAAAAAAAAATTCAGACATCAACAATGAGCATATAATAGTTATACTCTGAGAATTAGAATATACTTTGAAAATTACTATTATAACTATTTTAAATTTAAATTTTTGATGCAAATGCATCTATAAAAAATAAAATTCTCAAAAAAATTACGACTGTTTAAGAAGAGAAAGAACTTCTATTGGGAGTGATTTCCCATTTTCATAGCTATGGTTAGTGAATTGAATGCTCGATATAACTGGATCACTCCTTATCATAAAATAGTTAAATTGGTTTTTCATAACAATTATCCTTGAAATTTTGCATGAATGGTTTAATCTTGCATTTCTAATCTAATCTCTTTGTTAAGAGCCTCTAGTGATTCTTCTGAATAAACTCCAATGGGAAGTTCTAATGCATTGGCAATCTGTAAACCATGTTCTAAAAGTTTGTGAACGCTTGGAGGAATAACATACCAATTATATTCAGAAAGAATTTTATCTGTTGTGTCATTGCAATAACTTTGAAAAGAGCTTGGATCTAAATCATATCCTGAACAAACTGCTTTTAAAATTGTTTCAAGTCTAGAAATGATGTCAACATCTACACCAGTTATCTCAGAGAAGGTTATCGATTCCTCAAAGGCTCTTCTGGCAGTATTACCATCATTAGTGTTTCCAAAACCTTGTTTTGGCATGTCAACAATAAGACTTAGTTCTTCCCTAAACTTCTTTTGAATAAATGCTTTTCTTTCTTTAACTGATTCTTTCTGCTCAGATGTTTTAGCATAAAATGACCTAATTTTCAATTTATATCCAAGGTGAAGAATGTACTCAAAGCATCTAATCTAACAGTGAAGAGGTGATAGGCCAAAAAAAAAAAGAGCTTCTTTATTGACAGGTTTAGATCTAATCAATTTAATGTCATTCATCTCTGTTGGCTTTGCTGAACATACATTACAGCTTTGAGAAGAGGTAGTACATGTCAGTGCATTAATAACCTTACCATCAAACATAGTCAAATCCAAATTATACTTTATAATTGCTGTCATCATAGATGACTCAGTCGGTTTTGATTCTAAACTTACTACAAATGGTTCAAGTTTCTGAATTTCAATCCGTAATCGTTCTTCTTCTTCTTTAGTTAAAAAATTTGTTTCCTTCTTGTACTGCAAACATACTGGTCTGCAGAAATGTGTACTAGATGGTTTTTTGTTGTACCAGATTACTGTATCATTAATAGTCAGTTTAAGAGGCACAATAGATGTTTGAAAATACTCTCTTCATTTTTAATAACTTCATCTAGAGTTGTATCTAAATATTTTTGTTTATACAGACTCTGGCTAGACGCTCTATCAAAACCATCTTTGAAATGCATAATTCCATGTTGATTGATATCTTTAACCGATAATTCAGAAAATATTTTGTTGCAACTATTTAGACTCAAGACTCTACACAGTGTGTGATTAAAAAGAGATTGAAGGGAGCAAACTGCAGATGTTTCTGAAAAAATCATATTATCAGGATAGCATTTCTTTTTTTCAGTTAAAATTTTATGAAGAGACAGATAGATGTTTGCATTTTGTAATAGGGAGCTATTTCTGATTATCTGATATTGTTCATCGGACAGATCACATTGAATTTTTAGGCTGAGAGCATCTTCAACTTTCATTTTAACAGGTTCATGCATAGACATGTTTTTTCTAATTTCATTTGCTTTATCTGGGTCCAAAGCCTTCTTTACTATAAAGATAAAATTGTTTTTATTAATGTTGGATTCAGTTGCAGCACTTTTTAAAGAAGCTAAAGCCAATGCTTCGTGATTGTTTTCAGCCAAATGGGCAATTTTTGCTTCTTTCACCAAAATTTTCCCAAACTTTATTTTTTCTACCTGGACCTTCTTTAGATTAAATTCTTTAATCAAGATCTGGAAAAAACTCCTCCTGTAAATAGAAACTTAATTAAATAAAATGATTGCATAAAAAAAAATTTATTAAGAAATATTTTTGTTTCCTTACCTGTAGCCAAACACCCTCTTTTAAAATCAATCTGTCATAGTTTCTATTATGCTTTTCTAACTTATTTCCACTTTTGCTTTAAAAACAGACAACTTATTCTTTAAGTTGGTAAGCTCTGATTTATTGATGTCATCTTCATGAAGGTTATAAACATTTAAAACTTCTTTAAACAAAGATTCTAGCAAATTAACTTTATTGAAACCTAGCCCTTTAATTTTTTGAAGAAGATCAATTCTTTTCATTTTTATATATTATCGATTACATAACACATAAAAAGTTAACGATAGTTTACAATCTTATTGTCATTTACATTATAACATAATAGCTAAAAGTATTTTGAAAATCCATATGTATATATAAATTAGTAAAAAACTACTAATCAAATTTTTTTATATTTTACATTGTTTTTCATCAATAAAGACTCATCATGAGAAAAAATTTAATAAGTGATTTTCTACTAATTTATTATAGCAATGTTTTTTTAAGAACATTGAGCACTCTATTTTGTAGAATACAATTTAAAATATTTGTACATATATATATATATATATATATATATATATATATATATATATATATATATATATATATATATATATATATATATATATATATATATATATATATATATATATATATATATATATATATATATATACAAACTAAAAATATTAGGTAACGCTGATACTCTTTTTTTAAAAAAGCTTATATTTAAAATAATTAAATAAAACTTACTTGCTTCAATTTGCTCTAATCTTTTATCATATACTCGCTGATTATAATATTTAGCAAGTAAATCATAAAAGCTCTATTTTAGATTGGAGCAAATTGGAGCAGGTAAATTTTATTCCATTAAATAGTATATTGCTGACAGTACTCAAAAACACTAACATATATAATACAAGCGTGGATTTATGTGGAACATTTTTGTTCTTGTACCATAAATAATGCGTTACTAATAAAAAAAAAAATTTTTTTACTAATATTTTTCTTCATGCTGAGTAATGGCTTAAACCTAATAATCTTTAAAAAAAATCTTTTATTTACATTGTGAATTGACACAATTTAAGTAAATTAATAAAAAATACTAACACTTTAACTACTATGTCTCCATAAAATAAATTTATAAAACTGACTATTTCATCGAACATTTCCGTTTTTTTCCGTCATAAAAAAAGCATTAGTAAAGTGCTTCAAATTAATGCACAACCTTGCAATAGCTTCAAAAAAAGTTTTAAATTGTTATACATCTGGTCTTACCATATTTAAAAGTTATTTGTGTTTACAAACTAAAGACTTAAATTTTTTTCCTTATTCGCCACTTTTTAAGGATCTTGAACCACTGTGCAGCGTGTCATTTTAAAAATCTTGGAGGAAAAAATTCCGAATGCAAAAATAAACTATAAATTTGATTATTTATAGTACAATTGTAATTGTAAACATAAAATGCAAAATAATGAAAATAAAATGAGTAAATCAAGAATTTACTCATTTTGTTTCTTACACACACAAATACATATAAATTACAATAAAAATTTTTAACTTCAGTCTGTTTTATCAATTGTATATTTATATCTATATCTAGTTATAAAATCAGCCGCAAAACTCATCGAACGTATTCAGCCAAAATTTACAAAAGTATTTCACTTTTTATAACAATTCTGCTATGAAGATCATTTACATTTTCTTACTTTAGAACCAGAAGAATTCATTTTGGTTGTACTTAACAATTGAAAATTAAAAATAAATTGACAGAATTAACTGGCATGTTGAACCATTGACAGTTGGATCTAAGGGCAATCATCGTAAACGCTTGCTCAGAAATAACTGATGAATATAAACAACTTTCACAACTTTCTCTCTAAGAGAGTAACTCTTGAAACAATCTTCCTAACAATGTTGTTGTATAAACTTGGCGAACCTTTTTAAAAACCATTACAATAGGTTTTAGAAAACAATTTATTAAAGAACAATTGGATATATTCTAAATTACCTGCTTACACTACGGATTGCAGGGCATGTATTCATGCTCTGTTCCAGTCTTATCGCCTTGCATTAAATATATGCTATAAATAAAAAAGTATAAGAAGAAGACAGCACGACATTATTCAATTAAAATAAATTACTCGATTTGACAAAATGACTGCCCAGAGAGCAAGCTTACATTGGCCCAACGTAAGTTTTAACACTGGCAAGTTTATTCCGTTGGGCCAACATTTAGCCAATGTTTTTTTTTCGGCGTAATATCGTAATTCTGCAAACCGGTTTTTTACAATTATCGTACTACGTTGGGCCAACATTTGGCCAATGTACTTTAGGCTTAATATTTTGCTATAAAAATCTGTTCTTACATTTATGCCGTAGCCAATATTTGGCCAATGCACAGTGGAAAATCACATGGCCAAAAATCAAAAAAGTGACTTACTTCAAACATTATGTCTGATAGTGGGTTTTGTTACAAATACCCTCACTAAGAAATTTTCAATTTATGAACTTCTAAATGTGACAGGTTCAATGGTAGTGGCTTCTTGAAGTTAGGTTTTTGATGAATTTTCGATAAAAATTCTTAAGACGCTGGTTTCTAGTAATAATTATTTTTGTAATATATAGATCATTGAGAAATTAAAAATGTATACATAATTGGAAAGGTTATATTATAGAATGTTAAAAATAAAAAATAAAAAATTTCTTTTAAAAAGTTGGTACTACAATTTTTATAGTTGAAAGTAAAAAATTCATTACAAAAGTGCTAAATTTTAACTTTGATGAAGAATTAAAAAATTGTTCCAATGTGTACCTTTTACATATTTTGATATTTTTTGTACCTTTTCCATATTTTGATATTTTTTAGTCTATAGTGTCTACTAACTACCCTGAGAAATGTGGCTGCTATCATCCGCGATAATTAATTTAAAAAAATAATTCTTAAGTGCATTTTTAATGTCCCACTAATCGACCAAAAACCACATGAATTTCTAAATGTTAAAAGTTTCTTTTAACTTTGTAAGTTTATTGTTGAAAACTAAGATAATGGAGGAAATCAATTTATAGACAAGTTGTGCAATGTTTTCAGGTTTCAAAAAATACTTTTGATAATGTAAATAGTGGGTTTGAATACATTATTACTAGGATTCAAGTCAGAGAAGACAAAATAAATTTATCAAGAAAGATATTAAAACTAACTCTTGCAAAGTATGTTGCACTATGGCGTGTATGTCGAAAAAAAAGAAATATTTGATAGTAGAAATCAGGTTTGGCTTAATTCAGTTTTTAAAACAAATGATTTAGTTGAACCACCAGGTAATCACGATGGTTTAATAAATGAATCAGCAAAAAGAGGTCGACCTACAAAAGAGTTCGATGAATCGAGTTCTCGCACCAAAAGACGATTGATAGCAAATTTATCATTTAATTCAAAAAAGGAATCCGTCAAAAAATTATTGTTAGTGGCGCAAAGAATAGCATTTAATAAACGTGACTTTAATTTAGTCAAGTTACTTAGTGTCATTACGAAGAGGCGACACGAATCGTTACTTCTTTACACTCAGTTAACCACGTTGCAAGAGAATATGACGTCTGAAGAAGCTTTTGCATATTTTTTAGATAACAAACTTTCAAAAAGTGCTTATGAAAATACTCATTAAGAAGCACCATGCAGATTTCCATCTTATCGAGTAATTTTCGAAATAAAAAACGAGTGCTCACCTTTAAAAACATCCATTAAACTTACTGAAACAAAGGCCAAAGTTAAACTACAGGATCTTATGGATCACACATCCAAGAGGTTTGTGAAACTACAGGAAAAGGAAATTCTAACACATTAGGATAATAAAAAAAAAGACTTTGATGAATTAATACTAATTAGTAGTTGGGGTATGGACGGAACATCAAGTCAAACAAAATACCATCAACGTTTTAATAATTCCAATCAAAATAACCTTCAAGATTCGGATCTATTAGTTACAGCTACATCACCTCTTCGACTACTTGTACAATCAGATTCATACAATATATTTTATGGAATAATATAATGTCTCAGAGTATTAGATTCTCTAGACCAATTATGCTGGAGTATATAAAGGAAAGCAAAGAAGCAGTATTAAAAATTAAGGAGGAAATTGATAAAGAAATTCTAAATTTACATCCTGTTAAAGTTAATCTCTGTTAATCTTCCAGGACATAAATATGTTTTTATCAACTATAGTTTTGTCCTTTCAATGATTGATGGGAAAATCTTAGTTTACATCACGGACACTTCTTCGACACAATGTTATCCGATTTGTCACGTCACACCTAACATGATGAGCGATCTAAAAATCTTTATGAAAGGTTTGTTACAGATGGGCAGGCATTGTGCTACGGCATTTCACCACTTCATGCTTGGATTAGGTTTTTTGAATTTATTTTACATATTTCATATAGAGTTGAAATGAAAACTTGGAAAGTAAAAAAGGTTTTAAAAGATCAATATTTATTGAGAAAAAAAATTATTCATGATAAGATGTTTGAAGAATTTGGTTTGAGAGTTGATGAATCAAGAGCTGGCGGATTAGGAACTAGTAATACCGGAAATTTATGCCGACGAGCTTTTTCTGACCCTCTATTACTCAGCAAAATTTTAGAAATAGATGAAGAAATTTTTACCAGATTACGTAACATTCTAATTGCAATCAATTGCAAAGACCCAATTGATCCGGAAAAAATTGATAAATACTGCAATGATACATATAAAAAGTTGTTAGAGACATATGATTGGTTCGAGATCCCAGCGTCCGTTCACAAAGTATTAGCACATGCTGGGGAAACTATTATCAATTCACCAGTTCTGCTTGGTTTTATGGGAGAAGAAGCAGTTGAATTTCGACACAGAATTTATAAATTCAATCGTGAACATCATGCAAGGAAAAAAAGTAGAGAAACAAAGCTGTTTGACATTTTCATTCGAGGTATACATACTTCTGATCCTCTAATTAGTTCAATTTCATTAACTAAAAGATTGAAAAGTAAGAAAATATTGTGTCTACCGAAAAAAGTTAAAAGTTTGTTTGCAGTTTATAGTGATGATAGAGAAAATTCATCTGAAATGGAATCAGATGAAATTAATGACTTAGATGAATTATATTTAAATATTGACAACATTGACGAAAATTTAGAATTAGATATAGATGTAGAAAAATAAAGTTCTAAACTGTATAGTCTGTAGAATGTATAAATTTACATTTGTTTGTCTGCTATATAAATTTATTGAATACATAAAAAATACTAAATAAAATATTATAAAAAATGCAGTGATTCGGTTTTAATCACTGGCGTTTGGAAACAAGTGTATCCCAAAAGTTTATTTGTTAGTTTTTTTTTTATTATTAGTTTTATTATTTATTATATGTTTAGAAGAATTAAAACGACAGTATTTAATCCTCATTTAATAATCTGTTAAAGTTATAAAAAACTATAATGAGGTTTTCAACCTCACAACATAATCATAACTTACACCCTCATAACATAATAATAACTTACACCCTCATAACATAATAATAACTTACACCCTCATAACATAATCATAACTTACAGAGAATAAAAGATTATTTAATGCAATTTAAAACCTTTTAATGATTTTAAATTTAGTATCAGATAGCAGCAAAAATCTTTTTTTAGACTCATTGCCCTCATTACTATAATTATTAATATTATTATTACTTTTTTTGGGGGGAGGGGGAGAGGGGGCTAACCTTTTGGGGTATTTTTGATCCCGAGTTTCTCTCACCACAATTTTTTGCAAAACATAATTTGACTTGAGCATAAACATAACAAGTTTGGAGCATTGGAAAATTATTCATTATTTAAACAATGTTCAAAAGTATCACAAATAAAAAAAAAGTGGATTTTCCCACCCCGTTGATGCACCTGACCTGTTTAAACACAAAAATAAAAAAAAATATTATCTTAAATATCTATTAAATATCTATTTTAATAGATATTTAATATATATTAAGATATATCTATATAATATCTTAAATATCTATTATTCAATTAAGGCTTAATATCCACATAAATACAACGGTTATATTTTTGGCCACCTATTTCAATGGAATGTTCCCACTGTGCAATGTAGTTGCGGATTAGTACATATTTTTAAATTTGTTTTAATTTAAAATTTAAATGGTATCATTTGACAGAATTAAAAAAAAGGTTTTGATATTATCTTTCCATTTTTTTAAATTAAGAAAATAAAAAAAAAAGAAGCTATATTTATGAATCTTCTAAGAATCCTAAAAGGTTCCTTAAAAGAAATAAATTTCAAGAGATTCTCGTGACTTAATGTTTTGTTTTTTTAAATAATGAAATATTTGATAACATTTAAATAATATGCTTAAAACATTTTTTACTGCAATCTAAATTATTAAGGTAATAATAAAGGCAATAATTAAACTATTTTTGTGTAAGTTCTTAAAGTTATTTTTTTATACTTATTGCTGTATTGGCATTTCAAATGTTTGATTTACTTAATAATCTTTATTAAATAAATGTAGCATTTCAAATGTTTGGTTTATTTATATATATTAAATATATCAAACATTTGAAATGTCATACAGTATATATATTTATAATAGTTTAGATTATATAGCTTATAGATTATAAGACATATTATTAAAGGTATCAACAATATATATGTGGCATTGAAGTTGTTAAAAGTTGATATTTTACATTTTAAGTATGTTTTTTTTGTTTAATTTTTTCTGTGTTTGATTGTGAAACCACATCTACTAACACATTAAAACAGTGTACAAAAAGTGATGTTACTAGAATTTATATTCTACTTATGTAGGACTTTCTAATATTGCCAGACATTTTGTTTTAAGACCAATGACTATAATAATTAATTGAATTATGAGATTAAATCAATAAATAACCATTAAAAACAATTAAAATAAAAAGACTCAATTTAAATCATTATTCTTATTTGTCTGATTTAAATCATGATTTAAATCGAAACGACCCTTTAATATTCTTGGGGCATTATTCTTGGTTTTATTATTTTTTAATTTAATATCTCTGGATATTTTTCATAATTGGTTTGCGTACAACAGTTAACAACTTTAAGCTTTTACATTAACTTAATTGTTAATGATTTGATTTATAGATTTTTATAGCAATACAAGATTGAATTTAGCATAAGGCTAAACTTCTTGGAGACAAAAAAGGAAGACAGCGAAAATGACCAGCCAAAATAAAGATTAAAGAGAAAAAAAATTGTATGTATCTTGGTGTAGATGATTTATCCTTAATTTCTTATAATAAAACAAAAAATATTATTAAACTTTGGGATTTACCTGTAACTCCAAACTCTTTACGGAAGTTCAATGTTTGCTCTTAGAAGTTAAATGAACAAAATTTATTAAATGGTAAGTTTTTATATAAAAATCTTTATGTCTGATGATAGAAAATTTTTATTCATAGCTTTATCTTTTACAAGCTCAAAGACTTTTTCATATTTTACGGTCAAAAAGTCAGAGTTTATTATACAATAAAATGTTAGTTAACATTTTATTGTATAATAATCAACATATCCAAGCTTATACCACAGGCTTAGTCAGGAATGGGAGCGATCGCTCTTGAATACTGACCACCGAAATTATATTTAGTTGCAAAAAACAGGTTTTTTAGTCGTTTTGAGAACATTTAAGTTTATGAACGTAACAAAAAATTTTTTTTTGGATTTCAAAGTTATTGTCACCAACTTTGAAATCCATTTGAAATCAACTGTTGAAAAAAAAACAGAGTATTCATATCAATTTAAAGTTTTAACAGTTGCTAGTGGTTCATTATTATTAATTTTATAAACGTTTATTTAAATTTATCTAATAGACGAAGGTAATACAGTATTTTTAAAGATAATATTATTTTTAAAAATTGTATTATAAAAATTCAGAACTAAAATATGTAAAAAAAATTATTTACAAACATTGGACAAGGTCTGTACTGTGCCTGGAAAATCTGGAAAATATGTTAATATTGGCCAAAGTGGTGGAAAACCTGGAAAAGTCAGGGAAATATTTTTTTTTTTTTAAATCATGTAAATTTTGTTTTTAGTCATGGAAAAGTTCTAGAAGTTCTAAAAGTTAAGAAGTTTTTAGTCATGGAAAAGTCAGTAATTCTTGTTAAGAAGTTACTCGTTTCACAATTGAACTCATTTCACAATTGAATTTCACAATTTTATTTTGAAAACGTGAAGAGTCACACTTTTTTTAAAAGTGAGGTTATTTGAAAAGAATATTTTTTTTAGGAAAAGATAAAATTATAAGATAAAATAAAGATTTTTTTAGATAAAATAAAGATTTTTTTTTTGATAAAGAAACAATTTTTAGATAAAATAAAAATAAAATTTTTTACAGTAGAAATGTTTTTCACTCTCCTGTAAAATTTTAATTTTGTGACTTGTCACATTTTCAAAATACAGCGCTTGATTAAGCTATTATGTTTTTTTTGGTGCTACCCATTTATTTTTTTCTGAAACTGAAATGAAACTGAAATGTTTTTCTTAGTGCTCATTCTTAGTCATCCTTAATAATAAGATCCATACTAACATGTATAATAAGATCCATACTAATATCCAACTTAACTAATAGCTAAGTTTTATAAGTTTTGTCATTCAAAGCATGTATAATCTTAGCATTTCCATTACAGTAAATAGTAATTTTAAACATTTTATAAAAACCATTGTTAAAAATGGTCAGGGAAATTCATATCATTTTTCAAAAAAGTCATTGAACTTTATATAAATAGTTGGCTACGAACCCTGTTGAAGAAACATTGTTTTAATATGAATTTTTTTGTTTTACAATGCAATCTGTATCTCAAACATTAACGAGAATTGCTTTGTGTCAGTGCCAGAAATTGAATGCACACCTGCAAATTTCATGATTCATAAAAATATCATGAATCCATTAGCAAGTATATATTTTTATCATTAAAAATTTGCCCCTCTGTTTTTAATTTTATCTGTTTTATTAGTGATTGTTTTATTTGCTTTCATAAATTCTAAATATAATATGTAACTAGTTTCTTAATAATATAATTAACTTTATTGTTTCAAGATAAAGTTGTATCCTTGAAAGATATGCTGGTATTATTGGCACAATGGGCAAGCATTGAAGTGCAACTTGGTGAACTATAAAATACACCAAATTCAGTTATAAAATTTGAGAAACAAATGTATGTAATTATTGTATTGCCTGAAAGAGTGTCATTGCCATTAAAAGCAGTGAAGAATTCAAGTACTCTGGAAGACAAAAAAGACAAGAAAACACTTTATTAAATGGTAAATATTTTTTAATGATCTGTTTATGCATTTTGTATGATAACTTTTATGATAACTAAGATTTTTGTAAATGACATTTTATATTAATTTAAGTCTAAACAAAAGTTACTTTAATTATTGCCAGGTTGTATATTTTTGCAGGTTAATTATTTGGCACAAGTTGGAGTTAAAGATGAAGGAGATTGTATATGTTATTTACTAAGAATAGTCTAGCTGTAAAATTAAACTATGCAGGGAGAGATAAATGTTGATTGCATATGTTGCTATTGGTAAGTAGTTTAGAAAAGTTTATTTTTTCATTTTCAATTTTGCATTACAGAATTACTTTCAATTTGTTATGTTTCTTTGGTACTTAATTAAACAAACAACTATTTTTTTTGCAGAAACTGTGAAGTCAAATAAGCATGGCTTATGCAGACATGTGATAGAGATAGCGGAAGAAAAAAATAATAATCGTGGGCACCAAATATCATGATTCAATAACAAGTAGCTCAGCCAATATCAAAACTACTCTAAATTTTATAGTGAATTTTTTTATTTAAAAGTCAATGTGTCAGTTTTTGGCTTAAGTTTGGTGTTTGCAATATGTATATTTAACCGAGAAATTATGTTAAATAAATAAATTTTTATACTTGTATCATACATTTTTTTTTTCTCTATATTTTTTCAATGTAGCGATGCAAATCATCTTATTTGTAACAACGATCTAATGTTGCATAAAACGTTAGGCTGATATAAAAATAATAATCGTATAACATATGATATTGAGCCAATGTTGTATACAACGTTAGGCCAATTTTGAATACAACGTTGGGCCAATGTTATATACAACATTGGGCCAATGTTGTTTTCAATATTGGCCTAACGTTATATACAACGTTGTGCCAATGTTGGGTAAACCTTGTATACAACATTGGGCCAATGTTGTACACAACGTTGGGCCAATGTTGTACACAACGTTGGGCCAACACCTAACCAATGATCAAACCTGCATTGGGCCAACATCGACTTTCAACGTTGGGCCAATGCATCATCATGCATTGGCCCAATGCTGGTCCAATGTAAGCTTGCTGTCTGGGATTATCGACAAAAAAACTTTAAATAAAAACTTTAAAAAGTCAGTAAACTTTAATTATATAAAATATATATATATATATATATATATATATATATATATATATATATATATATATATATATATATATATATATATATATATATATATATATATATATATATATATATATATATATATATATATATATATATATATATATATATATATATATATATATATATATATATATATATATATATATATATATATATATATATATATATATATATATATATTGATTTTTAATGGTGTCAAAGAATTCATGAAAACTTCATTATTTTTTGACCTGGTTCTTAATTTGAATATGGAATAAGAAATTGACATAAATTGTTCAAAAAAATATTTGAAAGAACATTTCCATGATGTCGTTGCATCTCAAAATTGTAAAACTCTGAAATCATCATTAGAATATTGCTTAATGATACTCTGCATACTCTATCCTTAATTGCATTGAAAACTATAAAAGAAAATATTACTCATTGACAGGTGTTATCTGTGGGAATATTAGGCCCACCACGGTCAATTGAGTCTATGTATTGTCCATACTTTTGGTGGTAAAAATTGGTTTTATCTAGCAATTCATTTCCTGATAGTTCTTTATCTTTACGAGTTAAATACCCTGATATATATTTAAGAGCCATATTTGTATCAAGAAAAATAAAAGATTCGAGATCTGGTAGATTGTATAATATCTCAGCAGAGGGCTCATCCAATAGAAAACCATAATTTAGACAAGAATGGGTTATGTCAAGACTTGTATCAACAGTTGGGTTATCAAGTGATAGCAAAAGCTTAGCTCTTGAATTATTCAACTTTTCAATCACTTGTTGTACTGTTATGAAATATGTACCTCCTGAACCTTGGTGCAATTTGCTGAATTCTTTTTCCAATGAATTAGTAGAAAACTCACTAAGAATGACATATTGATGTGAGCTATCCAATAATGATTTACATAGTTCAACAATACCATTACATGTGTGGTAAATTGACTGTGCAGTGTCACAAGTAAGTTGTTTCTTCCTTTTACCTTGCCTTCCAGACATCTTTAAAGCCATATTTCCAAAATTTAAAATACTTTCTAATTTATTATCATTAGGGTCTCTTATTACTGCTTGAAGTTCATCATTGAATCTAATATCAGCACCTGTTTCCTTAACATTGAGAACTTTCCACCATGACACAACAATGTTAATAAAATCTGCTGTATCTAGTCTTTCTTTTAATGCTGCAGTCCTCGATGATTAATTAAAGCATGGTTTAAGATCAATTGGCTTAAAAAATATTGAAACTTAATTTATGTTGGATAGTTTAATTAAATTTTTTGATTCAAGTTTAAAAAGTTTTTAAGATGATCCCATTGAGCTACTTTACATATTCCTTTATCATAAAATAAAAGTTGACCAGTTTTTTAGTAAACTAATTATTTCTAATATTTTTAAGAAAATGGACCTAATCAAATATTAAGAAAATACTATCGTTAGTCAACTAGGGTTTATCTAGAACTGATCTTTCAAAGATGTTAACAAATGCCTAATTAATTCTATTTCCGTCGCACATTATAGCTTTAACTTGACCTTTATTGATTGAATAGTAGTATTAATTTGTTCAAAAAGTAATTGAGAATTTAATTTACTTATAGGTATCATTTCTGAAATAAACGATGGCCCACCGAATAAGCAATTAACCATTAAACCCAATATAGTTTTTGCAAGAAAAGTTGAATCGTCGATGCTTTTCCGAATAATGTACCACCATGGTATAACAACATTTTTTAAACATAAACATCATCATGCAATAAAAAACAAAGTTTCTGTTTTTCTTTAACAGATTTAAAAAAATTAGTCAAAAAATGTTTCTCATTTAATTTAGAAACTTTTGAAGTTATTACAGAAGGCAATTGGTAATCTGTTCGCAATTGATTATACAAACTTCTAGATGTAGCAAAATACTGAAAAGATCTAATAATAACCTCCTTAGAATAAATCTGTGTTGATTTTTGAAAACCTCCTTTTAGATATTGTAGGAACTTTTTTTTTGGCACCATGAATCATTCGTGGTCTACAATTGTAGATTTATACTAGAATGTGCTTGTACAAGCACATTCTAGTACAAATCATGCTCTTGGTGTGATATTTCATCAAAAGATCTTGCAAAGTGTGAATCTCTAAGAACATTTGGATCAATCAGTAGATATTATTAGGCATTCAATGTGGCTGGTGCTAACATCAAGAAAGCAAGTTCATTCGGAAACTCTGTTCATACACCCATCAACTATGCTTCAGATGAATTCTATGTCATTGATGATGCTTCCACCCATGGAGCTTTCTAGTGTTTTCTAGTGTCGTAAATCATTTTTATTCGGTGCATTTATGCCAGTTCATACTTATCCAGTTTTTGTAACTGCTTTGCAATTATGCCTATTCACTTTTATGCCAAAGTTTGCAAATTCTTTTGGCGCATTTTGCACATATGCCAGCTTGCACCAATACCAGTGTTTGCAAAGTTTCGCTCTTATTCAACATCCCAGAAAATTCAATAATGTTGTCCATGCTTGTTTTGACGATGTCCTTGATGAAAGCCATGTTGAAAAAATACAGAAACTCATAGTCTCCTATTTACAACTTCAGGACGCCATTAACACTCTCAAGGCTCATGATGTCATCCACCATGTTCCTCAATTCTTCAGACATCACAATAGCTTTTTAGGAATTTATTCTAAGCAATGACTGAATCAAAACTAAAGCACTCCATCATCATTTAGTGCTCATGAGCAAAGATACATAAGACCAAGCATCCACCCAGAATATGAAGACTGGCTACAAAGATGCATCACAGAGTTCAACAGCAAAAAAATAAATTAGGAATATTTTAAATCAGTTCAGACATTTTTCTCAAGAAAAACAATTAGAATAGATCAAAATAGAAGAAAATTATTATTTACCAGTGAATTTACTGCATTATTATTTTTGTTGTTTTTGGGGATGAATAAAAATTCTCGAAACCAATTTTGAAAATGGGACTTAAATCCCAGTAACCACCAATGATAGTACAATAATACCCCCAAAGAATTTTTCTGGGTCATGGCATCGAGCAATAATTCATCTTTTTAAAAGTGGTAAGGGATTGTCCATAAACTACGTCACGCATTTTTTTGACAGATTTAGACCTCCCCTTCCCCTTTATCACTAAATCCTAACACTTAAAGAAGCAAGTTTTGTATGAGTCGTCCACAAAACTAGCAACCGCCTCCCCTTATGGCGTGACGTAATTTATGGACGATCCCTAAATGCACTTTGAAAATCTTAAAGTCGATATCTTACGTTACACGCCTCAAACATGTAAAATGGGTGTTCGAGTTTCCTGAATTGAACTGTTATATTTTTTATAAATATTAAGGATGTACCGAAGCTTCGGCTTCGGCTTCGGTTTGCCGAAGCTTCGGTTCGGCCGAAGCCATGGGCGTTTTTTGCCGAATCATTGGCTTCGGCAAAAAAATGGACATTACTAAGCTGGCATTCGACTGAGGAAGACATTTTTTAAACGTTCACACGTTGTCTGTTTTCCGAATAAAACGTAGTTGAACGATCAAAATTCTTTTTTTTCTTTTCTTCTTCTGAGAAATTCAAATAAGCCTCTGATTTATACAGTTGCGAAGATTAAATGAATCCAGCAACGGCTTTTGGAGGTGGCGAGGCCGCGTGTAGGGCGGCCAAAAACGGCACGATAGCGGATAGAAAGTAAAGTTACTTAATGAAACATATTGATTTTTTTATAATCACTCAATATAAGCTGATTTAAACTGTAACATTATATTAAACTTTATATAATTAAATACCATAACCCTAATATTCAGTTATGATCACTCGAGCTTAGCAATAAAATTTATTTATGCATTAGTTGGTAGTAAAATAATGAAAAATTATTAAAATTTAATTTTTTTAGCATTTAGTTATTAGTTAGCATCAACTTCTAAAATCCGAGTTATGTTAAATTATATATTTTTTAATATTAAATTAAAATTAAAAATTAAACCTGGAAATAAATCTTCATTTAAAATTACTTAGATGTAACTAAAACATAGCGCACGAGAGTTAAGAGAGTTAACTATTCTCGAAATTTTTAAAAATCTATACAATAAGTTAATTTTAACGCACGAAACAATTTTTATTCAGAAAGTTTGTTTTACTAAGTCACAGACAGAACACAGAAAGACACTACACAGAAAGACACTACACAGAAAAGACACTACACAGAAAAGACACTACACAGAAAAGCACAATTGAAATGTAAGTCAACTGCGTTTGTTTTTGATTTTGTACGCTGGATCATTAGTAAAAGTAAATATACCTGCTCTACAAATATAGGTTAATTGGTTATTTACGACTTCGATTTTTTTAATTCAAATAATATTTGAATCAAAAAATTGAACGAATATTGTTTATTTCAATAAATATTATTAAAGGTAAGAAAATAATTAAACTTTCTATTTCAATTTTTAGAATTGTTATTATAACTTTAAGTTATCCATTAGCGCATTATGGCTACCTCATCGCGAAGTAAAAATCCCTTATGGAATTATTATAAAGTGAGTGATGAAGATGTTGGCAAAGCCATCTGCATACTTTGCAAGAAGATTTTGTCTAGAGGAAGTAAAGACGCACACAACATGTCAACAACAAATTTACAAAACCATCTGAAAAAAGTACATTACAATATACATAGCATGATTCTTTCTCAGAAGAAAATTATTAACCACGAATCTTTACCAAATCCAAATGAAAAGTCTATAAAACAATTTTGCAATACTTGAACAATATGCTCAGATAGAACAAGCTCTGCTGAATCAGTGCAAATCATTACCAGCACTGCCACAGATGAAACGCAGGGAAGCTCGCGTGTGACTAATAACACAATTGCCTTTTTTCAAAAAGCATCGACACAGGTAACTCAGCTAACTGTAGCTGAATTCATTTACTATTCAATATTCATGATTTTGTGACTGGATGGGGGCATGTCTTGTCGAAAAATTATCTTTTCTATAGAAAAATGTTAACTTAACTTATCTAAGCTTATAATATTATAATAAATGTACTGGTGAGGGGGGAAAGATACATACCTCTATCCGCCACTTAGATCCGTCGCTGGCCATTGTTAGTTACAAGTTGCTAAGTAATTTTTTTAATTCGTTGAATTTTTTTCAGGTCTCACTGCGGGAGATTTTGCAAAGAAAAGAATTGTGGCAACTTGATAATCCTAAGGCTCAAGCTATTACCAAGCTTATTGGAGAAATGATATGTTTAGACTTGCAGCCATACTGTATTGTTGAAGATAAAGGTTTTACCCGACTTTTAAAGAATTTAGCTCCAAACTATACAATACCTAGTCGAAAGTATTTCTCCACAAAAGTCATTCCACTGATGTATGAAACCATAAAAGCCAAAGTAAAATATGAGCTTGATCAAGCAGATTTCTTAAGTTTAACTAGTGATGGTTGGACCTGTCAGCACACAATTCAATCGTATTACAGTTTAACAGCTAGATTTGTAACGCATGAGTTTACAGTTAAACATGTCATCTTACAAGTTACACACTTCCCTGAGTCGCACACAGGGCACAATATAAGTAAATTCATAAATGAAGCGCTACAATCATGGGAAATTCCCCATGAAAAAATTCATGCAGTTTTAACTGATAATGCAGCCAATGTAATGGCTGCCATTAAAGAGTCAAATTTAGGCGATAAACATCTTCCATGTCTGATACATACTTTACAACTTTGTATTCAGAAAAAGATTTTTAGAGAACAAAGAACAGCAAGTGATACAATAGCTGTTTTTCGAGCATTAGCAGGACATTTCCATCACTCATCTAGTGCTGTGGCTAAACTAAAGGAAATTCAAAGGCAACTAAAATTGCCAGAGCATAACATAATTCAAGATGTTTCCACAAGATGGAATTCGACATACTATATGCTTGAAAGCTTCATTGAGCAGAAAAAAGCTATTACATTGTATTGCATTACCAGAAATCAAACAAATGCAAAAAATCCTACGGAAAATCAATGGCAACTTGCTGAAATGCTTGTATGCATATTAAAACACTTCGAAAATACTACAAAAGACATGAGTAAAGAAACGGCATGTATATCAGAGATTATACCATTTATCTATGCAATGGAAAAGTTTCTAGACTACGTTTGTGACACGGCAACTGAAATAAAAACTGTTGTTGATGAACTTAAGAAAGATTTTAACTGTCGTTTTCAAAAATACAAGGATAATGTTGATTTAAAAATCGCGATGATGCTTGATCCTCGTTTCAAGTTAAAGTTTGTTGAAGACAAGAATCATAATATGTTTAAAGAAATACTCCATTTAGAGTTCTACCGTTTTTGTTCCAAATCTCATTTAGAACAAGTAAAAGAAATTGAATTTGGTGTAGAAAGAGGTAGTGGATCAGACTCAGAAGAATCATTAAGTTTATTTTCAGAATCTAAAATTCATGAGTCCGAAATTCATGACTCAGATTTTGATGGCCATGGCTCTCCATTAAAAAAAAAAAAACTAATGAGCATGGACATATATAGCTTGTTCCACCAAATCGGTGCAAATGAGTATGCTCTACAAAATTCAGAAAATTCTGACGGACGGAGAAAAAAGAAAAAAAACACTAGTTCAATGGGAAAAACTCTAACTGTCAAAGAAAAATGGTAAGAAAACAGAATCTATTTATGATTTTTATATTGTTTATACATTAAATATTAAATATTTTTTTTATCTCTATTCTCATTCTCCATTTTTTTTATTTCAAAAGACGGATAACAGCATTCTTTTATTTTGTTTAGTTGATTAAATTGTAATATTTTAAAAATTTAAACCTAAAATTATCATTTATATTTTATGTATCAGCACCGATGAAGTCAACTTCTACTTGAGTCTTCCAATACTGCCAAAGAATGAATGCCCTTATAAGTGGTGGAGTGCATACCGTTACACTTCCTCTGATAAAGATACTTACAAGTTGAATTTGTCAAAGTTTTTAAAGAAAGTTTTGTGCGCACCTCCTTCATCTGTAAAAAGTGAACGCTTATTTAGCACATCTGGAAACATATTTGAAGCAAAAAGAAACAGACTATTACCCGAACATGGAGAACAGATTGCATTTTTAAATTGTAATATGCCTGCTTTCATTGAATAAATTTTTATTAACTAAATAATAGACTGTAGCTTCTTAGTTCAACTGATTCAACTTTTTAACAAAATTTAAAACAAATACCAAATTTTGTGTTCAAATTAAAATAATGACTACTTTTATATTTTTACATTTTACGTGTTTACATTTTTATAAATTCTTTCAAAGAATAGACCATAATTTACCTTAAGTATCAGTAAATGTCTAAGATTTAGTGATGTAATCTTTCCTATACCTGCTAGATATATAGAGTTAAGACTCTAAATTTCACTCTCTAAATTTTTGTACAAAATTTGTTTAATTTTTTTATAAAATTGGTTTTGTTTTATAATTTTCCTAAAATGGGCATGTAGGCCAAAACATTGAAACCTAAAACATTGATATATAATTTTGAAAGCAACTTGATTATTCAAACCACCGTGGTGAAGTAAATTGAGCTTTAAATTACGTATAACTTAAGCCGAAGCTTCGGCTTCGGCAAAATTGCAGCTTCGGTACATCCCTAATAAATATTGAAAATTACAGCAATACGAACTTAATCAGATTTTGTAGATGTGTATTTTTTAATACTTTGTGACTTAAGTTTTCTAGCAAAGAATATTTTTTATCGGTTATAAAACAAAATCTCAAAATGTTATTAAAAATAAAAATGATTCTATTTAGTAAGCATTTAAAACGCTTTAATAACTAAGCCACAAGCTGGTTAAATACTAGCAAATAAATATACAATTATTTAATATAGTTAAAACCTTACGATATATGCTAATTGTTATTTTGAACTTGTAATACAACACAAAATAATTTCGTTCTACTTGAAATTGATTATCTGACAATGCTTACACCATCTTACAATAATATTATTACGGAACAAGAAGCTTAAAAATAAATATCTTTTTTAAACAGATTCAAGTAATATGATTAAAACAAAAACAAAAATATTTAATTGATGGATAGATTTGGATGAAACAGCTCGTTTAAAAAGTAGCTAAAGTAAATGACGGTCTGTTAACTAAAGTTTACTAGAACGCAACTGAAAGAGAACTTAAACAATTAATAGAGGAAAAAAAAAATTAATTTTTTAAATCAAGTCGATGGAAAGATGAAGTATAAAACACTATCAAATATTTTACAAACAGCTTTAAGATAAACAAAATACTTTCTGACGTATAAGTTCACCAAAATATTGTACAAAACTACTCGAAGGACAACATCGGATAACTCAAATGTTTCGCCTATTGATTATTTCATCTACCGAATACTTTTTTTCACGAATGAGATCTATTGACATTAAGCCATTTCGGCAAACGAATTTTAACATTCTCACCAAGCTACTCTGCTAGCTTTGCACTATGTTTTATAACAGATTGTATAACGCCTTGCAATTTCAGATTTTATGTAGGGTTGCCTATTGCTGCTGTTGAGGTTTGTTCTCACGACTTCCGCCACGCCCTGCACCACGGGGACCTCCTCGATTGCCACCTCTAAATCCTCCTCGGTTTCCTCCACGAAATTCACCACCGCGACCACCACGATTTCCACCACGATGACCATCCTAACAATTAAAATAATTAAGATAAAAAGAATAAATAAGACTTTATTTACGAATTTTATAGAACTTTACGTTACTATAACTGCATTACATTTATTAGTACAAGGTTTCTGCCATTATTTTGAGATGGATTTTACCGATTTTTCCGTGATCCACTACCTGGTTTCCCTGATTCAATTTAAATTTACCAAAACTTAACTTCAGCAAATGCTGAGTATCAAAAAAAGTTTTTAAAACTATCTACCAAATAAAATTATATATTACTTGTACTATGTACTTAAGCTATGTAAGTTTGATGAAAGCCATTATCACTAAATTTCTTTTAAAAAAATCAACCCGATTTCCATGATTATTCCCAAATTTACTTTTTGTTTATTTATTATTTTATTTGCTTACATTTCCCTGATTTTTTTTGACATCTGAATTCCCTGATCTGGCCGACACCCTGTGGTATAAACTTTTTAAAACCATGAACTTAAAATATTATTCAAACATAATACTAAGTTATTTAATATATACTTATATATAATTATAATTAAATTTAAATATATAAATATAATTAAAAAAGGATAAATATAATACTAATGAATATAAACATAAAAAAAAAACTAAGATTAAAAACGCACTCTAAAAATGTTTAAATTCAACTTTTATAATTAATCAATCTTAATTAAAATCAAGTTTGTTAAATTTAAACCCTTAGTACCTGTTTATTTCCACCACGAAAATTTCCACCAGCAGAACCATTTCCGCCACGACTGCCTCTGCCACCTCTACCACCAAAACCACGCCCACCACGGTGATCGCCTCTGTTTCCACGATTGCCTCTAAAACCCCCACCACTATGGAAGTTTTGATTTTCAACTAAAATGTTAGATTAACACACAAATGTAAGCACGTGACAATTAAATTCCTCATCAAAAAATACAATACTACTTATAGGTATAAAACAACATAAAAATATAAAACTTTAACCAAACAACTAGCAAAAAGGTGAGATTAAATACTTACCAGATTGCCAACCTGGCTCTTGCGCTGGAGCCTGCTCCCATCCAGCATCAGAATTATCAGCCACACCATTTTCATAAACTTCACCTGAAGGCAATTGAAAATTTCTTGGTACAAACTCAGGACTGACAGGGTTTAAAGAAGCTTGTTGACCATCACCATGAACTTAGTTAAAAAATTATAAAATTACTGATAAATGCATACAATTAAAACTATATTCAAATATTTATATACATTTTATAAACAAAACTTTTTTTAGAATTTAAACTATTGTTGATTCTAATAAAGACTAATTATTTTTATTGAATATTTGAAGAATAAAAGTGTTACTTGTTCCCTCAAAAATTATTTAAGTATTAGTCCTTCTTACCAATACTTTTATAAGGCTAGTTATGTCAAATAATTAAGTAGTTCATTTAAAAATAATTAACAATATTTAAATAAAAATAACACAGTGAAATCAAAACTTTTTATACCAGACAATGCTCATTTTAGAAGTGTGTTATAATTTATGCTAAAGGTTTCAATTTTAAACTCATCTGAATTATATAAAACTAAACACAACAACTTTCCATTCACAACTTCACCTTTAAATTATTTCTATAAAACCAGTCCATATTGATTATCACTACTACAAAAATATATTTTTGTTGTTGTTGTTTTTATGTTGGACTTAAAGGCTTAACTATTTAAAAATTTATAACTTTATTACAGCATTATTTAATATAAATTAAGTCATTAGATATTTATATCAATCAATAAATAATTATATATTATTAAACTTTATAATTTTCATAAAATTTGATACAAAAAAAAAAAAAAAAAAAAAAAAAAATTGACATAGGGGCATTCATAAAGTACATACACAGTAAAACCGCTGATTTAGGACAAACCTCCTCTCTTATACACCTGTATATCTTATACACTTGCATATTACCTCACCCTGACACATTATTTTTTACAAAACCCTCCTTCCTTCCCAATGCAAAATTTTTTTAAACAAAAATTAAAAACTTTTATTTAACTCAACATTTTTATGTTTCTTTATCTCTTTTTTTCTTTATCTAATTCTTTATCTTTCCTAAAACATTTTCGTCATTCTTTATTTGTCCTAAAACATTCTTTATCTCTCCTAAAACTAGATTAAAAAACCTAGTTTTAGGAGAGATACAGAATGAGAGTCAAACTGCATACATATTCACTGTCACCAGCACCCCTTCCCATAAACGCATTTGAACGTTTTTCAAGTAACTTGCTTCCCACATTATGTACTTTATGGAAGACCCTATAACAGAAAATTTCTCCTATAGTTAAATACTTAATGACTATTAATTAATTATTGAAGGTTTTACAAAAACCTTAATCACATCTTTTCACACCACCTTAAAATAAAAGTGGCTCGGTATAACAAAAATTTATCAACAAAAAGTGTAATCATAACATAAGAAAATTTTCATACCCAATATTTCTGATTCAGATAAGAAATTGAAATGTTCTTCATTGGGAGTCCTTTGAACTTCTGGGGGAAGATCAACACCATCCAATACAGGCAACTGTTCATCAAATGGAGAAGTGACTTCATTTATCTATTGGAAAAGAGAATGTATAAAAATCTTTTAATTAACAAATATTTTTTAACAATTCAAAAGAAGTGAAAGCAGTAAAGTAGACTGTTGCAGCTTTGTATTTTTTTACTTTTAAGTTTTAATATATATATATATATATATATATATATATATATATATATATATATATATATATATATATATATATATATATATATATATATATATATATATATATATATATATATATATATATATATATATATATATAATGTAGTGAGGCCATGTTTGTAATAAGAGGCACATGATGAGACAGCTACAAAATAGCAGATAGTTACAGTTAGGTACGTATGTAGAGACATGGTACAGTAAATTAGGACAGGCAGATTAAAATTGCCTGATTTAAAAACCAATACTTATAATCTCTACCTAACATACTACTCATTAAAGTGCCAAGACAAGTTATGTTTATTTTGTAAATAGACATTAAAAAAATAAGTTTTAGGTTTTTCAAAATTATCAAAACTATTTATTGAAATAATACCAAAAAACATGTGTTGTTTTGCCATTATACCTCTAGTTGAGAGGTTAATATGGTTTTTTGGAGTTAATATCAACTTCTATTTTTTAATTTAGAGAATTAATATATAACTCTAAAAATTAATATATATATATATATATATATATATATATATATATAATATATATATATATATATATATATATATATATATATATATATATATATATATATATATATATATATACTATTTTCAGTAAAGATTTTATTAACTTGTTTTTATCAAAAACACATATAATTTTTAAATTTACTTATACATATAGCACTAATATTAGTTTTGTTATATAATAAAATAAGACTTTTGAAGTGTTACCTTGATGATCTTAATATATTTTATTTGGTTACAAAAGTTTAATTCTTTTTAAAAAAGGTTATATGTAAAGTCATTCTTTCACATAAAAATTAATTACAAAAGAATAAACCGAAACATAACATTTAAGTTATTTGAAAAAACCTTACTGTATTGACATTGTTTATTCACTACAAAAGCATTAATCAGACCAGTATATATATTAAAAACCAGAGCCAGAACTTACCTTAAAAATTATAAAGTTTTTTGCTTAATAATTTATATTATAAATAATTTGTGCTAGAAATTTTAATTAACATGAAACCTATTTTTTAGGAATTATTTATGACATGAACACAACTTGTCTTGGCACTTGGTGATCACTTTAACTATATAATAAAATAAACTTAAAAGAAAAAAAATTAAACAGTACATAAAACTTTTAAGTACAACACCGCTACAAACTTAATTACTTCCTCTTCTTCATTTTCTGCTTCTTTATGATCTATTTTTTCATGGTCTTCATGATCCTCATGATCTTCATGTAGCTCAGAATCAGCTGATTCAGGAACAATGTGATTTACGTTTTCATCCAAACCATTCACTTTATCTTTTTCAAAGTATCCACTCAACTTAATACGTGATATAAGTGCTTGCAGTTCTTTGTAAGTTGTACCATTATCTAATGCTGGAAGATCTTTACCTTCAACAACCTTTATCAAATGTTCAGTGGCTTCTTTAACTCGTACTGATAATTTATTAACTTTTGATAAATCAATAGTAGGATCAATACTTGGATTAACAAGTTCATAGAACACATCAAGATTATCAAAATCATCTTTCGTTAATTTACACGCGCTGTTTACACCATTTAAAAAATCAGGCCGAACAAACTCTGACATATCACTAAGTATGGCTTGTACTTCGACAACACGGTGGACTAACTGTTTTCCATATTGATCACTCTGTGCTGCCTCTGTAATTTTAATTCTCTTTTGGTCTCTTTTCAGGTGCTTTGTATACTAAAAATTTGGAAAATTTAATACCAAGGTGAAATATAGTCAAAAGATCAAAAATAAACCAATTCTTAATAATGAAAAAAAAAAATAATACTGATCAAGCATCATACCGTAGCAAGGACAACTAACTACTAGACATTTATAAATAATGTAAATAAATAAATTCTCAAAAGATGTTGTAAATAACAAATAATTTAATAAATTTAATAACAGTTTTTAAATAGTTAATTACTTAAATACTATTATCTAATTTTAAAACCAGGTTAACTCTACTAGTTTTTAAACTAAAAAAAGTATTTTAAATTATAAAAACGAACTTCTTCTTTTATATATATTTTATATTATAACTTATGCCAAAAAAATTTATACTCAAATGTTGGCTTAATTATATACAAGATTTTGATGTTTAAACTTCTGGTTATAAGAATTATAAGAAAAACTTATTTTGTTATTTAAACATTTTAGCTTAAATTTATTGAATCATGAAGAATATAAAGTAGATGTAATATTTCTGGTTATATTACACTGAACACTCTATATAAGCAACTCATTTGAATCAACTTCAATAAAAAAGTTTCTTGTAGGGAAAAAAAGAGTGTAAAAATACTTTATTTTACTAAATAAACTTACAATGTAGTGAAAGAAATAAGTAAAATATTTCTACTTATTTCTTTTACTAACTAGACTAGGTAGAAAAAATAAATTCTAGTTTTATTTTACAAAAGAAAATATTTTATCGTTATTATCATATAAGCGTAGTCGATAATTTTATTTTAAAAAAAATTAACAACCAAATTTTAAATTATAAATCTTTAGTTTAATACAGAACTAATTGCCCAACAAGAACAATTGCATTTATTTGTTCATGATAGCTTTTTCTCTTATAATTAGTAACAAAAGTAGTTAATTGCAGTCATTTTCTTTTGTGCTATCATAAAATTTAAAGAATTGATGTTTAATTAAATGTTTGATGTTTTAATTGGAGACATCCAACGTTTTTTTCATTTTTTTTTTTCAACAGGAGTTATTCCACTTTCTACTTTAGGATTTCCTTCAAGATTAAATGGATGATTTGCTTCGTTTGTTCCAAATGCCTGCTCCATAATTTTAGTATCTGCTTAATTACAATAATTAAATAATGAATTATACAATCTTGCAAAAGAAATATCATCTACTTCTGAAAAGTTATCAGAAGGAATGTTGTATTGAATTTCATCACTTCACACAGATGTTTAAATGAATTTTGCATAACTGACGCGGGAATTTTATGTCAGTTGTACATAATAAACAATATCTTTTAAAATTTATTTTTAAGGGCTTTTAAAATTTATTTTTAAGTGCTGAAACTATTCCAGCTTCTGCACCTAAGGTTGCGAGAAATCAAAGTAGATGTTTACAACAGCGCTGTTTTAGTGATTTTATCACATTTTGATCTAGTGGTTGCAATAATGGTGTGTTGTTATTTGTTGTTAGGGGAAAAAAACATAACTTTGTAATTGGGATCACCAATAAACTTATTCTCATACCCATGGCAAGTTGCACTATCTACTAAGAAAAGGGCTTTTACAAGAAGGTTTTTAGCCTTCAAGTGTCAAGTTACTGAAGGTATTATATTAATATGAATATATTATTATACCAGTCGTTAAAAAATGTATAAGTTTGCCAAGCATTTTTGAATGATTTGTAATATACTGGCAAATTCATACTTTTGAAGCAACGTGATTTTGATTTCCTTCTTATTATCATATTTAATTTTTGCACACCTGTAGTGTATACGCATGGCATAATTGTTACTTTACTTCCAGCAGCAGATTTTTCAAAAAATTTGTAACAGTTTTATTGGGCAAACCTTTATAGACGAAACCAGTTTTGTCGCAATTATATATTTGTTTAGGCAAAAAGATATAATCAGCAATTTAATTTTGAAATTTACTTTTAAATGAATTAGCTAGCTCCACATTGCAAGACAGCCTCTCCACAAACAGACAAACAAAATGGTGGCATTTTTTAAATTTCGTTAACTATCCATCGCTTGCAAAAAATGTTTTAGGTCCATTATTTAATCTATTTACTTATAGTGCCTTTAATTTTATCATTTCATTTGGAACTAAATCGTTTGTTACTGCTCCAAGAACCACAAAAACACTGTATCGTCAATTTTACTATATTTTATTGTCTTCATTTGCCTAATATTACTTTAATTTACATACATTTCGGTTGCATATTCTGATAAATTTTCGTTATTTTCTTTAACTCTACTTATTGTAAATTTAGCAACTTTGTATTTGTTACCAAAGTCCTTTGTTTTTTCACCATTTTTAATGTCCTTTAAAATGGATAGTTAATCTTATAACAATATTGAATGTCTTTTTTTCTTCTGATTCAAATTTTATGTTTGAATTTAAAGCTCAAAAATATTAATAAATTCATTACTTAACAGAAACTAATAGAATTCAAGTAACTATTTTAATTAACAGAAATTCACTTAAATACTGGCAGCATAAAACGAAAACATATTCCAATAAAAGAATATTTTACAATTTGAGGTTAATTAACTTTGAGGTTGAGTTTGATTAATTTACTATTCAACAAAAATTAACAAAAACTAAACATATTCCAATAACAGAATTTTTTATAATTTGAGATTATGTTGTCGTGAAAAGCTGATTTTAATTCTGAATTAGCCTAAACTCAACTTAAATATTTAGCTTTAGCAAAATAAGTTACTTATACAGAACAGTTGAACTAAAAATAGTTGCTTGTACAGAATTTGCTTATAAAGAATGTTGCTTATATAGAGCGTTCACTGTATTAGCAAAGTTTATATAATAAAGGCTTATGAAATTTTCTTGTAAACATAATACTTTCAAAAATAAGGCTTGAAGTCAATAGCTCAGCTCCACATACTTAATGACATGTAAAATTATATTAATTGGTACATACATTAACTAAGAGTTTTGGTTGAGGTAAGGGTTTTGACAGTTATAAAAACAGCTACTTAACTATTCACTATTAAGTTTAATTAAAACTATGTTTTCCAAAAACGTTTGTATTTTACTTGTTTACAGCCCACGCTTAGTCAAGAATTTCATTGTTCACTATTATATAACTATGTTAATAATATTTTTTTGGCAATTTGAATGCAACAATTTTAACAAACATTCCAAAAACACGCCGAATAAAAAAGATTTAGAATTATACTTTTTAAATAATAACATTAAAACTTTTATCTTTATCAAGTTTTCATGTTAGTAAAATGCTTTTTTAATAAAGTAACAATTAAATAATGATGATTTTTGTTTAATGTATCATTGAAAGTTATACATAATTTTTCAAATTAATATTATATAAGTTATGTAAATATGCACTTTTTTAATGATATAAAAAAAATTACTTTATTTTTTATAAATAACAACTTTTATAAACAATGAGAGTCTCTTGAATAAAACGTGGTTTTGTGATGACTAGTACTGGACTTGTTATTAAAGAGTTGTGATGTTGTGATAAGAAGGGGTTAAAAACGATTCTTATTAATTCAATATGTTGTGTTTAAGTTGTTTAGACGTAATTTTCTTATGAACATATCTAATATCTTATAGGTAACTAAAATTTATCTTAATTTTTTTTTTCTTTAATAATATTTATTAAAAATATTATGTTAAATATTACATTATTATCTTTATTAAAATTATCAAGGGTTAAATTAGGCAATCGCAAAAAGAAAAATATTTATAAAGTTAAGTGTATTTGTAAAAGTTCCAAAAGTTTTTAACAATATTTAAAAATCCACTTAACTTTTTTTGATACTTTTTTACTTTGATTAAAGTTTGGAATTATTAATGTTGCTTGAACATGATTGCATGATTTCATGCTATTGCAATCAGGAACAATTATTATTGTTGAATGAACTTTAAAAGTTATAAGTGCTTTATAAAAGTATTATAAACACTATTATAGTTTTATTACTTTTCTAATGCAGTTAGTAACTAGAGTGTTATTACTTTTGCAGTCGTAAGTTTGTTTTGTTTTTTATAACTTTTAAGAATTTGTTCCTTGAAAACAAACTTATAATAATTTACTTCTTGAAAACAAAGTACACGACTTTGCATTAAATAAAATTTAATGAAGACCAGAAATTTTTCCCCATTTTTCATTTCGCAATTGCATCGTTAAACTCTTGAATATTATAATAAATAAGTGATAAATAAGTTTGATATTGTTTAATGAAACAACAGTCAATGTTAAGAATAAGATTTTAAGAAATTTTAATGTTTTAAGAACTAAATTATAAGAAAATATAATCTTTTTTAAACACCAAATTTAGAATTCAACAAAAATTTTTATAATTAATTTAAAGGATTCTTAACATAGTTAAGAATTTAATTTAATTACAACACAAAACTTTATGTCAAAAATGTTTATAAAGCGTACATTTAACATTTTTGTCACAAGGCAAGTAAAAGCGTAAAAGTATACATTTTTAATAAATAGTACTTTGAACTTAAACCTTAGTTTTTCACCCAAAAAAAAGTATTAATAGCATTATTAACTTGAATTTTTTATTTTGCAACAAGTATTTTTTTATTTTTGTAAAATTTTTTAAAAGTAAGAACTATTTTTTATGAAGCCGCAATTTAAAAAAAATAAAAAAACTTTAATTCTCTTTATTCATATAGAGAAAAGTAAGAAATTAATTAATGTTAATGTGAGTTTCCACTCATTAATTTTTCTAAGGAAACGGGAAAGGAAATGGAAAAATAATGACAAGAGAATGCACATTTTTCCTTCAGACAATTCAAAACTTTTATTACACATGCTTATGTGATTATTTTTTCCTTTTCCGGTTCCATAGAAAAACAGATGAGTGGAAACTCATTTTTAAACGACAAAAAATGTAATAAAATAAATAATAAAAACTTATTTTTTTTAATATTTAAAAACAAAAAAAAATTGAAACAATATATATTCCACAATATAGAGTAAAACCTGGTCAAACCGCACACCATATTATTCCGCACACTGGTCGAAATTATCAAATAAAAACTGAACAGATATGGCTATGAAAAAAATAAAAATAGAATTATCTCCTATTTGAACTGATAAAATTATACGCCAATTCAACTCCATTATTTTTTTTATTATACAACTTTAACAGGGAGTCAAAATATTTTATATATTTCTTATCTTTATGATAAAAATAGCATTTGAATAATAATTTGAGCACCATCATGTTGGAAATTTAATTTCTATTCTGATATTATACTTTCCATTCTGATAAATACAATTTTCATGCAGTAAGAACAAAAAGTTAAATAAAAAATCAAAAGTAAAAATAACTCATTTCTGATAAAACCACACACGCGATAATTACTTCATTTAATTTTTTGCCAATGACTAAGCGCCTATCTTTATCTAATTAACTTAGCGTTTTTTCCAGTTTAATTAAATATGAATGTTTTGTTAATAATTACTCATTAAAAACCAATTATTTCTCAATATAATCATATATGTTATTTCTCAATATAATCATCACTATATAATTTAACTTGACTCTCTCACTTCAAAATATCAACTAAAAAAAAACAAAAGTGTTAAAGATAATATACTAGCCGCATTAACTGATATGAAAGCAAATAATTCATGACTGAGAAAAGCTTCATTCAATCATTGCGTTTAAGTCTTAACACTGAAAGATCATAAATCTTATAGCATTAGCAATCACACAAATGTTTAATCCACCATCATTAACTTTAGCAGCCTCAACAACACTAAACAATGTTGTTTAGACACAGCCTCATTATCTCTAACAACTGCCACAACACCTACTCCAACTACATACCAAAATCACAATCTTTATGGACTGCGCCAACTTCGAATTTCGATAGGTAGCAAGCATGTGCAAAGCGATCGATCGGTGTTTGCTTCGACATAAGTTTTTCTGTCCGGTGTTTGGGGTGTCTGAGTTGTCCGGGTTGTTTGACAAAATTATTGTTGCTCGTGTTCGACCAGTTTGGACCGTACGAACACGGGCAAACAGAAAAACGTCAATCAGTCTGACCATCTCTAAGAATAGCCCCTATATATATATATATATATAACCCCTATATATATTATATATATATATATATATATATATATATATATATATATATATATATATATATATATATATATATATATATATATATATATATATATATATATATATATATATATATATATATATATATATGGGCTATTCTAGACCATTTTCAGCAGCGCCAACTGTATTTGAGCGCCACCCAAATTGAAAATTGAGGATCTTTTTTTTATAACAAAATTGGCAATTTTTTTTACAGAATTTTTTTTTTTTGTTTTGGCAAATATTGTATATTTTAAGGGAAATATCGTTACGTATCGTTTTTTCCGAAATGAACATTATTTTTGAAAATATTAGGGACCCATTAAATATTCAAGGGTCTTGAGGGTCCCTTTAAATTATTTATTATTGAAAAAAAATTTAAACTCAGTGTTTTTGTATTAGGGGGTGAGAGCAGATTATTTTTAAAAAAGTTGTTTTTTGGGACACCCTAATATATATATATATATATATATATATATATATATATATATATATATATATATATATACATATATATACATATATATACATATATATACATATATATACATATATATATATACATATATATATACATATATATATATATACATATATACATATATATACATATATATATATACATATATATATATATATACATATATATACATATATATATATATATATATATATATATATACATATATATATACATATATATATACATATATATATATATAAATATATATATATATATATATACATATATACATATATATATATATATATATATATATATATATATATATATATATATATATATATATATATATATATACATATATATATACATATATATATACATATATATATACATATATATATATATAAATATATATATATATATATATATATATATATATATATATACATATATATATACATATATATATACATATATATATACATATATATATATATAAATATATATATATATATATATATATATATATATATATATATATATACATATATACATATATATATATATATATATATATATATATATATATATATATATACATATATATATATATATATATTTATATATGTATATATATCAGTGACGTATCCAGAAATAATTTGGGCATACCGGTCTAAAAATCTTGTCTACCTTAAAGGACCTTTTTTTTTTTTTACTCAAATTTAAATACAATTATTCGTATATAATATATAACTCACCCTTGTCTTTTAGATTTTTTCTAAGAAAAATTTAAATAATTAACTAGAATAATGTTATATTTATTACAGAATGACGGCTTTAACTCCAACATCGATTATTCGCTAATCGCTACTTTTCATTTACTTGCTCCATTCACTTACTATTTATAAATTATAATTAATACTATTTATTAAATTATTAAATTTAAAATAATAAATATTATTAACTAAAAATATAAAGAGTATGATTTCATAAACAAGCAACAACTATAACGTTTAATAAACAATATTTGTATGACTCTTTGATATAAATTTGATAAGATTTATTTCATAGCGTATTTAAAACAAGGTAAATTCATTCGAAATTTTTATTACATCATTCAAAAATTAATAACTTTTTTTTCTAGTTCTACTCTTACTATTCAAATCAAGTTTTTTGGCGCGAATATTAAAATGTTATTTTAATTATTTAAATAAATGTTATTTTATGTTTTAAAAACTTTTATTCGTTTTATTATTTAAAGTATTTTTAATACAATTTTTACTGTTATTTGAAATGAAAAAGCTTAAAGCTCATCTAGTTTAATCGCTTTAAAAATTATGTTATGAATATGTAAGCGGAGGAGAAACTCAAATTAATGTATTTTAAAAATGTTATTTAAAAATTCTAAGCGATTCATATTTTAATCCAATCAAAGAGTGCGTTTTACATTTAATCCAATTACAACATATTCTATATTTCATCAACGTGAATTCAAATTAAGCATTTTGGTTGGCTTAAAATACATTTGTAATGTATTTTAAAGGTCGTTTTTCAAATGTTGGTATTTCTGTAATCGTAACAAATGCTAATATAAAACTGTTTTAAATTGAGTTTGGGCTGAAATTTGGGGGCCCATACCGGTATACCGGTATCATTATCTATATCTATATATATATATATATATATATATATATATATATATATATATATATATATATATATATATATATATATATATATAAAGTAAGGAACTCAAAAAGAAACATGTTTACCAAAGAAATATGTAGTTAGTACCAAATTGTTGCAAAACATGTAAAACTTTTAATATAGTTCATAAATATAATTTTATAAATATTATATGTTTTAATCAAAAAGTAAAAATTAAAAAAAAAATCAGTTTTCTCAAGTGGAAGGTTTTTATCAGAATGTCGCCTAAAAGTGCAATTTTTTTTTCTTAACATTTAATATTTTTGATAAATTGATTTTTATTTTTAAAGATGTATATTTATATCTGTAGTTTTTTATTACCTATCTAATAAAAAAAATTAAAATAAAATTGAAAAATAAAAAAAGTTATTTAATTTTATTGATTAGTGTGTGGTTTGACCAGGTTTTACTCTATGCATTTACAATATAACACTTTTAGATAGTTACACTTCTAGATAATTAGTAAACTAACTTTTTTTTTCCGGTAATTTATTTTGTGGTTTAAAAAAAAAAATTTAAGGTTTCGAGAAACATTTTTATAACCTAACATATAGAAAAAAACACGGGCGAGGGGGTGGGGGCAGCCAATCATTGTTTATTTTTTCTGAAAAAATGAGCAAAATCTTATTGTACTTTCAATTACTAAAATCTTTGCATTTAACAGTTTCAACAACATTAACATTTTAAAATATAGTATTTAAAATCAATTACTTAATACTATTTAATCAAAACATTTTATTGTTTATTTAAATTTCACTTTTAATTACATTAGTTATACATTAAACAAAGAGACATTAAAAGCAATATATGAATATTATTTCATATTGATAAATTATCACTTGAATATTTAAGGATAACTTGATATATCCTGAATTACATTATCCCTGAATAAAATCTAAAACACAAGCAATACAATAAAGTAAATTTTAATAAATTAACTCACTAATCGGCTAATATACATTAGTTTGAAAATTTAAAAAAAGTGAAAATAAAATATCAATGATTGCTTTAAAAATGTTATATAAAAAAAAGCCAACCTCTCCATCAAGATATGCCATATTTTTACTTAGTTCTTTTACTAGATCAAGACTATTTTCCACAACTTTCAAATTTTCCAATGCTTTCTATAAAATAAATATGAATATATTTCTAAAATGCATTTGCATACTAAGGCATTTTCTACAGTTATGGCTAAAAAGATCAGATCACTCATAATTATAAATAATTACTTGTTGTAACATAATTAAATAAACAATTACAAAATAGTAAAGTTGTGTGCTGGCAACACTAACCAATCATGTTGCGTTTAATTGAATATTTTTTAATTTAATTAAATTTGATACACTATTTAACTTTTAAAGATGTAAATATCGAAGCTGAGTTAAGTTGCATTTATTACCATTAAGTTTTTGTTATGCAAAAAATGTCACAACAAGGCCTGATAACCTCACTAACCATGCACAAGAAGTTATAAAACAATTTTAATATTGTAGATATAGGTTACAGAGACAATAATGATAAAAAGAAACTTGCTCTAAATTTTTACCAAAATTTTCATTTAATAAAAAAATGATATTTTAAGCATGACAAATTTATCAGGCAGACTTTTACAAAAATTCTTTTGATTACTAACAGTAGCTGTGTGCAATTATGAATATTTATTTGATGTTAACGTCACAGGAGATTTAATTTATACTTTCTTTATTAAGTATAAAAGAACAAATCAATGAGTCGCAAGCATTCCTAGGACATTTTTTAATTTAGACAACTTGATCATAGCCGTTTGCGCAAGTTTTATTATGTGTTGCTTTTTTTAATTTAAAAACTACATAAGAAATTAAAGTAAACTTAAATAGAAACAATAATAGTTTAAATAATTTGTGTGTTGTTTTCATTTTTGTTTTTTTTTAGTGGTTATTATTACTAGCAACAAAATTTAGTCAGTTAAGGCAAAAAAAAAAAAAAAAAAAAAAAAAATTAAACATTAAAAAGAATGACTTTCCTATATTTTATGTTTTTTCTTTTAAGGAGGAAAGAGAAAATTATATATCATCATCTGTTTGTGTAAAATATATTTGTATAATTATAATGTAACAAGTATATATCAAGGTTTAAATTATACTATTGATTGATTGATATTTATTAGAACAAAGTATAAATACATGTTCTAAAGGACATGAAGGCCCATACAAAGACGGACACTAACATTGTGCCCAAAGAAATTTAAAAAAATCGCTACAAAAAAATAAAAAAAAAAAATATTAAAAAAACAAAAAAAATAGTTATTCCTTTTACAATAGATATTTGTTCAAGTCGAAAGATTTAATTTTATTTTTGAACGTTAAAATGTTATTTGCATTTACAGCCTCCGAGGATATATTGTTCCACATGTCAACAACTCGATAAGAAAAGCTATATTTTCTTAAATCCAAGCGACAAGATTGTTTGCTTATTTTATAATTATGACTCCGGGTATAGCTGTTATGTCAATCGCAAAGAACATAGATTGATCAGTACAGACAAGTTTACGAAAAATTTTAAAGCAAGTTACTAAATCGTTTTTAAGGCGCCCAACTTCAAGTGATTCGATACCAAGCAACTGTAATTTATTAAGATAGGAAAGATTTCTTGATTTCTATCGCAATTTGCAAACTCTCGTAAAATATTTGGTCTTTAAAATTTTAGTTTGTGCAAAGCTGTGTACTTTGTTTACAAGGAGCAAATTATTAAAAGTTTGCTAGCAAGAAAGTTACAAAAAACAAAACAAAAACAAAAAACTTACGACTACAAAAGTAATAACACTTTAGTCACTAACTGCATTATAAAAGTAATAAAACTATAATAGTGTTATTACATTAATAAAGCACTTATTTTTTTTAAAGTTCATTCTCTGTTCAAACAACATTATTAATTCAAAACTTTTAATTTATTAAAGTAGAAAAGCATCTAGAAAAAATAAAGCTGATAATAAAAATTTCAGGAACTTTTACAGATCACTTAAACAACGTTATAAAAGAGTATTTTATAAAAATTATAGCATTATGAAAAACGCTACGTAAAAATGCGCTTTAATTTTTAAATCAACCAATAAAAAATTTTTATTGGTTAATTTCAAAATTAATTTTCGTTTTAACGGTACATCAGTAATGTTTTTCATAATGCTAAACTTTTAATACGTTACGCTTTTATAAAGTTGTTTGTCACGTTTTTATAAGTTATTTAAGTTTTAAATATTATTTGAACATCCACTTTATTCTTCTAGATATTTTTCTACTTCAATTAAAATTTGGGATTAATTATATTGCTTGAACAAAGAAGGAATTTGAAAAGTTATTTGCGCGTTATAAATGTAATAACACTATTATAGTGTTATTACTTTTGTAATGCAGTTAGTGACAAGAGTGTTATTACTTTTGTAATCGAAAGTTTGTTTTATTTTTTATTTTTTCGGTTACAAATTTAAGTTGATTCTTTCTTAACATAACAAAAAACACGGTTTTGTATAAACTAAAATTTTGAATACTAGATATTTTTCCAGATTTTGCATTTTGCATCCGCTTAATTTAATCCTTGTTATTACATTATTATTGTTGTTACATTAAAATTATACAAATATATTTTACAATTAAAACAATTTAGATTTTTTCTATCCTCTTAAAAAAAAAGTTAAGAAAAGGAAAATCATTTTTTTAAATTGTAGACTTCAAACTGTTTTGTTTTTGCTTCGCCTTATCTAATTTTGTTGCTAAATGTAATAACCACCCTAAAAAAAGAGAAAGTCATAGATTTTTTTTTTGTTTAAAACACTGATTGTTATTTTTTACATACAAGTTCCAAATCATATTCATTTTTATTATATTTAAAAGTTCTAAAATGTGTTTGTAAAACAAAATAAAAAACAAAATAAAATAAAAAACAAAAATAAAATAAAAAACAAAATAGTATTTTATTTGCACAACTTTTCTTAAATAATCGTCTAGACCATGTGTATTTTGATTTCTTTTGTTATAAGTTTTTCTTTCAAAATAATAGATAAAATAATTTTTAACCTAAATAATAATGCACTTTTATTAATTTACTTTGTAAATATTAAAAAAAAAAGTATTAATGCATTTTTTCACTGATTTTCAAAAATGTATTTTTTGGTAATGAGGTGATCTTATTTCATTATTTATATTTCCATTATAACATCCAATATATATTATGGCAGGGGCTTAAAAATTAAAAAATTAATATATATTAATTTTTATTTTACAGACATACATGAAAACATAATTAACTTGAATGTTCTTAAAATATCTTGCGGAAGAATAAAAAGAATGTTTGCGAACACTAAAAACCATCTAAATTTGCAAACAAACTAATTATATTGGTTCAAAAAACATGCTGACTAAGCGAAATAAAGTTCTAGAGTATTTTGTTGAAATGTTTTAGGAATTGTACTATTTTTGAATTGTTGCGTTTTGAGATATCTTGCATAAATTTTTTTAAGAATATATTATCAAATTAACTATTACTTTAATATTATGGCTCATTCTCGGAGCCACATCTGTAAAAACTTTTAAACTATTATCATTTGTTTACAAAAATAAATGTTTTATAATATATATTTTTTAAATTGTCAAAATTTTGAAAGTTAATTAGAAATTATATATTTTATTAGTATATTCTTATTTTTATATCTTTTCTTAGTGCTTGGTCTAATTAATTGTTCGTTAGATTTGTAAAAAACTAACGAACAATTAATAAAATAAACTTTTAATAAAATAAGTAACAATAGTTAGCTATTTGAATAAAATTTAATAGTAAAATTTTTAAAGAATTTCTAGAATGTTTCTAATGACTAAACGCCGGTTAAAAACGATTAAATAACTTATTAATGAGTGAAGATTTTGTTTAAGCCAAAAGGTTAAAAAAAAGTTGAAAGCTTTTATTTATTTTCCAGGCGCATTATACAGACTTGATAATTTATTCAAGCGCGTTTAAATCATAGGAGTTTAAGAGCATGACGTCATTGGAAACATTCTAGAAATTCTTTGAAAATTTTACTATTAAATTTTACTCAAATAGCTAACTATAGTTACTTATTTTATTAAAAGTTTATTTTATTAATTGTTCGTTAGTTTTTTACAAAACTAACGAACAATTAATAAAACCAAGCACTAAGAAAAGATATAAAAATAAGAATATACTAATAAAATATATAATTTGTAATTAACTTTTCAAAATTTTGACAATTTAAAAAATATATATTATAAAACATTTATTTTTGTAAACAAATAATAATAGTTTAAAAGTCTTACGGCTTTAAAGATGTGGCTCAGAGAATGAGCCATAATATTAAAGTATATATATACATATATACATACATACATACATATATATATATATATATATATATATATATATATATATATATATATATATATATATATATATATATATATATATATATATATATATATATATATATATATATATATATATACTTATAGTATATATACTTATAGTATATATACTTATAGTATATATAGTATTAAAAATGAACCATAATATTAAAGTTCATTTGATAATATATTCTTAAAAAAATTTATGCAAGATATCTCAAAACGCAACAAATAGTAAATAGTACAATTCCTAAAACATTTCAACAGAATACTCTAGAACTTTATTTTGCTTAGTCAGCGTGTTTTTTGAACCAATAGAATTAGTTTGTTCGCAAATTTTGCAGATTTTTAGTGTTATTCTTTTTATTCTTCCGCAAGATATTTTAGGAACATTCAAGTTAATGTTTCCATGTATGTCTGTAAAATAAAAAATAATATATATTAATTTTTTAATTTTTAAGCCCCTGCTATAATATATATTGGATGTTATAATGGAAATATAAATAATGAAATAAGATCACCTCAATACCAAAAAATACATTTTTGAAAATCAGAGTAAAAATGCGTTAATAAATTTTTATTAAATATTTACAAAGTAAATTAATAAAAGTGCATTATTATTTTGGTTAAAAATAACAATCGGTGTTTTAAACAAACAAACAAAAATAATCTATGACATCATGCACTAAAACTCCTATGAATTAAACGCCTTTGAATAAATTATCAAGTCTGTATAATGCGCCTGGAAAATCGCGCTTACTTTACATACTCAAAATACCAGAGAAAACGGAGAAGACGAGCTTCGACTAAAACAACAAGATTTATTTTTCTTGGTATACATTTATTTATTAGTTTTAATCAAAAAAAATTTGCTTAGACGTTTTTTTTTAACATTCTCTTTAATATGAACACAACATGTCTCAGGACTTGATAGTCCCTTTAAAGGATTTTTTTCTTTTTTTTTAATAAAACAAATCAAACTTTTATAAACAAATCAAAATACACGATCAATAAGTAAGCACTTTAAAAGCCCAACTTATATTTATTTTATTTTAAAAACAAAACTAATATTTCAAAATTATACTGATATTTGTTAAAAACAAGTAGTGAAAATATATTTGGTTTCCAGGTAAATGAAAACAATAAACTTTAAAGGAAATAAAAAAAAAATTGGAAATTTAGAAAAACAGAAAAGCGATAATCTTCGTTTTATTACAATTTTTATTTTGTCATAAACCAGTTGAACCAAAATATTTTTGGTGGTGCAAACGTTTTTTTATAAAGAGGAAAACCCTATCTGATTATACTAATGTGTAGTTGAGTAAATTGTTGCTGTAAGTACATTTAAATCAATTTAAAAAAATAACTATAAAATGAATGTTTTAAAGAAGAAAAAAGATTTTAAAATAAGAAAACTTTTTTTTAAACAACATTTAAATTTTATTTATGATTTTATAAAAATATTATTTAATATAAAGTTTTCATGAAGATAAAGACTTACAACAAGTTTTAATATGGTTTAAAATTTAATTAAAATGAGGTATTATAAAATACGCAACTAGCGTAATTAAACTTTTACTGATGTAAATATCTTTTTAAAGTCACATTCGCGTTAACTAACTTCAAAAACTGTCGCAACAAAATGTTAAATACTTGGTCAGGCATAGAGTGAAGTAGCCTGCCATTCCTGCCGAGGCCTGTATGTATATAGGTATGTCAGGCTTAGTCGGGAAGCGGGAGCGATTGCTATCGAATACTGACCACGGAAATTATATTTAGTTGCGAAAAACTGGCCAGGTTTTTTAGTCGTTTTGAGAACATTTATGTTTATGTACAAAACAAAAAATTTGTTTTATGGACATATATGGAAACATAAACAACTTGAATGTTCTCAAAATATCTTGGTGCAAAAGAATAAAAAGAATATTCGCAAACACTAAAAACCCGCCAAATTAATGAACAAACTAAATTCAATTGGTTCAAAAAATACGCTGACTAAGCAAAATAAAGTTTTAGAGTATTCTGTTGAAATCTTTTAGAAATTGTATTATTCACGATTTGTTACGTTTTGAGATTTCTAGCATTGTTTTAACAATATATTTTATTTGTTTACAAAAATAAATGTTTTCAATATATATTAATTAAATTGTTTAAATTTCAAAAGTTTATTATAAATTATAGATTTTATTAGTATATTCTTATTTTTTATTTAAAAAGTATGTATTCTTTATGTAAATGTAATTGTGTGTATCTGTTTTTTATCGTAATATATCTTTTAAAGCAATTTTTATGATTTAAACAAAAGACTTACTAAAATATTTGAGTTTTCAATGAAGTTATAATTGTCCAAATTAATAAAATTAATTATGTAACAAACATATAAGAAGTTTCTGGTTACTAAACACAAACAATGCATACGAAGTAACTTGCGGATAAACAAGCACCCCGTACGACAGAACACAAATATTTATAGCAAAAAACTAGATACAAAGAAAAGTTTCTAGATATTGGTTTATTAACTCTAATTATTTTTGCTTAAGTTGCAATTCTTAAAACTAATTATACTTTTTTCTGCTTTAAATAATAAATAAAATTAAAAAGCCCAATCACTAAACATCATCAGCGATATTGTGAAGCAGTTTCACTTCCTCGTCATTAAGTATTTTTAACCTTTTTAGTTGATTTCTATCTTGTTAATTTAATTTCTATAGTAATTCAATGATTTAATTATTTCATTTGTTTATCTTACTAAGAAGAATCACTTCAAATATGTTAAACTTTTCAAACTACGCGAAACATAAAATAGGTATTAAAAAAGTTAACTTTTTTGTTTATAAAATAATTTAGCTTAAATAAAACAAAAACTTTGTTAATAAAGAATATTTGTTTCCTTTTTAAACAATCGTAAGTTGTTACTTTATATATAAAACAACGCTTAATTTTATAAAAAAAATTATAAAAGAGCGATTTTTGGAAAATATATTTGTTTCAAACGTAATTTATTTAGCTTTAATTTTTTTTTTTTTTTGTGATTGTCATTCATCGGTCCAATTAATCTTAATCGCTTTTTTTTTTTTTAGCTTTAAAAAATGTTCTCAAAACGACTAAAAAATCTGGCCATCTTTTCGCAACTAAATATTATTTACGTGGTCAGCAATTGAGAGCGATCGCTCCCGCTGCCCAACCAAACCTGGTATGTTTGTGTGTGTGTGTATATATATATATATAAATATAGATACATACACACACACACATACACGAACACACCCATACATATATTATTTCCATTTAGCCTGTCGGGACATACCTTTCCCGTTATAGTTTTCGTGGCAACTAGAACTAGAGCCAAGGAAAAAATTATGATTTTATGCTTAAAGTGCCTAGAGTATACAAAATCTTAAGAAGATTTTTAAAATGCAGTTTTTAATTACTTGTTTAACCCTTTCAGGGTTAAACCAGTAATCAAAAATTAAAAATAAAATAAATTTTTTTACTTCTGTTCCAAACTTTTTTTTACGCAAAACAAAAATTAAGCATTTATTTAAACTTATGGAAATATATATTGACTATTAAACCAAAATTTTTTCTTACTATTTATTGCAAAACAATTAGAATAAGGAATAATATAACAAATAAAAAAACTTTTTATAAAACCATGTTTTTGTAATGAACTAAAAAGTAGAAAATAATTTTCTCTTGTGGCTATAGAAATTTTTGAAAATTAATTGAGTCGATAGCAAGTGACATGAAAACTTTTGATTATGAACTCTTAATAATTACGATAATATTTGTAAATTTTTAAACGGAAAACGTGGTGCGCATCTTGTCACTTTAAATGATCATCATCGTCCTTAATTACTTTAACTATTGCTTCCTTCTTCTGTGTTTTTTTTTTTGTTAAATGCGCACCACATTTTTCGTTTAAAATTTTACAAATGTTATCGTAATTATTAAGAGTTCATAATCAAAATTTTTCATGTCACTTACTATTGACTCAATTAATTTTCAAAAATTTCTATAGCCACAAGAGAAAATTATTTTCTACTTTTTAGTTCATTACAAAAACGTGGTTTTATAAAAAGTTTTTTAATTTGTTATATGATTTTCTTCTTTTTAGTTTTTGATGGGTGGAATTTTATATTTTGTAAACAACTGATTTTGTTTTTATGCTGCGGTCCATTTAAAATCACAGCGACAGTTAAATTTGGTTTTTTTGTTCAAAATTTTTTTATTTAAAGTGGCACATCAAATTGCGGCGACGCCTCCAAAAGTTTTGCCATAATAAATTTTATTTTGCTGAAATTGTTCAAGAAACTCGGCAAATTATGGTAAAAGTAGTATAATATTGCATTGTCATCAGGTTCTGAGCTATAGTTAAAGTTTCAGAGCTCTAGCTAATTGAAAAGTGGGTTAAAATTGAGTAGCAAAATTCCACCCGGACAAACAAACAAACAAACAAGAAATCGAGCTAATAAAAACGTGGTAAAAAACAAACACTAATCTTAAAAACCCTTATAATGAAAAACTTAATTATACTTAAATTTTTAATAATAGGCTAGATCAATAGAAAGAAGTAATAAATTAAAAAAAAAGGGGTATCTAATGTTTTTTAGGGAGAGCGATTTAAAAAGGAAACTTCTTGCAATTAAATTTTTTGTGTTAAATCAAGCCATGCTGTCCACTTTATCCCAATGGCACAGTTTCTTTAAAATCGAATATATATTTTATTAAAACCTGTTGTCAATCTTAGGGGATGGAATCAGTGCCTGAAATGATGCTTTAATTGTTAAAACTTGGTTGGCTCAGTTTATACATTATATAAAGGAGGTATTAAAATTATTCTAAAAACATTTTTTGTCTTTAAAGGGATCCCAAACTTCTGACACATGTTGTGTTCATATTAAAGATCATATTAAAAAAAAAGGTGTGAACCAAGTTTTTTTGATTAAAAATAAATAACGAATGCATACCGTGAAAAACAAATGTTGTTGCTTTTGCGGAAGCTCGCCTTCTCCATTTTTTTCAATAAATCGGAGTCTTTAAATTATGCGCCGCAATATTCAGACTTTGGCAATTCCTTCGAAGCGCGTTTAATTTATAAAAGTTTTAGTATTTGACGTCACGGTAGATTTTAACAAAAGAAAAGTGTAATTAAACTAAACTGCGTTTTTCTACTGTAGTATTTTTTTAATATACAGCAAAACAAGTTTATTTGTATTAATTTTCTAAATGTCGCAAAAAAAAATTTGTAAAAAGAAAAAATTATAAATTATTTTTATTTTATAGGAGCAACTTGTTTTTTACAGATATCTTAATAATTTTTCAATTTATATATCTTACTTATATTTCTTTTGTTTTTAAATTAAAACAAATATTAAAGCTTTACTTACGAATCTTATGATTTTCATAAGAGTGTTTTACATTACATATAGAACATTATGTATACGGTCTCCTGTTTTTGTGCAAAAGAGTGCAGTATTATATATTCTGAATCTTACTTATTTTTATTTAAACAATCGGACTTTTTTCTAACTTCTCTGGTTATTTTTACGCTATGATATTTTTTCTTTTCCCGTCAAAAAAAAGTATTAACAATTAATTTCATAAACTGACAGTATTAATTAGAGATATATGACGAATTGTTAACTTTTTTTATTATAAAAATTTTTTGATTACGCTGATTTATTTTAAATTGCTAAATTTGCTAAATTGGATACGGATAAAAAGGAAATACCATTTTATTTTACGTTTGATTTTTGATAATGAAACTTTTAAAATGTTGGTAACTCCATACCAATTAGAACCTGTTAAGGTTATGAAAAAAATTCAAGAATACACTAAACAATACAGTTGACAGAAGTATAAGATATGCAAATTCTTGAAAGGATTTATGAGATCTTGGTTTTGCATTAAAAGTACAAAATAATAACAACACAAGTCGGCATTATAAATTTTGAGTATTAGTTTACTGTTCAATATTTTATAACCATCAAATAAAAACATGAAGTTTGTATATTTTCGCCCGTTTTATACAACTAATATTTAACAAAAATACGGACAAATTATTTTCATATAACGCAATAATTAACACATTATTTAATGGCAATAATTCAAGATAAATGGTTATTTAAATTGTCAAAATGTCATAATGCGTGTTAAAAAACATATTATATTAGGTATTTCCCAATTTGTATTGTATTTGGCATTTGTCTCTTAACATGAAAAATTTTAAAACACAACAAATACAAATTTTCAAGCAATTTTCTCTTCCAATTTTCATTTATTCAAAGAAAAGTTACTATTAAACTTTTATTTCTCTCATCTAAAAAAAAAACGAGTGACGCAAAAAAAAAAAAAAATTCTATACAACTCTTTTATTCATTCGAAGTTTAACGTGAAACTTTTCCTTCTCTTTTGTTCTACTTTTATAAATAGGGCAAGCGATGAAATAAAAACTTTTCTTTCTTAACATAAATTTATTCTTAGAGATAAAATAAAATTAGAAATAAAGCAACAATGAACAAAGCAACTAACAGATTAATCTGGGACTATTTTGATATTAATGAAAATAATCTACATAAACAACATTACCAACAGCAGTTTTTTAATTTAATTTTTTAAGTTATCAAATAAACAATACAATATTGCATAATTTTAGGGGCTTTTTATTTTTATTGCTTAGTCATTCTAAATAGTAATTTAAGTAATAAAAGTAAATTAAGTTCAAGTTAATATTTCAATATTTACAGTTGCAATATAATAAAGAAATGATGTTTTATGTTGAACTTTTTAATTATTTATTTTTTACCTACAATTGTTATAAAAAACTTTTGAACCCTCGTCATTAAAATAATTTGTTTTGAATATATTTCAAAGTGATTATTCAAACTAATTTTTTTCGCTTGACTTCCCGAACTTCATGCAAAGCAAATTGAGACGAAATATTATCTAACCAAATAAAAATGCTTTTACTAATTTTATACGGGTAATTAATGTAAAACATTTTTTTATCAGTCTTGATTGAGATAATAGATATTCATAATTTATAAACATTAAATATATAGCGCAATAAAATTTATAGCAACGAACCAGCATAAAATATTTAAGGTTTTTAATATCTTTTTAAATATTAAAAGTAGAAAAAAAAACTAAACAAATAACCAAAAAAACTTTGTCTAATAATAAATAAAAATATTTCCAGAGTTTCTTTTGTTAAAAGTCTACCGTGACGTCAAATACTAAAACTTTTATGAATTAAACGTGCTTCAAAGGAATTGCCAAAGTCTGTAGATTGCGACGCATAATTTGAAGACTCTGATTTATTGGAAAAAATGGAGAAGGCGAGCTTCGGCAAAAACAACATTTGTTTTTCACGGTAAGCATTCATTATTTATTTTTAATCAAAAAAACTTGGTTCAAACCTTTTTTTTAACATTATCTTTAATATGAACACAACATGTGTCGGGAGTTTGGGATCCCTTTAATAGTTTTATTTTTTTAGAATAGTTTTAATGTACTTCTTCCCACTCTCCCATACAGCTAGTTTTAACAAATATATGATTTCTTTTAATATAAATATCTTTCAGTTTTTAAATTATTATTAGAAAAAGTAAAAATTAGTTTTAACTATAAAAGTTTTAATTGAGCAATCATTATATAGCTTATAAGTAAGAACCAGCATGGCATAAGTCAAAAAAAAAAAAAAAAAGAGTTAATGAAGTTAATGTAAAGTTGCATACATGAATAAACATGAAGATTTTTAGTATAAAAGTTTTTAACAAGAAAATCTCTGGGAAATGCTTAGAAACTTAGTAAAATAACTTGAACACTGGGTAATTTAAAACAACATGTATATTATAACCACCTTCTTTTCTTTTTTTTGCATTCAAAAATTCTGAAGGGTTGGGTTAAAGAAAAAAGTACCTTTTGATCATCATTTAATTCATTTCCTCCTTCAGCTTTTTTCTTTGTTTCGAGCAGTTTAATCTAAAACACAAGATTAAAAGTTCACAACAATAATTCAATATTTTGCAAGTGTACAAAAATACAAAATTTATATAAATGAAATCAATTTAATTAGGATAAGAAATAATTAAGTAGTTTAATTTAAAACTAAAAAAGTTGAGTATGCTTAAAGATTAGAACTAAATTTGAGCATTGCTTTTAAGCAATTGATTAAATAGTATTTTTTTTTAGCTAAAAGCTGATTTGGTTTAGCAAGTTGGTATAGCAGTATAAAATATATATTAAATCTTAGTAATCCTTGAACATCTTGAACAATCCTTGAAGTAACCATCATAGTTTTATATTCAAATTTACACAACTGTTGTTTTTATAACAAACATGCCTCAATTTAGAGTTTGTCAGTTTGTATGTACAACTCACTAACTTTGGGCGCAACTTAACTTCTCCCCCTTTACCCCAACCTTTTTATGATTGATTATAATAAAATACATTATATTGATTCAAAATCATATAAAAATATAGTCTGAAAACTGGGGAAGTATTTTAAAATTTGATGCTAAAGTTTAAAAAACTACATTAAAAACACAAGTACATTTTACGTATGCCAGCAGATGTATAGTTTTTTTTTTTTTAATTTATAAAACTTATAAAAAAAGTTAGCGAATATATTCAATTATTCTTTACAAATTTAAACTTTTTTTTTTGTGAGTGAGATTTGGCATTTCATCATACCAAAATTAGAAACAATAACTAATGAATTTTAAAAAGCTTAAGCTACTTTTTTTTCAAAACATTAAAAGAGCTATTTTTACTTTGAACAAAATTGAACAGTAAGAACAGCAGTATTAGCTTTAAGCACAGAAAAACATGAGATGAGTTTGAACTAACTCATTTTAATAACTAATTAACTAGAGTGTTTTTTTTAGAGTGATTTAGAGTTGTATAGCATCAAAGCGAACATGATCAGGGAATTATATAAAACTGGATTATGGTAATAAACCTAAAACTGTGAAAATAGAGAAAGCTGTTAAAAAAATGATAAAAACTGCAACAGCAATTTTACTAAGCTATCATTTGCCAACAAAATCACACAAAATTAGGGGAAAAAAATCATGATTCAATTCATTAAACTTAAAACCAAGTTGTAAATAATAAAAGATGATTACATAGTACCATTATCGACACTACTTAACTTTCTTGACCTACCCTATTTTTATAATTGATTATGATAAATACATTATACTGATTCGGAATCATAAAAAAAGGTATGAAAACTTGAGGAAATTACTCTAATCTGATAAAATATAACAAACTACACTAAAAACACTAATATTTGCTATCCTTTTTAAAATTGTTTATGATTAAACTCTTTTTCAGAAATAATTTTAAATAGGCCTGGTTTCTATTGACACCTTATAGCAAAATTGTTTGAAAATGCAAAATGCATCAATTCCTAATTGATCTCTGACCCTAACCCTAACCAGAACCATGTACATTCAATTGTAATCCCTATTTGTCAGTTGATGCGTGTACATTTAATTACACTAATTCCTATTTGTCAGTTGATGTATGTACACCAGTACCTATTTGTCAGTCGATGGGAGTACAAATGCGCATTAAAAATAAATTGATATTTTAAAAAAAAAACTGGGTCACATAATTAAAAATTTTCTTAATTATTGATTTCTCTATGAAAACAGTCTTAAAATGTTTTCAAAAATAAAGAGAATATTAGTAATTTTTAAAAACTGTAACATTAAATTAGAGCCCTTTCCTTAAGTTTTCAGACCAATGTTTTGATATGATTCTGAATCAGTGATAATGTAATCTATCATAATCATTCATAAAAATGAGGGGGGGGGGGAAAGAAAGTTGAATGACACCCCACTATTAGTATACGAACATTTATATAAATATTACTAAATAGTTTTAAAAAATCAGTGTAACAACTTTAATAGTATTGCAGAATCAAACACATTAACTACTTTAAGAATACCTAAAAAAACTTGAAAATCTCAAAATGACAATATTAGACATATCATACTTCAATGTATACTGATAGATTTATATAGATTTAATGAAAATTCCAAATATTTGAATTCTTTTACCTAAATAGTCATATTTGAACCTCTCTCTTCATAAGGTAAGGTTTTAAAATTTGGAAGACTACCAATCTAACATTATTAGAAAACGCAACAAGGGGCATTAACTTACAGCAGGTTTATAAAGAAGTTGAAAGCTTACTATTTCAATATTATCAATCTTTATAAAATTAGAAATCCCAACAATGCAATTCTACTATGAAGCTTAAAATTTGCTGTAAAACGGTAACATCCAAACCACGTGGGAAATTTCGTCTTACCTTACGTTTCTCCAAGTTCCTTAACTTTTTCTCCATAACAGAAACTGCATGTTTCAATGGATCTTGGAGAAATTCTGCAATGTTACCAATTTGAGGGTTAGATTGAGAAGATTTGGAAGAAATACTTGGCATTTTTCAACCGAATAAAATCAGACTGACTATATAAAACACAAGTTAAAAACAGCACGCCCAGAAACACACTCCGAAGCGTTGTGCAAATGAGAAGACGCACATGAGATTGTTACGTCATTTTTATACAGCATTGTGGGATTTTTCTCAGGCTTTTTGTTGTCTTGAGTAGTGCCGAAAAATGTAACTGTTTTAAGGAGTTGTTTTTCATATAAAAATGTTATTTTTATTTCTCTTATTAAATAAACAAAATACAATTTTTTTAAAACCTTTCCTGACGGTTGACCCGCACTGTGGTTTATAAAATCTGTTTCTAAATGACGAGTGACTCGCACAACATGTTTGAATATTCCAAAAACAAATAACTTCCCGACGAGCATTTCTTTTTAAAAGTTACGATCTAAATGTATTTTAAATGTCTTTTAAACGTCTTTTAAACATTAATGTTTAAAAGACGTTTAAAAGACATTTAAAACACATTTAGAACGTAACTTTTAAAAACAAATGCCCGTCGGGTTAACAACTTTGAATATTCTAAAGCATCTACGGCAATTAGCGAAAACTTTAAATTTATATCTGTAATGAGAATAATATCTAAAGTTGATACTTCAAACCGTTTGTTAATTGCATTTATATTTGCTGTAAATCAGCTTTTTAAATGGCAAAATTTAGCCATTCTTTGTTTAAACATAGATTAAATTATACTGCTATAAATGATGGGGTTTTTTTTTATGAAAGTGCTAAAAAAATTTTCTGTTTATTCACCGATATAAATGCCACTTTTATTTAATATCAAAAACGATATGTTTATGTATTTCTCCTTTATTTAATAATCATAACACAAAGAAACTTTTCCTTCATTCAACAAGGTAGCATAGTTTTGATAACGTAACAGTACAAGTTCCCTGTAATAACATAATCTTATCAAGTCTTTCATTATATACTACAATAATGCCTCTTAAGTTTTAATTTTTTTTTTTTTTTTTTTTTTTTGTTACGGTATCTTGTTTAATGTTATTTCTTGTAATGTAAATATATTTTGTTTAAATTATAATTGTGTAAAATAATTTTAGTGAATATGTAGTTGTCAAAGTATTAAAAATAAAAATAAAAACTGCTAAAATAATGAGTTGTTTAAATCAAAAAGACTATGCATATTTATATCAAATGCATACTCATGATCATGCTGTTGTTGCTGTTTTTATTTATTTATTAGGGTGCTCCAACGTTAAGTTGTTAAATCTAACGATCTTAACAACTTAAACTAAAAAATTAACGCTTTTTTTTTGTAATTTTGTGAGAAAACTGTAAGGTGTCCTTCTTTCAGTAATTGGTTAAATAAAAACAGTTGTCCAATTAGGTTTGACTTGAAAAACTTTATTTCATAGTTAATAAATCACACGGTGTATAAACGCATCAACATTAATGCAATGAAAAATTAGTACGCATTCTACTTTTAAAAATTTGCATTCTTAAGCTAATTAGACAACTGCTTAAACATATTACTGATTATACATTTACTATTATTAGTTATAATCATGCCAAAAAAATGTTCAATAATCAATTGTTCCACAAATTATTTAACATCAACTTCAGAAGAAAAGTTTCATGTTTCCAAATTCTAAGTGACACACAAAAGTTACAATATTGGTTGTGATCCATTCCAACTGAAAAAGTATTTTCAAATATGGGTATGTGTGAAAAACACTTGCTACCAAGCAGCAAAATGCACAAGTCTCCTCGATCAAAGTTTGATGTAAGCATTCCTAAAGTTGTTTTTATTGATAAATTTTACAATGAATAATTTTATTAATATCTTTTTTTAAGTTCTTAGTGATCCCCATCAATTTTTCCTGGGTGCACATCTTCAACGATGTACCAAACAGCCTGAACACAACCAAGATCTACAAATATAAATAAAATTTCTTTAACATCACTAAATACAATACTGGTGAAATGGATGATTACAATCAAATTGATTTAATTAGATTTTATGATGTTGAAATAATGTTGTCGGAAATAAAAGAAAGGTAACATTAATGATTTTTTCTTTGTTTTATGATGTTTTTTTGTTTTGATTAAAAGTTTACTTGTTATTAAATCTATTTTAGATATCCTCAATACTTTGCTTTCATTGAAAATTCAAAAGTCATATTGTTTGATGTTTCTTCATCATGTCTGCCTGAAACAATAGTTTCTGTTGAAATAATTGTGATTCACGTCGTTTTTTTACTTTATGTATATGTCGTTCATTTGAACTTTATTTGCCCTCCAGATGTTGCTATCGACATTTAAAAAATCTGCTTTGTTTGCGCAGTTCAAAGACTCAGAGTCTTTGAAATGAGAGTCTGAATCTCATTTCAAAATTAGAAAAAGTTAGAGAAGTTAGAAATGGAAAAGAGTGCAATGATACAATCAATGTTGTTTTTAAAAATTTTAATAGTTCTGGAAAGCATTGCTCCCTTCTCTTTGATGAGATGTCGATTAAACCTTTGTTTGGTAAACCTTTGTGGTGTAGAGTTGTGCCAATATTCAAACTGTCAGTACATTTTCTTCGCGACCTGATCATAAACATAAATAAATGATGCAGAAAGAGAATTATTGTGTCTCTTATCAGATAACCATTCCACAAATCGAAGTGTTTAACAAAGTTTTGTTGTTAATAGGAGTTTTCCTTCGCAAGGTGTTATAGAAAAAGAAAAACCAGATATTATGCTACACGATCCAGTTCACTTGTTTAAAAGTATCAGAAACAGTTAAAAAAAAAACAAGAAAAAAAAAATATATATATATTTTAAAAATTAATAATCAACTTCTCTCTGATGGTTGTTCTCACATTGTTCAATTATGTAACAGATAGACGTGTTTCTAAAGCTCCACGCAAGTCGCAGGCTTGGACAGGAATGGCGTGCGATCGCATCCTGTAACGGATTTTTTTCTTCTTTACAACTTTTTTTGTTCTTTACAACTTTAAAATTTTTTTTCTCTTTACAACTTTTTTTTTTTCTTTACAACTTTTTTTTTTTTCTTTGCAACATCACAAATTTTTTTTTCTTTACAACATTACAAATTTTTTTCCTTTACAACTTGACCGGCTATTTTGATGTTTTAACAATTTAAATCCAATAAAAAAAGTCTTATGTTAAGAATAACTTTTAATCTGACCTTTTCTAAAAATTTTATTTTACGTTGACCTTTTCTAAAAATTTTATTTTACGCGAAGGCTTTAACTAAAACCATAAAAATTAATTATAATGATTGTTTACATAAACGCAAGTGTATATTAATAAAAAAAATGTTATATAATTTTTTTTTTAATGGCATGTATTTTTTTATGATAAATTTAGATATTTGAAACTTTAATTTTACATTTAATGGATATTGGATTAATGGATAAAAATAAATTATAATAATTATATATAATTATTATAATTATAATAAGTATAATAATAGTATTAATATTAAAACAATTATAACGAGGACAATAACAATATCAGCAATATAAACAATAATATTTATATTAATAAATATAATCCATTTAATTAATAATAACAGTAATAATAGTTATAATAATTTTGATAAATATTTAAACTGAATATTACACAATAAGAATAAGTAATAATATATGAATAATAGTAAAACAATGTTGTAATAATATTCATATTACATAAAATAACACTAAAAGTAATCAGGGTGTAAACAAGCCCTTTGGGGCCCCGTCAAACGCAGTATTCCTAAATGGTCATAAAATTAAAATTTCCAATTTAAAAGTGAAAAAATCGCATTCACTAAATAAAGTTTGCCAAATTGTAGTTTAACAATAATTCTAAAAATTTTTATAAATTAATTACTATTAAAAATTAATAGAAAAATAACATAAAAATTATAATTTATTGTTTAAAACTTGAAATAAAGTTGCCGTTATTGGTATAACTACGCGCTTGCATAATTGCCAAAATGTCTTTTGGAAAAAGACTTTGAGAATTGTCATTTTCCGAAAATCCCTAAAATCGCTCGGAAAAAAAACTCATTTCTCTAAATTTGCAAATAATTTTTTGCGAAAACTAGGGAGATTTTTGAATTATGAGAGAGTCATAGAATATAGATTGTGCACATATGCTGACAGAAAAAAAAGTGTCAAAAGACTTTTTTTAAAAGTTCAAACATTCATCTATCGAATTAGAAACAAAAAAAATAATTATTGTGTATCTTAATAATATACAAAACATAAAAGAAAAAATGTTAGAAAAAAGGCATGTTTCAAAATTGGAGAGTAGCCCCGGACACATAGTTTAACCATGATTTTACCTCTTTTTTACCAGTGTGACACAAATGTAATATATAATAACTTAACACTGGACTGTTCTCGACACATTTTTAAAAAAATTGCTTTTAAAAATTTTCTCTGATATATAAGGAATGAGAATGAATATGTCATCATTTAAAAATATAAACATAAGCTTTTTTATAATGAAAATAAACACTTTAAAAACACTTTTTTCAAATCTAATGTATTTTTATTGGAATTAAATGATATACTTTTATAGGTTTGTGTATTATATTAAATGTATTATCATTTATATAAAAAAAGTTGTTTATTATTAGTATGTAAACGACTTAAGTTGTCCGGAGCCACCCTCCAAACATGTGTCCGATACCACCCGATCATACCACAAATACTAGTTTTAAAACCAGTAAATTAAACCTTTTAACGAATTTTTTTTCAATAGCTATTGTAAATAAATTTATATCTTTAATCATTAAAAAATTATTAGTTTACATAAAAATTAGGTGTATCAATATGTGAATCAAATATGATAATACAACGTTCTTCTGGTGGTGGGAAACAAAATCTTCCCCTCCCAGTCATTCACTTCGGCATTTTATGATAGATATTTTGCATATGCCAAATTTTCACTCAAATAATGTTATTCTAACGTGTGATACCTAGAAATCCGGACAAAACTAAAAAACTTATAACTTTGAGACTAAAGGTACAATTTCATTTCTGTAAAAAGATAATTAAGGTTAAGCATATGAAACTTCAGATTTCAAAAAATTATAAGTTTATCGTGCCATGTCTGCACTTTGTCCACTCGGCTGAAAGAAGCCTTGCCAAGTCGATGTATGCGGTCTTAACTGATCCGTTTTATGCAGTAGTTGATCCTGTCAGTGAGCTGGTCCACGATTTTTGCTCTACAGCCACGATCATATACTCTTCGTTTTAGTTCTGATCAAAAGTTTTCGATTGGTTGGTGTTCTGGCACATCGGCAGGGTTACGCTCCTTAGGCACGAATTCGATGTTATTCGCTTAGAGGAACTCCTGCGTATTCTTTGCGTAATGAGATATAGCAAGGTCAGGCCAGAAAACAATCTCGTCTTCTTATGAACTGTTTCGATGAACGGAATCAAGCGCTTTATCAAGCACTTCTGAATGTAGACATCTTGATGATCGCTTGGCCCGAAGGTGTCACCAGGTGCTTAGACAGGCCGTCCTCGGACATAGCAATCTAAACAAGTACCTTTGGCTCGAACTTGGACTTGCGCTTGAGTTTAACAGCTTTTGGAGTCATTTTGACGTCAGACGTGTAGAAACCAGTGTTTCCAGATAGCTCGTTATTGCTCAACGAAAAATAGGACTCGTCGTCGATTATCACCTTCTTTTTCCGTAAAACTCTGGCCAGGTGGGCACACTTCGGACGATTGGCTAACTTCTGTTGCGGAGTTTGATCCGGAGCTTTTTTCTTCTTTTTGCATTTTATTGTTGTCTTAGTGCTAATTGTTTTTGATATGTGCTTTTGGCTGACACCATACTTGCGGGCTAGCTGACGCTGGCTAACTCCGTCACTATGATAGATTCGCTGTTTCAGCATGGTGATTCGCTTTGTGTTTATCTTAATTACCACCCGTCTAGTTCCACGCTGTCTTTCAGGGTCTATTTTGAGCGTCTTGCGCTGCAGAATATCATACAGGGTCAACCTTGACGAGCCTTTGATCATGAAGTGTCTCACAATCTCACTTTTCTTCATATCCGGATGCAAATTGATTAACGCGTACACGCGCTTTCTTAGGTCTTCCTGTTTTGAGATAATTTTCTTTACCATTATAAATAATTGTTTGCTAAAAGATATATTGCAATTTGTAGAGAGTTAGATTAACTAAAAAACAGCATAAGTTGCAACAATTTTGCAACACTCCTTAAACAATTTATGTTGACCGAACTTTTGTCCGGATTTCTAGGTATCACATGTTAGTATTAAAAGCCACATAGCTTCTTAAGTTTAAGCTGAACATCGAGTGTCCGGAGTTACCTGCCGTCCGGGGCTATCCGACTTTCCCCTAAAGAAAGTTAATATTAATTATAAAGTTAAACTCGCAATAAATGTGAAATATGAAATTTACGAGCTTGCATTTACTATTTTCAAAACCTTTTTTATTTTTTTTTTCTAAAACATTTCTTTTGACGACACAATTTTATTACATGGTGGTGTAAGGGTTCATCCATAAAGGACGTCAACCTGAATTTAAATATTAATTAGAAGTAGAAGATCACTATATTACTTTAAATATTGCTATATTACTTTTAAAATCGCCCTTAAATGCCCACCAATGAATATATATATATATATATATATATATATATATATATATATATATATATATACATATATATATATATGTATATATATATATATATATATATATATATATATATATATATATATATATATATATATATATATATATATATATATATAGATATATATATATATATATATATATATATATATATATATATATATATAAAAGAATACTCTTAACGTGAAAGCGGAAACGATATATTAAGATTAAAAGTAAATCAAATATATTATTCTTAACAATAATTAATTAATACATGCTGATTGTTTTATAATATAAAAATATATATATCCTGAATATATCTTTATGAAATTGGAGCTTAATTTGCCTTGTCGTCGTGAAACCACGTTTAATTTTGTGCTGATTTCATATTCATCTTCAACAAATCTTACAAATGGCGCTGTCCAATCATTGTATGCAGCGCTAAAATGGAGTAGAAGAAGAAAGTATATTAGAAAAGAACCCCCACACATTCCCAGTACACATTTTAATCTTAGGGGAGGAGGGGGGTGGTATATTTGTGAAATTTTTTCACAAATTCCTAACTTCGTCAAAAGGCTGTGTTGTATTTATTCCTAGTTAACACCCTGGTAATAATAATAATAACCCACAAAGAGCCCAACATTTTACAAACAGTACCTCTCTAAAAAATAGGCAAAAAGGCCAGTTTTAGCATTAAATAGTATTAAATAGGCATAAAGGCCAGTTTTAGTAATTAAGATTTAAAATAAAGAGGTAAATAATTCCATGATTTTATGCATTGGTTTATGATTTATTGCCGTACTTAACTAAAAAATGATTGAGGATAATTTAAGGTTACGATGAAAGATAATAACAAGAACTTTTCGGTGACAACAGATTGAGGTAGGATAAGTTGTGCCTTATTCCAGACAAATAGACAATTTAATAGATGAACAAGAGCACACAATTTGATAATTTTGGATAGAAGGTAAAGGATATTAATCTTTAGAACAATATTCTTGAAAGTATATTAAATGTTTTGATTAGATATTCTTAAAAAACATACATATATATATATATATATATATATATATATATATATATATATATATATATATATATATATATATATATATATATATATATATATATGGTTATATATATGGTCATATGGTTAATTTTTAACGAAGTTACACATGTCGGAAGATCATGCTGTTCCATTAAAAAAAAAAAGGGTTTTGCTTAAAAAAATAGATTTGGCCACTACGAACAAGGAGGCGAATTCATTTATTACGAATTTAAAGAAAAAAGCCTTCTTAAATCATACCATCAAAAACTAACCCTATAAACAGAAAGCTTAAACTAACCTTGCAAAAAAGAATATATTGCAACTACAAATTTTTAAAAAAGAAAATCTAAACAATTTAAAAATATATTTGTAAGAAATTAAAGTCTTATACAAAAAAATAAAAAAACAGAGAAGAATATTCAAAATATATGAAAATTATTTTATATTACTTTTTGTGGTCCAGGGCTATTTTTTTGGAGGTCAATTTTATGTGCCGGGTCTATATCCCTATATATTGATTTGTATATAGTTCATTTTCTTGATTTGATGAAAAGCTCCCTAATAGTCGTAAACTTATTGCATGTTATTTATTGATTTTTAAATGAATTATGTGCCTTTCATTTTAGGGTTGTCAATCTTACACCAGTTATTAACAACTATGGGGAAACAATTTTGAAATCTTATTTAATTGAAAACTTTGTTATTTTGAACATTTAAAATTTTCTATTTTATAGAAAACTTAAAATTCAAAATAACAAAGTTATTTATATAATATTTTATAGAAAACTTAAGTTCAAAATAACAAAGTTTTCAATTAAAAAATAACAAATATTTAGATTAGATTCACAATTATCACGACTAAATGTTGTTAAAACTCTCAGTTAATGTATATACATTTTCCTACTTGTTCTCCAAGGCACTTTCTAAGACGTACTATACTAAATCCGCGACTCACTGTGTGCAGCCAGGTTAAACTTCTCCCCACCTCTAATTTTTTTATATAAAGATTATATAATGCTGCTTAAATATGTTATTTTTTTGTATTGGATAAATCTAAAGTAGATCAGAATTCTGATCTACTGATCTTTTTTTGATACTTAAGTATCAAAAAAAAAATAATTTTCAACCCTGTTACCCCCTTAAAACGATAAAGTTACCCCCTAAAAAGGTAATTCGTTCTATTATTATTTTAAAAATCAATATTCTTTATTATTCTCTTTATAGAATTATATTGTAATCTATAACTTTAAACTTAAAATAATTTCAACTTCTAATATATCAGAATCCCTTATAGTAATAATACAAAGGAAAAATAACAAAGAAAAAACAACGAATGCAATAAAAATATTAACATATCTACTTATATATTGAAATATTTACATCTTATCTATGCAAAAAGTGGCAGTGGCAGATTTAAATCGTTTACCATAATCTATATGCCCAATCCTTCATTTATTAAGACCAACTTGGTTTAAAGGCGCTGTGAACAGCCTCTCCAGTCTGTTAAGCATAAGATCCAAGAGAACAATAATTATATTTTACTAATGGAAGAATATTGCAAACCACTATATACACTTTCCATGTAACATTCAGCTCTGTGTTTAAATGTATTTTTGCATTCCGCTGTAGGTCAAAATATGATATTTTGAACTCTTCAATAACTGAAGAAATATTACTGCCTAATTCTTGCCCAAATGCGTATTCTTTAACTTTCGAAAAAAAATAAATAAATAAAGTTTTGTGGCATTATTGTCATCAAAGCCTATCCCATGATAATCTCGAATTAAAAAATAATGCTCTTTGAGCCAATTGATAAGCAGAGGCCAATAATCTAAAAGTAGTCTAGCAAGTAGTCACAATCCCCATAAGAAGATGTAATTCTGATTATGGAGCTAAGTAATTAACTGCAACTTCAGGATTTTTATCAAAATAAACAAGACGAAGACTAATCGCATTTTTAAAATCTTTTATCTGCTAACCAATTTTTATCTGCAAACCCATTTTCAACAAATAACTTGTACCAATGATCAAGAGAACCTTATGCTCTTGGAATACCACTTTCTAGAGTACATTTACCTTCACACCATAAGCAGGCATATTTACCAGAATAAAAAGATATTCCGAAAATGCTGTTAGAACATTTTAAATCAAATGCAAGGTGATACGTAACATCATCTAGATTTAATCTACTCAAGATTTTCTGCAGATTTCCATGGTCTTCAGAAATACCTTCAACAATAGCAAGTATTAAACATTTCTTAACTCTACTTTCAATGTGTATCACATTTGTATTGTCAAAGACATTTACAATTACTTTAAAAAATCTTGAGCTTGACCTCCATCAATAGATACACGTACCATGGCATTGCTGAACTTGACTTGATTAACTTAACAAAAGTTGACTTGATCAACTTATTTGTTAATTTTTACGATAAGTTAGGATAAGTCGGACAACTTATCAAAAAAAAATTTTATACTTAAGCCGGACAATTGTCCGGCTTAAGTATAAAAAAAATTAATAAAGTGCCTTTATAACTTTATTGTTCTGAAATTTTAAACTAAGTGGGAATTCTGCTGTATAAGCAGTGCTATCAAGCACAAACATAAAAAGTGTGGCGCAAAAATTGCTACACTTATAAAAATCTGATGCAAGATAACAAAAAATTTGATCGTCCGGAAAATTATTTAATCGTCTACTTTTCAATTCTTATCATTTCAGCTGATCAGTGTTGATTGGCAACCTCTATATAATTATTTCGAGCGCTGCTTTAGATTAGCATAAATAATGTTGTTCTCTTATCTTTTATTTAAAAAATAAGAGATAAGAGAACAACATTATTGAAATTGAAATTGAAACTTAAAAAAAAAACAAACTTTAAATATAAAAGAATTTTAATGCTCGCCGACAATAATTATAAGATTCCTGAAAGTCAAACATAGTTTAACCTACAATAACAATATCAGATAGTGTAAGTACAAGTGATATGATGATAGTTTAAGCGAGGGAAAAAGTTTTATTTAAATTGTAAACCTTTTAAATATTTTTTGCAAAACCGTCATTATTTTTTGTTCCTTGAAAATATTTTCAAAAGTAGAAACATCGTATCGCAAACATTAAACCAGTAATTAAAATTTAAATTATAAAAAATCATAAATAAAATAAATTTTTCTAATTCTGCTCAAAAATTTTTTTTACCCAAAACAAAATTTAAGAATTTATTTAAACTTACAGAAATATATATCAGTTCTGTAATATAATATATTACAGAACTGTTTATTGCGAACCGCTATTAAATCGTCTCAAGGCTTTAAACTATACAGGCTATATAAACTAAACATTTACCAAGCATTACTTTTCATGTTTAAAATGAAACATGGAATGTCTCCGCTTATATTTCAATCTTATTTTAGCGAAATATCTCATAAGTATCCAACAAAGTTTTCAGAGGATAACTTTATTGTTCCGAGAATTAATTTAAAAATAAGTTCTTATCGAATTCAATATCGAGGACCCTTTTTATGGAAAATTTTTATTAAAAACTTAAATAAAGAACACTACTCTTTAGAAAAATTTAAAACAGTTTCTAAAAGAATCTTACCTCAATTAGATTTTAATTCAATAGACTTTAAATATTTTTTCTAAAAGGTAATTTTAAAGTAGAAAAAACGCTTCCATTAGCACTAAATATATTTTTTTATATGTATATAAATATATTTGTATTAGTATACAAAACTTTCTTTATTTTTAAATTTTTAATATAATTGTCATTTTATTATTTGACAAAAGTTATTACTCTTTAAGGCTTTTTTGTATATTTTATTGATATTTGTTTATAAACACGGACAATTTATAAACGGGGCTCGGTGATAAGACAGTCATTGTCTTCTTCTTACTCCGGCCAATTTGTATAAATGTAATATGTCTTTATTGTAAATATATGAAACGGCACAAAAAAAAAAAAAAAAAAAAAAAAATATCGGCTATTATACCAAATTTTTATTGCAAAACAATTTGAATGAGGCAAATAAAAAAAAAAACATCAACTTAAGAAACTCTTATAATGAAAAACTTAATTATTTTTAATAAAAGGCTAGATCAATAGAAAGAAGTAATAAATTAGAAAAAAAAGTGGCATCTAATGTTTTTTAGGGAGAGAGATTTAAAAAAAAAATTTCTCGCTATTAAAATTTTTGTATTCAAAAAATTTAATTTTAAATCAAGCCATGCTGTCCCACTTTATCACAATGGCACAATTCCTCTCAAATTAAATATATATTTTATTAAAACCTGCTTTCAATCTTTGGGGATGGAATCAGTGTCCGAGATGATGCTTTAAATGTTAAAACTTAGTTGTTTTAATTTATACATTAAATAAAGAAGGTATTAAAAATATTCTGAAAAAATTTTTTATGTCCCACTTCTTCCCACTCTCCCCTGCAGCTAGTTTTAACAAATACATAATGATTTCTTGTAAATATAAATATCTTTCAGTTTTTAAATTATTATTAGAAAAAGTAAAAATTAGTTAAAAGTATCAATTGAGCTATAAAAGTATATAAAAGTTTTAATTGAGCAATCATTATATAGCTCATAAGCAAGAACCAGCATGGCATAAGTCAAAAAAAAAAGTTAATGAAGTTTTAATTGAGCAATCATTATATAGCTCATAAGCAAGAACCAGCATGGCATAAGTCAAAAAAAAAAGTTAATGAAGTTTTAATTGAGCAATCATTATATAGCTCATAAGCAAGAACCAGCATGGCATAAGTCAAAAAAAAAAGTTAATGAAGTTTTAATTGAGCAATCATTATATAGCTCATAAGCAAGAACCAGCATGGCATAAGTCAAAAAAAAAAGTTAATGAAGTTTTAATTGAGCAATCATTATATAGCTCATAAGCAAGAACCAGCATGGCATAAGTCAAAAAAAAAAGTTAATGAAGTTTTAATTGAGCAATCATTATATAGCTCATAAGCAAGAACCAGCATGGCATAAGTCAAAAAAAAAAGTTAATGAAGTTTTAATTGAGCAATCATTATATAGCTCATAAGCAAGAACCAGCATGGCATAAGTCAAAAAAAAAAGTTAATGAAGTTAATGCAAAGTTACATGTATGTATATGCATGAAGATTTTTAGTAGGGTTTTAAGTGTTTAACAAGAAAATCTCTTAGAAATGCTTAGAAATTAAAAATCTGTAAAAGTTTAATTTTTTTTGTTGCTAGTTTTATTAAAAAATCTGGAGTTTTTTGATTTTTTAAAGTAGTAAAATTAAAAAATTGCACTTAGTAGTTAATAATTTAAGTAATTTATTTTAAGTTATGAATCTATTAAATGTTACAAAATGTTATGTAATATTTATAATAAAGGTGTTACTATTATTAGTTATAATCATGCCAAAAAAATGTTTAATAGTTAATCGTACAACAAATTATTTACCATCAATTTTAAAAGAAAAGTTTCATACTTCCAAATTACAAGTGACTCACAAAAGTTACAATATTGGTTGCCATCCATTCCAATTGCGTTTGGAAAATTATTTTCAAATATGGGTATGTCTGAAAAACACTGGCTACCAGGCAGCAAAATGCACAAGCCTCCTCGATCAAAGTTGGATGTAAGCATTCCTAAAGTTGTTTTTATTGATAAATTTTACAATGAATAATTTTATTAATAACTTTTTTTAGGTTCTTATTGATCCCCATCAATTTTTCCTGGATGCACATTTTCAATGGTGTGCCAAACAGCCTCAACACAACCAAGATCTACAAATATAAATAAAATTTCTTTAACATCACAAAAATGCAATACCTGATGAAATGGAAGATTTTAATCAAATTGATTTAATTAGATTTTATGATGTTGAAATAATGCTGTCTGAAATAAAAGAAAGGTAACATTAATGATTTTTTCTTTGTTTTATGATGTTTTTTTTATTTTGATTAAAAGTTTACTTGTTATTAAATCTATTTCAGATATCCTCAACAATTTGCCTTCATTGAAAATTCAAAAGTCATATTGTTTGATATTGTTTCTCAATCATATCTGCCTGAAACAATAGTTTCTGTTGAAATAATTGTCATTCACGTCAAGTTAACATTTATTGTAGCCATACAGAAGTTAACTGCTCATTGTCTTACTCAGTGGGCACAGCTTGAAGCTATTGTTGAAAGAGTTTGTACTAGTCCTGAAATAAAAGATGAGGTATTAAGTTTGATTAGTTAAATTAAAAATACATACAATGGCGCTTCTGAAGAAATTTCTTTCCTCATTGAACAACTACGCCTCACCACTTATTCTCCAAATGGACGTCGCTTTTCTACTTAATGTATATGTCGTTCACTTGAACTGTATTTGCCCTCCAGATGTTGTTTTTGACATTTAAAAAATCTGCTTTGCTTGCCCAGTCCAAAGATTCAGAGTCTTTGAAATGAGAGTCTGACTCTTATTTCAAATTTAGGAGGAGTTAAAGAACTTTGAAATGAAAAAGATTGCAATGATACAATCAATGTTATTTTTAAAAATTTCAATAGTTCTGGAAAGCGTTGCTGCCTTCTCTTTGATGAGATGTATATTAAACCAAGTGTTAGTTTCAAAGGAGGAAACCTCATTGGATATAGTGAGGACAATCTCACTAAAATTGCAAAAACATTATTAGTCTTTATGATTAAACCTTTGCTTGGTAAACCTTTTTTTGTTTGTAGAATTATACTAATATTCAAACTGTCAGTGCATTTCTTTGTCTGTCAGTACACTTTCTTCAGGATTTGATCAGGAGGAGAATTATTGTGTCTCTTATCAGATAACCATCCCACAAATTGAAGTGTTTAACAAAGTTTTGTTGTTAAAAAGAATTTTCTATGACAAGGTGTTATAGAAAAAGAAAAACCAGTTATTATGCTACACGCGACCCAGTTCACTTGTTTAAAAGTATAAGAAACAATTAGTTTACGGAAAAAACACAAAGAATTATTTTAAAAGTTAATAATCAACTTCTCTCTGATGATTGGTCTCACATTGTTCAATTATATAACAGACAGAAATTGTGTGTTGCTAGCTTTCCTGCAAGTCAGTGTACCCTAGTTTGATTGATAGACAAAATGTTGCAAACATGATTGCTGTATTTAATGAAAAAACTGTTGCAGCATTGAGATTAGCTAATTTTGAGAACACTGCTTGTTTTTTGGCACCAATTGTTTCACTATGGAAACTGCTGAATGTAAAGAGGAAAAGTTGCAATGTTTTACTTAATGATATCAATAGGTCTTCTTTGCAGATACTCGATGACCTTTTATTAAAAAATTTTTTAGCATTTGTTGATACAACTTCTAAGATGTCAGAGGGAAAGGGATTAAAGTGTCATAATACTTTTACACCAGAAACAAAACATGCTCTAGTTAACACCCTACAAAGATTGGTAGAATTAATAAAAAACTGCTTTCAAAAGATCACCGGTATGTTCTTCCTGGTATTTTTCTAATCTGGAGGTAAAATTATTAAAACAATTATCTCATTTATTCATTTAAAAGTATTCTTTTTTAATACACATAAGTTTAATATTTTATACACATAAGTTTCAATATGCTTTTATTTGACAATTGCGGTTTTAACTATAATTTATACTAGGTTTAACTCAATTTATTTGGACTTATCTTTTTGTAAATTATTTTATCTCAGCAGAACAAGTATTGAACAGTTTGCTCCTTTAGCGGTTAAAATTATTCAACAAACCTGTTTCTTTGCATGAAGCTGGCGTATTGCTCACGCATACGTTCAGATTATTGCACAATGGATCTAGTGGAAGAGGGTATTATTTATTTAGATGAATGTTTAATTAATGCAGACAACGAATCTGTTAATGATCAGGAGAATGCTGCCCTTTTTTTTATGGCTGGTTACGCACAGCACAAGATTGATCCCCAGTATCAGGGGGGGGGGGTTTAAACCCTGTCAAGTGCTGCAAGTGACGGGTAAAAAAAATGAATATAAATATTAGTACTATGACGTCTTACACCTGCTAAACACGAATTGCCGATCTTTAAATTTTTGTTATATTTTGTTAGATAATACAATTAGGAAAAAGTTTATTTTAAAACTATGTTTTGAAGAGATTGCAAAAATTGTTTTATAAAAACAGCTAATGTAAAATCTACTTTGCAGGATATGAGAAAATTATTTAATTAAAACTTGCTAATGTAAATTATGGTTTGCGGGATATGAATAAGGTTTACGCTATTAAAAGTACCAATTTAATTGCTTGGTGTTAAATACAGTGAAAGTTCACTGTACTTAAGGTAGCGTTTTTCGCTAAATACAGTGTACATAAGAAAGCGCTATTCGCTAAATACAGTGAAAATTCACTGTACCTAAATAAGCGTTTTCGCTAAATACAGTGAAAATTCACTGTACCTAAGGAAACGTTTTTCGCTAAATACAGTGAAAATTCACTGTACAGTGAAAATTCACCGTATTTATCAGAAAAGCTTTTAAGTTACAGTGAAAATTAGTTTAAAAAGTTACAGTACAGTGAAAATTAGTTTAAAAAGTTACGTACAGTGAAAACTCACGAGGAAACTGTTAAAATAATAAAAATGTTGTTATTTTGAAAGGGAAAAGCATAATGCTCATTGAAATGTATTAGCTAAGTAACATAAAAAACCCAGGCGAGGAGTTGTTAATAGAGTGGAAGTAATTAAGGAATATATCTCAGAAAATAAATTGTCATATATATTTTTTTACCGTATATATATTAATTTTGTTGCAGGAGTCCATTAAATACTTATTAATAAAATTTTATTTATAAGTTCGCACTTATGATGATGCACACTCATGGCAGTGTTTGCAATATTTTTGGCGCACTTAATCCACTTGCACTTATGCCATTCTATGCAACTGCATCGCACTTATACCAGTTCGCACTTAAGCTGATGTCTATAAGTTCTTATGGTGCACTTATACTGATTTGCGCCTATGCCAGTTCGCAGTAATGACAGGTTTTGCAACTTCTTCGGTCTTAAGATAAAAATCAAATTCAGCTTTAAACCAATTACTAAGAAAAATCTTTTAGTGATAAATTAGAAGTTGTGAGTTCCAGTAATGAAACAAGTAATAGTCGTTTTAAAAGATAGACAACAGCGGGAAATTAAGTCAAGCTATCTAGCAACACTAAAACACGACAACACATTGATTACTTACAAATAATAACACATAGCATCAGATATTTAACTTATAATAATTATAATCATTTAATAAAGTTAATATTTGTTTGTGGTCAAATAATATTTTATGATTATAGATGTTGTAAATATTAATTAACCATTGTTATTTTTTTTTCCCTGTTTATGTATATAATATTCTTTTAAAATATTGATTTATTTTTATTATAATTTAAACCATTTTTGTTGCTATTGGTGTTGATAATTTATAAGTATTATCTTTATAATTTTTATTTGTATCACTAATATTATTTAATATGATTATCGTTAGGTTTTTACTTTATATTAGTTTTAAAATAATTGTAAGTATCCTTGACTGTAAGACCTTGTTCAGAAATATATATGATTGATACAATATAAATAGTGGATAAATAAGTATTATAAGTTTTAGCAAACATATAACATATATAAACATATAACATAAATAGCTACCACAAAAACGGTGTCAGCTACAGTTCCATTAATGCTTTTTTTAACAATAAACCCTCATTACAGAAAAACAGAAAGTGTTTCAAAATTAAGTCTTGAAAAAAGTTAAAAAGTTTTTCCTTTTTTTATGCATACAAAAAGGGAGAAGACACCACTTATAAAACATAGATCGTCCAGGTCATAATTTAAAAATCCTGAAATTTCTTTGCATACAATATGCATAATATTTTTTCTCATATTTTTCTCTTAATTTTTGCCTTCAGCTTAGTTAATTTTATCATTTTTTTGTATGAGTGATGACTAAAAAACTCAAAACATTTACACAAATGCATACTTAAACTTGTATGCATTGAAATAATTGAGGATATCCGGAAAACAAAAAGTCTTGAAAAATACCCGGAATGCCGGGAACATCCGAAAAAAAATAATCCATGTATAAAAACTACAAAATCAATTTACCTGCTTTTTTTGATACTGCTGCTGCTGCTGATGTAGCAGTCGTTGTTTGGGTTATTGAAAAACATCGTGTGGTTTTAAGTAATCAGTTTAAATTCAAGATGATATAACTTCTGTTTTTCTAATTAGTTTGTAGTTTTCAATTCATAGATTTTTATGGTTTCCAATATTTTCAACATAATGCAATGTTGAATATTGGGAACAATAAAGATATAAGAAACTTTGAGTCTTGTACATCTTAAAGTTGTGATAAAGAATGCAACTTTTTGTTCGCTATCAGACTAATTCATAGACTCATTCATAACTAAATTAAAAACAATGGTTGATTTTACAATTAATTAAAGTAAAATATTTTGTAAAGATGTAAACAAAGAGATTAAATAAAATGGAGTAAAGCCTACGTGTCTGAATCTCTCTTCAACTAATCTAAAACGAATTAAGCAAATGAAACAGCACAAAATCAAATAACTATGCATAAATTCCATAACTTACAAAAATTACCTTCCACAACAGTGTTTAAATGAAAAAAGGCGAACATAAAGATAAAATACAAATGAACTTCCCTTAAAAAGTCATATTCAAAAAATTATTATCAACAACAACAAAACTTTTATGAAAACAAACAGGTACTGTACTTACTTTAACAGTGTCAACAACAAAGGATAATCTAATTCTTCAGCTCTACCTCAAGGGTCTCATCTTATAACTCCCAAGAATCAATTATATGCAAATAACTTTTCCTCTATTTCATTCCTTGATTATAATATATTATACAACTATAATGACTATAAAAAACTCTTCCTGTCTTACCAGAGAAACAGGTTAACCTTTTGTTAGACTTAAAAACATTGATAAAAATAATAATCTTTGAAACATTGCTAAAAATAATAGTTACACATTATTTCACTTAATAATAGTTACACTTATTTTTATGATGTATTTTCAAAGTAAACTAATAAATAAAAATTAACAAAAATATGAAAAACAAATGAACGTTATCAAAGTTAAGCACTGAAAGTATCTTTATAAAATTTCTGAAACAAATTAAAAAAGAAAAATGCCTAACAACATGTCTAACACTTTTTTTCTAACTTTATTTTAATGCAGGAAGCATTTTTGTCATTTTTTTATCTTAAATATAAACTATGATACATTAGATTATAGATTATATGATACATTATATTATAATACATCATACAATGCATAACATAATGTTTAAAAAATGTATCATGACTAATCAAAGCTCAAATAATGACCCATGAGCTGCAACTCTCACTTTCCGCCAAAACCTGATGCTCTACCAAATAGCAGAAAAATATCTAATTAAAAAAGCTGATATTTTCTTCAAATACCTCTAATTCTAGCCTAGAATTACTAACTTGTAATTAAAAATCAAAAATCTACAAAATTCAGCAATTTGAAAATTCCAAAATCTGATTTAAAATAATGATTTCCAAAGAAACAAAAATAATAATGAAATTTAATTTTTTCAAAGCTAAGCAATAACAAATATTAAAAACAATAAAATGTAGCTTGCAATAAAAAATGTTTAGAGATTAGCAAAAATCATTTCTACATATAACAATTTTCAAGTGTAAGCTTAAAAAAGACTAAACTAAGAAACGCTAGAAAGTAGCATGGGCTATTTCAAAAGTAGTATAAAGGGCTATTTCAAAAAAAGTATTTTTAACTATCAGGTTCAAGAATTTTGCAAAAAAGGGACACTAGCTAAAGAAACACAAAGCTAATTGCCAATTAAAAGCTATTTTAAATGTTTTTTATAATATATTAATTTATATTATAATATATTAAATAAATAAAAATAAATATGGAGTATGCTCTTTATAAATATTATAATATACTAACCGTTTCTATAAATATTAATTAATAAACATTTTAATATTTATTTATGTCGCTAAATAAATAGATATTAAAAACTTTTAAAAATATTTTATATTAGGATATGAACCTAAATTCCACTATTTCCTTACTTTACATTGAGCACAGAACCAATATCCTTTAGGTTTGCAAGATATTTGTAGACAAACATAATGCGACCAGTCTAAACAATGATCACACTGAAGCCATTTTTGGTTTTTTCCAGCTGCCTTAAACTGCCCGCATACTTGACACAGCCATTTTTCAATCCTCACATCTTCACACCGTTTGATGACTTCAGCCCATGCATCCTCTACAAAATATTGCTTAATGTCATCAAGACTTGTTCTAGGGTCAGCAATCTTATTCGATAACTGCTTTAAAAACTGGCAGGTGGTAATTATAGCACTCTCATGTAAAACCTGCAGGGCAACTGTTCTTTCTACAAACCAACAGAGACGGATATCTTTTTTGAAACTACCTAATTTTTCAAACACTTTTATAGCTTTGTCAAAAAGTCTCTGTTTGTTTTTACCTACACGACCAGGTGGCTTCCGCTGGGGTTGCCTTAAAACTAAATTTATATGTGGCTCTTGAGAGACTACTTCACATATTTCTTTATTTATGCATTCAAGTGGGGTAATCATAGGATCTGCACTTGATGGTGATTTAACTTCTAAAATTTCTTTTGATGATAGATCTTTTGTAGATGTAAAATCTTCTAGACAAGGATCACTTTGATCTACTGTAGATGTAAAACCTCCTAGACAAGGATCACCGTGATCTTCTGCAGGTGTAAAAACTTCTAGACAAGGATCACTTTGAAACTAAAATAAACAAAACATTTTTCTAATGCAGTTCTTTAATGATTTGAAAACTGAAAGCATCTAAAATCCATTGACATACCATCAGTTCCCATTCACCAGAAATGCATTGTTGATTAATAGATTCTAACCAGGTTATTGCAAGGTAAAATTTTTTGGGTGGCATTTCAGCGAGCAAAGAGGCTATTGGTTGAAGGTAACTCATTGCTGTAGTAAATCTTTGTTTGGGAGTGGCACAACAGAGAGGTAGTAATTCTATATTTGAGGTAATATGTGATGGCGCTTGGTCAAAACTTACCTGGTTTGCTACAGTATTGCATAAAATCCACCTAAATAAGTTTATGTCAATGTAAATAATTTCTGTTATCCTAGTGTAAAGTAGGTTAAATAATGTATCTAAAATTTTTATTTCAGTCTACACAAAAAAGAATTCTTCTAGCCAATTAAATAAAAGTAATTATTTCATTTATTGAACTATAACAGAAAATCAATTTAGCATTAAAAAATGCAAATAGGGGATCATCGATACATCATTTGTTTTGCTTTTTAGATTACTTGAATGGCATGGTAGCTTTTTAAAGTAACTTTTTCTAGAATAAACAATGACTCAGAACATTTAATAAGTAATAAATTGCGTGCAACATTACAATACATGTTTTGACTACTAAGTTGTAAATTGATTATTATTCAAATAAATTTTAATTTAGCAATCTATAACATAAGTGGATTGAAATTTAAATAAGGTCATGAAGTAATATAATATTACGAACCTTTATTATTATTAATTAGTAGAAAACCCAAGGTCACCTTTTATGAATCAACTGTAGATCATTAACAGTTACATTCTTCGTTCTTAGAGCAAAAAGAACATGTGCACACGGCACGCCAAACCCTGATGCAGCATCACAGATGCAAACCCAGTCTATTATGTTATAAAAAGTTGATTGCCGATCGATTATTTGTAATGAATCTCTGTCCTAAAACACCATAAAATAAGTAATGATTGACTAGCAAATCTTATTGGAAAACAAAAAATAATAAAAAATGGAGTACATTTAATAAAAATTATTAACCTCATATAAACTAAAATCAGACTTGACAATTTTATCATATTGTTCCATGAGATGACGAAGAATAAAAGAGGAAACATGACGTGAATAAAACTTTAGTGGCTCTGGAAGTTTATTAATAATTTTTAGTTGTTGGTCAAAGTCTGCATGTTTAGATTTTTCTATTTGCACTCTATTAACCTTAAGAATTTTATCTATAAGATTTCCCAGTGACATGCGTGACAAAAGGCCAACATCTTTAAGTGTTCTATGATATCTAATCAGAACAATAATTAATTATTATAAAATTATTGTAAAATAATTCATAAAAAAATTTATGAATTATTTTACAATAACTAATTCGATCTAAAACTTTTTCCATTACAAGACTTTTCTATTAAAAATAAAGAAGTCATCGTAAAATAAGCACCTTTCAAGCCTGTTATTAGTATGATTGTCTAAATGCATCAGACCTTTTCTATAGTGACCCATAAACATTTCTGGTATGGTCAGCCAGTTTTCTTGAAGATACACATAGAACGTAGGGAAATTTTTTTCAATATTTAACAAAGCTTCAGCACATGTTGCCTGATTACCGTACATTAATTTCTGAGTAGCCTAATGAAACATTTAAATAGTTAAGTGAGAGCATAGTTGCATTTTTACAATAGTTTTATTCATAAATTTTCCAATTGTTAGTAAGATAAACAATAAAAATAACTAAAAAATAGTATTATAATTGCAAACCTTGAATAATAATTCCTGATCGTCAGCAGTAAGTCTACCCTTTTTAATTTGATAAATAAAAGCTTTAGCGTCATGAAAGCGACAGAGAAATATTTTATTTCCTGGAAAAACAGACTGTAGTCCAGATATTTCTGCTTGAGCTTTATCAACCATGAATATCGACTTTTGAAAAGTTTCAATCCCAGCCCATTCCTTAGCATGTGTCATTAGCAGCTGTAGATGTGACTGGTCTTCACGATAAACTAAAGACTGCACTACAGGTCGCCCCATGCCATTTTGATCCACAACAGCCATTGTGTATAATGGCATAGAAAAATTGTTAATCTGGATATTATTAGGAAATTTATTAATAGCAATTCATTATTTTTATAAATACCTATTTTTTTAAATAGAAGTTATACCCTTAAAAAAAATATTACGCCACACACTTAGCCAATGTTAAGACAAACCTAATAGGTACCATCAAGCATGATACACTCAGGATACTTTTTCAACAAATTTATTTGTTCAGTAGTTGTCCACGTTATACACTCTACTTTTCTATCAAGATTGGCATCAATATGGGATATGACGTTTGGTAATTCAAGAACCTTTATAACTTCATCGAGTGCAGGACCTGTTTATTTTATAGGGAAAAAAATAACTTTTTAGAAAAGATAATTAACCTTTTAGAAAAGTCATACAATTAAAAATTGAAGTTTCAACCATAACAAAAACCTTTAAATTTCATCCTTTGCTTTATGTTATATATATATCACAAGGTCTAGTCTTTAAACCATGCCTGTTTAAATTGTCTGTTATAAGTGTAGGATTAGCACCATGAGATAGCAGAAGCATTGTCTGCTGCTCGAGAACACCTTTTGGTTGATGTTCTGATCTATACATACCGAACTGCTCAGGCCCATGTGGATGATTATGAACTAAATTTTTTTTCTTAATATAATAACTCCTTATTTCTTTTTTATAGGCTACATAAATAGCCATTTTACAACCACTTGCTAGCACGCTATTTTCTCGTAACCCTTTGCCTCTCTTTAAGACACTGGGCATTACTTCTCCATAATGTTTGCATATCCACCTGTAAAAATAAAAATCTGTAAAGTTGAATATTTAAGTAACATTTTATTTTTAATATTTTTATTTTTAAAATATCGCAAATTATTAATTTTTTTTATCTTCACTTGCAACAAGGAAGCACTATTTATGTTAGAAATTACTGGGAAAAAAAAGATAAAGATTATAGAGCAAGATAACGATTAACAGACAAAAAAAAAAAGAAAAGTTTAAAATTATAAGAATCAGGAAAACAAGATAAAGGAAGTGAATTAAATGTAAAACTGATACTCGAAGAAAAAAAGTAGATAAATAAGAATCTTTGAAACACTTAGGAAAAAGTAAAAGGATGAGACTTAATTGAATGACTAATAACACGACAATGAATTTTAACAGATGGCGTAAGAGCCCATTTTAGTACTTGTAGAAGAAATTAAGAGAAGCAACATCACCACAATATGATTGAAGCAACATCATATGATAATGGTTGGAGGTTGGCTGCAAGAGCAGGTCCAACTAAGTTTTGCACCTTGTCTAAAAGAGAAAGAGCATCTTCGGAAGATCCTTCCCAGATATTTCAACAGTATTCCGTAGAAGGACGGATAAATTATTTATAGAAATAAAGAATGGCAATAGGAGTCTAAAAGTGGCAAGCACGATAAAAAGATGCAAGGTTAGAAGATGCTAATTTTGATATCAATTTGATATAAAATCAGAAGTAATAGTTAATCCTAAAAGATGATGGGAAGATGACTCATCAATTATATTACCGTTCATAAATTTAGGAAGATAAAAGTTATTGCGATAACAATTGGCTGAAAAATATTTAGTTTTATCTGAGTTCAAGTTCACCAGCCACTGAGAACCCCATGCTGTAGCAGAAGTAGCTTAAAATAGATCTGCTGTAGCAGATCTATTTTAAGCTTGGATACCTCTCCAAGCAATCAGAGAGTGTTGGTTTTTATCAAGACAAGAATAAATATTAGTGTCATCAGCCAACAATGCCACCTAAGATGTGGGAGTTTCAGGGAGATCATTAATGTATATTAGAAAAAGTATAGGACCAAAAATGGAACCTTGAGGAATTCCTGAAGTTACCGGAAATGAGAAGAATGCTGTCCACAAAGTATAACTTTTATAATACGATTAGTAAGGAAGAATTCAATAATCTTTAAGACATTACCTGATAAACTGTAAGACAAAAGCTTAAGAAAAAGACCCGAATGCCAAACTTTATCAAAGGCTTTAGAAATGTCAAGAGCAATGGCCTTAGCCTCTCCACAATTATCGAACACACGATAAAACCTATCAGTTATTATCGTTAATAATTAAGCAGTAGAATGAGAAGATCGAAATCCATATTTCAGTTCAGAAAGTAAATTATTAGATTCAAGATGAGAGATTAATTGTGTGTTAATTAAAGACTCAAAAACCTTGCTTGTGCTAGTAAGAAGACTGATGGGATGATAGATAGACAAGTCGGATCGCTATCTAAAATTTTAAAAAATAGGAAACACAGACACAGCTTTCCAGCAGGGCGGCAAAAAATGACTTCTATAAACATTTGTTAAATAGTTTTGAAAGTATAGACGACAGTAAATATAGAAAGTATAGACGAAAGTAAAACGACAGCTCCAAACAACACTTCTGCAAGACTATGACAGGTATATCGTCTGGACCACAGGCTGAAGAAGTTTAAGCAAGAAATCACTTTTGATACAGAAGCTGGGGTGATAAGAATGTCAAGCGATGGATTAACCTGTTTGATGGTTATATCAGGTAGAATGTGATTGGTCGAATCAAGAAATGAGATAAATAAAAAGTTCTTAGCGAATAATTCAGCTTTGTCTTTAAGTGAGGTAACAAAATCTGAACTGTGCAAGAGAGGTGGAATAACAGATTTGCCCCTATTATAGAAGTCTCGAGAGCCTAATTTCTGAGAAAAAATACTATATTTTGTGACCTGGGAATAGCGAGTTTTGGTGTTAGACAAAACCATGTTACAATGGTTTATAAAATAACAGCTTTAAAGAGATCAAACCATTATCAGAAGAACCTAAGTGTGAATGTGGAGAAACTGAGCATTGACAAGAATCAGAAACAAGACATAAGTCAAGTAGAGAAGATAAATGATTCAGATTATCCGGAAAGTTGACTATTTGTGTTAGAGATTGAGAAAGGCAAAAATTGTTGGCCTTAATGCCTGAAGAGTCACTTACACTAGAGCCGAGCTATTCAGTGTGATTAGCATTAAAGTCAAAGTACAACAATATTGGCTGAAGGATAAAGAGAAAGAGCTTGATCAATTTGATCAGCAATGACATCAAAAAGTGCAGTCCTGAGATGAAGAAGACCGATATAAAACAAAAAGAAAGGTGAGACAGTGGAGTCGTGCTAAATGAAAGCCCAAAAAAATAATCTGCGGATTCAAACCTAGTTTCCCAAAAAACTAGTGAATTCTTATGAATGTAAATGTCTAGGCCAAGCATGTGACTATTAGCGTATAGTGAATTTCATATTTATTTCAAAAAATAAAAATCAAACTTAAGAAAAGGTTTACTCTTATGTAAAATTAAATTTCAATGTAGGTTTGCTATTGACTACTATTTGATTAGAAAATGTATTGATACCAAAATTTTCACATTTAGACATTATTAAAATGAAATAAAATTAATTTCTATTAAAGTAGATTTAATCAGTTTTTGTTTAGACTCATTATAAGCGCAGTGGCAAATTAATTTTAAAAGAGACTTCGACTTGTCTCTCTGCCGTATAAAAATGTGATTTAGATACTATTATTATATTCACAATTAGTTATTTAATTGAATTATTCATTAATGTTGAAACCTTGATATTCATCCTTCACTAGAAATTTCTAGATTTAGTGGACTTGGAAAGGATTTTATTCCTAATTAGTTGCTTACAAACAGAGTAAATATTATATAATTTCACAACAAGAGCAAAAAAGCATAACATGCAGTCTATACCAAAATAAATGTTCTAACAAAAATCAATTTTATTTCATTTGTTCTTGCTCAATGGAGAAATGAAAATGTTAGGTTTCAACAACCAGTTATTTTTGGGGAGAAATCACTTTATTATAGAATAAAAACTTTTTGGGAAAAACAATTTAAAACATCACATGAAGAAGAACTGAAGCTAAAGTAAAAGAACTAATACCAGAGTTTTAAACTAATAGACCTCATAACAAGTCCTCATACAATATTTTTATGAGCATAATCTGTTTGGGTATCCCCCAAAAATAGTACGATTATAGCACACATAAATTGCAGCTGTATTTTTACTAAACGAATTTTAACTATGGAGCTCATGATATAAAGTCAAAGATATAAGACAGGTTGAAAGTCTGAGATGCAGATAATACATGCTAATAATTTGAAGGGACAGTTAAATTCTATTATTATCAAGAGAATCACATTACTGTGGCTATAGAACTTTGTGTTTGATATCTATCTGAATGCACATATTCATTCGGACAAACCAGCTACAAAGCTTCCTTAAGTTGTTTGTTTTTCTTAGCAAAAATATAATCTTACTAAATGATGTGTAACACTTATAGATTAAACAAGTTATTTTCGTGTCACCTAATAAAAGGAATTAATGGACCAACATCATTTAGTACTGGATTTGTAAATCCTACGGGAAAATATTCTGATATTTATAAAATGGAGTATAATCTTCAATTTAAAACTTGTCCAGATGGAGAGAGCTTTGTTAACATTTCAGAAACAATACGAAAAAAGATGTCAACGCATCAAAAACAATATTATAAGCTATGTAAAACTTAAAAAATCTAGAGCTACTTATCTTATTCTGTTTACAAATTACTTTAAACTTTTTTTAACATAATAAAAAACAAATTTAAAGATGCTTCCACATTCTGTTTCAATTGAGAATTTTCAGAAATCAACCTGATAGGGTAAAAGAAAGAATGACACCCTATGCCCAGCTAGGAGCTTGGTATGCAAAGTATATGAATGTCTTTATTATCTAGTAATAATGCAGAACAAAAAATATGAACAAAATAAGAACAAAATATGGTAAACTTTGCAGTTTACCATATTTTGATACAACAAGGCAACGATATTGTTGGAGATACCAGAATCAGACCAAGAAAAATACCTAAAGAACTTTGCAGCAAGAGATAGTTAAACATAAAAATAATGTAGTACAAGAACCTGTTTTAACTTGTTTTCTCACAAAAGGTAACTTGTAATTGCTAAGATTGACACCTTTAATAACTTCTTCAGTTAAAATTTTTACCCAAAGTACAGAGCATGCTGTAAAACAAGTGACATTTGCATCCATGACCATAGATAGGCCAGGCGCAAGAGATGGTATATTAGTTCTCAACATAGACAGTTGCTACCTGGGTTAAAAGTGGCTTACGTGTTAAAAACAAAGAAATAAATTCTGTTAAGTTTTTAATGTATATAGATTTGAAAGATGTTATTTTATTTTTTAATAGAGTTTTAGAGTGTTTTCAAAATATTATTTAGGTAAAATAGTTGTATTTTGGTAAAACCGCATCACTGGCCACCAGCGACGGATTCAGACATCCTACGGCTCGGGTGTTTTGTTTTTTTGGAGGCCTGTTTTATGTGGAAAAGCCTAAAATTAAAAAAATAAAAAAAAAGCTCCTCTAAAATATTTGGGGGCCCCTAATTTGTGGGGCCTGGGCATCATACTTTTCAAATTTTTGATTTTGAATTCGGCGGATGATTTTAATGGTGCCACTATATGTAAAAATGAACTTCCAAAATAAAAAAATTTGAATAAAATTTTTTTTACCTAGACGGGATGGCAGTTTTCGAAAAGGTAAAACTGTTCATTTATGCATAAATGCAAGAGGGGTCAAAATTTTAAAATTATTGAAATATGAAACTATTTAGATTTTTTTATATATTATTATATGCTGTGAAATGTAAATGATTTTTTTTTCTAAAAAAAAATAAATTTTCGCAGGGAAAAAGGCCTTATAAGATTGAAAAAATATATAAAAATTGGAATTTTTTTCATAATAAATTTTCAGACTTTATTTGTTGGAATGAAGTTTTTATAGTTCAACTTAACAACATCGTTTAGCTTTACAATATTTAATACAAAACAAATTTAAGTTATAATATTGTCATAAAAATGTTTTGATTTACAATTTTGATATGAAAAGGTTACTAAAATTTTTTTTTGATTAAAGCTTGGGCAAAGTTTTTCTGTTATTCATTTGTGCTCTCACAAAACCGTCTCTTTTTTCAAAACCACAAACGGAAAGTGCTGCTTCTGTAACTTCTTTTACTGCCCTTTCACAAGATTGCGTGTGAAGAGGAAAGTACAGAGCTTCAAAGCGAGTGACCAGCTATTTGTCAAGATCGTATGTAGAAATTTGGCACATAAACACTGGTTCTGATATTTTTTCCTTCTCCCAATCTATTAGCTCTTTGATAGACAAAGCTTCTGTATTGAGAAAAACCTTTTTTCTTGACCTTACCGCTCTGTCTCCGAACTGCGAGGTTTTCCTTATACCTTTAATTGTTTTAATGGTAAACTTCCTCAATTCTTCATCTGAACTTGACAAAAGAGTTAATATAACCCAGTGGGCACACGACGCTATTTCGACGTTGATTTACAGTTGATTTTTAGTCGCGACGTCGTATAACCAAAAATCAACGTTGTATCAACGTTGAAAAATTTGTTTAAAACTATCAAATAAAATCGACGTTGATTCCACGTTAATTCAACGTCTATATTACGAGTTCGATCGTTCGTAATTGCAATATGATAACTAAAATACGCATGCGTGACTTTTTTTATTAACATAACAAATAACAAGTAAAGACTTAACAAGTTACTTATTAGCCCAATAAAAACAAGTAAAGTCATTTTATAAATTAGGTCATCTGTTGCCTTTTTATAAGGTTTTGAATTTGACAATTTAACAATAATACATGGCTTAACTTGTGATGCAGTTAGTTAGGTAAATATTAAATGGATATTTCTTTATGACTGTATTATTTCATGAGTGTGGATTACAAGTAGAGACTACTTGATATATTATATAAATATAAAATATATATTATATATGTTTTTCTTATTTATATAATATATATATATATATATATATATATATATATATATTATATATGCATATTATATATATATATATATATATATATATATATATATATATATATATATATATATATATATATATATATATATATATATATATATATATATATGTATATATATATATATATATATATATATATATATATATATTTATATATATATATATATATATATATATATATATATATATATATATATATATATATATATATATATATATATATATATATATATATATATATATATATATATATATATATATATATATATGTATATACATGTATATAATATGCATATATAATATTTTTATTAAATTTTTAAAGATTTTTCTTGTAAAGTTGTATAAAAAAGAATTTGTGAATGCTTCTTTAGTCCATAATATTGGTAGAAAGATCAACATAAAAATTTAGCAAATTTTAGCAACTGTATAATGTATCATAACGTACAGTTTATAGTTGTATTTTTCTGTTAGCTATTTTACATGAACAAATTTTTAATATATAAGTATTTTTTCTATTATAATTTCTACTATACTTTTCCAGTTGAAAAAGTATAGTAGGGCATGCAAAATGTTCATTCGAGCTGTTTGGATAGAAAATACAGAGAAATAAAGAGAGAAAATTCGATTGATAATTTTTTGTGCTGCTCGTCATCTTTAAATGTAATAAATTGTTTCAATGAAATGCATAAACCGCATCTAACTAATACAGATTTAAGCTGCTCAAAATTTAATGTCATGGAGATAATGTAATTTTTTTTTAATATAAACCTTAAGTCATTACTTTTTTTCCTTGTTTTTTTAACATGCTTTCATTCTGTATATGTTGTTTTCAGTGTTTAGATATATTCTTTATTATATATTCTTTATTACATAATGTATTTAAAACATTTTTAAATTGAATGAATATTCTTAGATCAATTTGAATTTGCCTCTATAAGTGATACTCAGATAGAATCAGGTTCAGAAAACAGTAACTATTTTAAAAGATACTTAATTCAAGTATTATTAGTTATATTTTGATATTAATTATTAGAGGAGCCACTACCATGCTTATGCAAGAGAAAACATAATAACCAACAGAATAGTAAGCAAATACCTACTCCTGTAACGCAAAAAAAGAAACAGAAAACATTTTTTATGCATACTCCACATACTGTAGCTCAAGTTATTAATTGTCTGTCTGCAAGTTGATTTAGGAAGAAAAGATTCTGAACATTTTTTTCTATGCTTCAGTGATTTACACATTTCTTTGGTTGCTAAATTAATACATTTTATTTAATTTATGAATAATGTTTTATTTTATAAATTTTTTGTTCTTGTGTTTCAACACTTTTAGAAATTAATTAATGTTTGGTTCTTTTGTCTTTCTGATATATCTTTATTGTTAGAAAGAGATGTTAGTAAAAACTCTTTCCAGTAATTAAAATAATATCATGACAAATAGTTCTGAAATTCTTATGAATAACAGTTTAAATGATTCTTGGGTGAGGTCAGAACTGATAGGTTGTTTCAAACCATGACTTTTTGCAGTTTTTTTTATTGTTTTTTGATTAAGTATTTATTAATAACTTAGCCTAAGTTAATCTACTTGTAACTTTTTATAAATGTACTATAAAAATAATGTGGTGTAATTATTTTCTTAAACCTTTAGGTTAACAAACTTTCTAAAATTGGAGGTAAAACCATTAAGACAAATACAAATACATGTGATGCAAAGGTTTGTTAAAAGTAGTTTTAAATAAAAAATCTTTTGAATCTTTTTTATAGTTTGTTTTAAACTTGTGTTAAAAATCTGTGTAGCATATATTTTTAAAAGTTTGACGAATTCTAATCAGACATAAAATGAATCTTTTTTTTTTTATGTCTGATTATAATTTTTTATGTAACTGTTTTCTCTTACTTTTGTATTTCCTTGAGCTAAAGAACAACCTTAAAGTACAAAGGTTGATTTGTAACGCATACTTAACCTTTTTTTTTACTCTATATATACATACATATATATGCACATACATATATATGTATGTATATATACATACATGTGTGTATATAAACATACATATATATGTATGTATATATACATACATGTGCTTATATGAATATATTATATATATATATATATATATATATATATATATATATATATATATATATATATATATATATATATATATATATATATATATATATATATGTATATATATATATATATATATATATATATATGTATATATATATATATATATATATATATATATATATATATATATATATATATATATATATATATATATATATATATATATATATATATATATATATATAATATTAATAGTGCAATTTAAAGTTTTTTCTTTTATATATTACATACATGTGCTTATATGAATATATTATATATATATATATATATATATATATATATATATATATATATATATATATATATATATATATATATATATATATATATATATATATATATAATATTAATAGTGCAATTTAAAGTTTTTTCTTTTATATATTACATACATGTGCTTATATGAATATATTATATATATATATATATATATATATATATATATATATATATATATATATATATATATATATATATATATATATATATATAATATTAATAGTGCAATTTAAAGTTTTTTCTTTTATTTATAAAGTTGTACTTGATAAAAACAAATAAATAAAGATGAACATTTTGAATATTTATTGATTATTATGATAAATTATATAAAATACAGTCAGGTGACAATTTATTATAGCCACCCACAATTTTTCAAAATTATCAAGTTTCAAAGTCTATTATTTTTGGTATTTTTTTGTGATTTATGTACTCAAAGTAACTTTTATTTAAGAAATGGGTATTTTTTTGACAAATAAAAACATTTAACATATTGTTTATTATTTTATTATTAAAATATTATTAAATAAATTTTATTATTCAAATTAAACAAATTTTATTATTCAAATATTACTGCAAATATATTCAAGATCAATATTTGGTGATTCCTCCTTTGCCTCTATAATTGCAGGAACCCTTTTTGGCATACTTTTAATGCATTTTTGAGCCATTTCCTTCAATTCTTTATTATAGTTCCAATGTTGAATAATTCTTTCTATTAAATACACTTTATTTGTAATAATTTTTTCAGATATTTGCTTCTTTAGGAGCGCCCAAACATTTTCTATAGGATTTAGGTCAGAAGAGTTTCCTGACCAATCAAGTAATGGAATATTTTGTTCTGATAGATATTTTTTAACTGATTTAGCTGTGCGACATGGTCATGCCCTGTCCTGCATGAAGGCTTTTTTTTCACCTGGACTAAACTATTCTGCCAATTGTGACAACAATCTTTGTTCCAGCATTTTTATATTGTAACTGTAACATTTTTCATTCTGCAATATAGAACCTTCCTATTTCTTTTACACATTTCATTGATCAGATCATCACAGAGGTGGGGTGTTTAACAGTTTGCATGATGCAGTCCAATAAGTATTTTTTCCCTTTTTTTCTTTTTAAAACTTAAAAGTACTCTCGCCGCTAAAGCATACCTTCAAATATTATACAAGGATTGTTAAGTGAATATTGAATGAATATTTAAAGTTTAGTGTAAGAAAGTGGATATTTTAAATTCATCTAAATTAATTTTATTAATTACCAATCATATGTTAAATTCCTATACTTTTTTGTCCACTCAAGCATTTTTTGTACAATTTTTGGTGTCAGTTTAGGCTTCTTAGCTGGATGTCGTGAAATGTAACCAAGATTGTGTAGGCAATGTTGGACCGTTCTCTTCAACATTTTGACTCCAGATTGGCCCAGCTTATTAGTTATTTTGTTGTTGGTGGCCCGTCTATTTTCTAGAACAATCTTGGTAAGTATTCATTTCCTGCATGGTGTTAGGATTCTCTTCTTTCCACATTTACCAACCCTCTTTGGCATCAAGTTCTCCATATTAGCATTTTTTTGTGTATATTTTGTACAGATACCCGCGAAATACCATATTTTCTGGCTATTTTTCATTGAGAATGATCAGTATTTATTAAAAGTGCCTTGATTTCAGCAATTTTTTGTGACAAGTTTTTTTTTCCCTCATAACTAAAATAAGATATCACATATCAGTATCACATAACAGTTAAGAATTTGCTTTGGTACTCATAACTTTAAAAATATCAAACTAAATACAACTATTTTTAATTTAAAATAAAAAGAAATATTCAAGAAATTTTTACTGATTTAAATAAGTAATATGACGATAACCTAATAAAAGAATTCAAAACTTTGGAAATAAAACTTAACAAGTGTACAGCAAAAAGATTATAATTAAGACGACATCATACAAAATGGCTGTCAAAAGTGACAGTGTTGCCAGTAGCAAAAAAAAAGCATTGATTTTATAAGTTAAAATTTTATTTTAAACAGAAGATTAACTTTCAATAATGAATTTTTACTCTTCAAATGAAAAAAATGAGATTAAATTTCAAAATGATCAAAACTCTTAGGTGGCCATAATAAATTGTCACACAACTGTATATATAAAGTATAAATATTTTGCAAAAACACTTTTATTTGCAATAACTGCTTCATTGCATTGTGGCATGCTTGCAATTTATTTTTTATAGTTTCTGTCAACTCTGGGTTATTATGCTAGATCTTGATAATCTCTTCCATAAGATCTTGCTTATTAGTAAGATTTTTTTTTTCCAATCTCTTGCTTTACTATTTTCCAAATATTTTCTATGGGGTTAAGATCATGCGAGTTGTCTGGCTATAGCAATACATCAACTAAGCCATAACAGTTTTTATTGTGTGGCAAGTTGCACCATCTTGCATAAATATAAGATTTTTGACATTATTTTTAAACTTTTTTGTCAATTTTTGACATTTTCGGCTGGACATCAATCCCTCTTCTTTTAGCCTTCTACAAATGGTCTGGTCTGACACAACAATTACAGCTTCATGGATAAGCTTAGTGGCTTTTTTTCTCTTTTCCAGGCAGATATTTCTGATTATACTGTCCGCTCTTGGTGTTTTCTTGCGTTTAGAAGGTGGTCTCCTTGGACCAAACTCTTCCCCTGTATGAATTCTTTTTCTTACTTGCATTACGGTTTAGTAAGAAACCTTTTGCGTTGGGTGAGAAACCTTTGGTAAGAAACCTTTGTGCTATTTTTTATTAAGAATAATTTGTATTTTGTAAAAGACATGTATATCAATTTTTGTTACTATGATATTAATAACAATGTATAATGTAGGTTGTTGACCAATGGTTTATAATCAAAATTTAATATGGCTGACGGTAAAGGTAAAGAGAAATTTAAAGGAACAAACATTAGGTATTTACTTGTAAGTTAAGTGTAAAATTATATATTTTTAAAAATCACAGTTCGTTTTTTTAATGCTATTTTATTTTTAACTTTTTGATGTATTTGATGAAAATTACTCAGGCAATACCTTTTTTATAGAGAGAGTTTTGTCAATTAAAGTGACTGCTACAGTTGCCGAAATAAGAAAAGGAATAATGAATTTATTAAAATACGCACTCGACAGATCAAATGGTGGTGGTCGGCGCATAAAAGGCGATTAACCCGATGTATAACATTCATACTTTTTCCTAGTTGTTCTGGAACTATTGATAATAGTTATTATTGATAAATTGATAAATATAATACTGATAAATAAAACTTTTTTTTTTCAAACATTTTATTTTATTTGCATTGTATATAAAGTCCGTTGAAGCAATTTAGTTGTATCTGATTAATTTACGTGAAATATAATATCCTCTGCGCAAATTATTGCTTTTTTATTGTGTTAATTTATTGCAATTAAAGTTGAGAAAATTTTTTAGTTAATTGGATTTAACCAAAATAAAAAACAAAAATCAACGTTGATTTTACGTTGTTTCAACGTTGTTTTAACGTCTTATCAACTACGTATCAATCGAATATATCACCTATTCAAAGTTGAAATATGGTTGATATGTAGTCGATAAGACGTTAGATCAACGTTGAAACGACGTAATCATCGACGTTGTTTCAACGTCGTAGTTTTCGACGTCGGATTTTATTTCCAATTCAAACAAATTTCAACGTTGTTTCAACGTGGCATATGGTCGGTTTGCGACGTTGTTTCAACGTTATTTCAACGTCATTGTGCCGGCTGGGAAGGGATTCCGAGCTGGTTTTGCTTGGCGGTATAGCTTTAGGTGGTGTGTAATGAGTGAGGTATCTTCCATCAGGCTCACACGTCACAGATATATGTTCTTCTTTTATAGTCCTAATGTAGTTAAGTCCTTCTTGCCATCAATAAACAAACCTCTAATAGGTTCTTTGTCGATTAACTTTTCTTCATACATTATTACTCTCTCCATTATTTCTTACTTTCATAGGATCAACAGGTAAATAAGACATATCAAGCATCAAATACTTTGCTTCAATAAGGTCTAGAAGAAAGGATGTAATAATAGCTGATGTTGCTACTGGTGAAATATCATATCTTATTGAAGCTTCTGCAATATGACTTATTGACATTTTTTTCCAAATCTTGTTTTGAAGCGGATCTTCTGAAATCTTTTCCTTTTTTAAATCTGAATAATCCTCAATTAAACATTCAACAACGTTGTCATTTTCTACCTTAAATTTTTTTTTCCATTTCTAATTTTTTCTCTACTCTAGACTTTCTCTTCATTTTTTTCTCCTCTCGCGAAAACTGTTTCGCGGTCTCTTTAATATCATTGAAACCCATCTGGTATTTTGAAATAGATTCTCTTTTTTTCCTTTGGGCATTAAGCCATAGAAGTTCAACCTTTGGAATTTTTTTCTCTTTTACACAAGTTCATTTAATATGTACTTGTTTGACGCAAGAATAAGTTTTCAAACACAACTCGTTACATAACATAATTTCACACTTGCACATGTTATATCTAGAAATTCATCCAGTTTTGATTCCCAAAAAGACACGTGTGTCTGAGAAGCTTTCCCATGTGCTATATCTTTGATCTTGTTCCAGGAAAACTCAATTTTTTCCATCAAAGTTCTTTCCAATAACCACTGGAGGTTTAAAAAGAGCATTTGCTTTCATCTACTGCTGAAAAACGATATCAGCTAGTAGTCGAGAAAAGTCTCTCAATCAAATATTCCTTCTAAAGACAAAAATATATAATATAATGCAAAATGTATAATTTGTTTCATAAATTTTGAGTTTCTTGATTATTACCTGTTAACATCTTCTCGAAGTAGAGCTTCTTGGATAAGCAGACCTTTTCTCAAAATATCTCTTAAAGTTGGCACTTCTGACGGAATAAGATCCTTACTTCTGCCTAAATTTATTAATAACTTTGTTTCCATAGAGAGTCTTGTGTTTTTTGAAGTAGTCATAGTTAATTTAATATAATTATTAGAATTGGCATTTATATGATTGCAAATAAAAACAAGAACTCTTTGTATACAGTTTTTAAACCATGAAAAACTCATAAAAACATAATTACATAGTAAACTCATAAAACTCGTAAAAGATAAACTCATAAAAACATAATTACAAAGTTGAATAGTCTGAAATCACTTACAATTCAACCGCCAAGTGAAATAACAACATCATTATTAAGATACACTTTTAATTATAGTCATTTTAACTGATTTATAAAGACATCATTCATAAAAATAAAGTCTGAAATTTTCTAGTAAAAAAATGCCAATGAATGTCCTTGTTATTTAAAAAATTTAACATTATATTTTATACTTTAACATTTTTTTTCAATCTTATAAGGCCATTTTCCCCGCAAAAAATTTAACTTTTTTAGAAAAAAAAATTATTCACGTTTCACAGCATATGGTAATATATATAAAAAAATCTAAATAGTTTCATATTTCAATAATTTTAATATTTTGATTGTTTTGAATTTTGAGTTTAATGTCTTAATCAGGACAAATTGTCTTAATCAAATACAATCAGTCAATCAATATATCAATCAATATCAATCAATTTATATTTTAAAATACAAAAGTTGTTACAACTCAAGGTCATTTACAAATATTAATGAACTAATCCAAAGTAAATACCAGATATTAATGGCAATAACAAATAAAAATGAAAATAATAATAACAATAATAATGTTATAAATAGTATTAAAGACATTCATTATATAAGAGTAATGTAACACCAAATAATAATAACTACATTCCATACATATGATAATAATAAATACAACACATACATAATAGCAATATTAAATAAATATTTATTAGCAAGAATAATAGTCATATAAACAAAAAATAAATTTAAATAATTTAAATAAATCATTACTAAATGCCACACAACAATCGTTTATACATACAAAGTTACAGTTAAAAACAGTAATAAACAGACAAAACGTAACAACTAACAATGACATAAAAAAAACTATTGTTTAAAAATTCTAAAGACTTAGTTAATATAGCAATCATAATTGTTATAATATAATAACCATATAATAATATAATTATTGCAAAAATAATAAACAAATAAATAAAATAAAAACTGATAAAAATAAAACAAAAAAAACACACACAAAAACGTTATGAAACAAAAGAACTTATAACAACAAAAAAACAACAACATAATAAACAAAACATTTAATGTAATAAAATAAACAAAAAATAGTAGTACCAATAAAAAAGCATAAAAACAACAAGAAAATGTAAAAACACATAAAAATATACATCTGCTCGTTCGTTATTCGAGCAATAATTTTGTATTATTTCTTTTTTTTTATTTATTTACTTCTCTATGTATTGTTATTTTTATTGTTTCTTTTGCTTTCGTTTTTTTTTCTTTGTTTCTTTCAGTGGGAAAAATATAATTGAAATTTTCAGTCATCTTTAGTTGTAACTATTTGACTGTTTTTTACGATACGGATTTAAATTTTGCTGATTAAAACTCTTGTACTTAAAGATATACGTGTTGTCTGTCACTTTAAAACATTTCCAGTATGAACTTAATATTTATTTATTTCTAATTGAAAAAATTAAAGTTTTTGAAACATAGGGCTTAATGCCCCACTTACAATATTGTACATAAGTACTCAGTACTTATGTACAATATTGTAGGGTAAAGTAAGTGCTGTACTGCAGTACTGTACTGTACATATAATAATGTACAATTGGTTAATATATGATGTGAACGTATACATCATTTGTACAATTGTGCATACAATTGTATGTACAATTGTACATACAATTGTATGTACGATTGTACATACAATTGTATGTACGATTGTACATACAATTGTATGTACAAAATTTGTATGTACAATTGTACATACAATTGTACATACAAATTTCTGTTGATTACCGCTGATTTCTGTACAACATTACTTAAACGCCTTGAAAATGTCTTATGATTATCAAGAAAAGTTATCTAAAAAAGCTGCTGAACGTTACCAGAACAAAATTTAGCGTTATATTGAAATAAATCTGTGCAAATGCTTAAAGGAATCATGGAATTCAATTAATTCATCATTTTGAAATTATTGCACAGTTTACAGATGTAGTCAATAAATAAAACAAAAATATTACATATTGATATTCTAATAACATTTAAAAGTTCTATATTTTGCTTAAAATTTTCCTCAGTGTAATATTTATTCCTCATATTTTTAATATATGTGAAATAAATGTTATAAATAAAAAATATTTTTTACAGTATAATAATGAAATGATCAAAATTACTAATTACAGCAATTTGAATTATAACATCGTAACAATATTTATAAAGTTTTTTAGTAAATGGTATGAGGATTAACAATATTATGTCTTGGCTTTTAAAAAATAACATAAATGACTTTTTATCTTCATTCACGAAGGTACTCTCTAAAACCAGTGACAACAGCAGAAACTCTACTAAAGAAAATAGAACACAGTCAACATGCTTTTCAAAATTTTGAAAAGCATCTAGACTATGTTCTTTTTTTTCCTAAAAGAAAAACATACTTACAATGAATAAAAATGAAAAAAACTTAATAAGTTCAAGAAAAATTTGTGCCCTTATATTTTGACAATTCAAATACAAAACTTACCAGATACAAAATGTTCTGAGCATACTTAGACATGTTTTGCAACCAAAGTTTGTTTTTGCAAGATGAATCAATTCTATATAAAGCATAAAGCCACGATTTTCTTCTCTTTGGATCAGGAAGCAAAATATAAAAAATCAAGTTCGGATGACTATTAACATTAATTGAACAATTAAAAGCACATTTCTCCATTTTCAAGCGCTTTGTTTGCCCCCATACCATAATGGTAGTCGTTTTGTTAGTTAAAGTGACGTCACGTTCGTCGCAAGGATTGCTGAAACAAATAATATTGCTGAATAAATTTCACTAATTGTGGAACTCAATAATAAAAAATGTTGTGCTAGCATGCTATAAGTAGCAAAACATCATCTATTAATATCACAATAATACTATTAAAAGTGATTGTGGAACTTGTTCCACTATCTTATTTATCTATTTCAGCAATTGTCACAGCTTACCTTATTATTACTGGTATTACCAATACTATCAATATTTACTACTATTATTATATAGGGCTCACCTACAACCATATATAGCGTTAAGAGGAATACAACATATCTGGGAACCTTCCTTTACTTTTTTATTATAATGTTCAACTTTTTCTTTTGAGTCGATTTTGACGGGGTGAAAATTCATTCTACAATATTCAATAACAGACTTTTCTGCTTCATCAAAATCTCTAAAATTCTTCATGAAAATGTCCTCCATTCTTCATGAAAATGTCCTCCATTTTTAATCTTTAAGAATCTTATTGAAAATCTTCTAACTATTAAATTTTATTCAAAAACTCTCTTCGAAAATATACTCGTTGTTTAAAGCATGCGCATTTTGGAAAATGAAAGTAAATTTTAAAAATATTCTAAAAATAGATTTTCACTGTACCTATCAAAAAACGCATCCTTAGGTACAGTGAATTTTCACTGTATTTATTTAATTAACGAATTTAATTCGTTCAAAAAAAAAACTTAAAAAAAAATCGTAGTGTAAACTATACTTTGCAGCATTTGCAGCAGTTTTTTAATTGGTTACAAATATACAACAAAATATTTCCTTTAAATCGTGATACAAAGTTTTTGAATTTTAATGTCTAAGCATAGTCAATAACTTAAAGATGTTCTAATAAGATTAAAACTGACGATCTTGTTTGAGGATTTTGTAAATTGATGATCTTGTAAATATGTTTTATGAAACTATTGGATAAATTTATTAAAAACAATAACAAAATGGTTACTAATAAAGATCTTTTAAGTCATTTTATCGATGGCTCAATTAAAAGAAATATATGAGCAGAAGTTTTTATCCCGTCTTAAAAAAACAATAAAAAGCATTGTATTGCTTTGAGGTAAATCACTTTACTTTTTCTTCAAAAATAATTGTCTTATTTTATTTTAATACAATAAGTTAATCTGTGTTAATTGTATAAGCAACTTGAATCTAGATATAAAAAAACTGTTGGGGTTAAGGATATGATAAAACCAGTTCTGCCTCTGAATATATAAATTGTCTTTCTGTTCAGGTTCTAATTATAACTTCAAAGGCTCTGTATACACATTGTCATAGCTATCAACCGAACTTATTTGTTTTTGAATCGTGTAATGTCTAATTAGTCTCAGAGGTTTTTTCTAATTATTCCAAATTAATTATTCAGAAAATAGATAAAGTTTTTTTTTAGAAAAATTGGTATTTTAAAGCTTGAACCTCAAACGCATAAGAAAAATTAAAGAATGTTTGTAGAACTAGATGGATTGAGCGTATAGATGGTTTAAACACTTTTCTTGAACATTGTTCATCAGTTTTCCATGCTTTATGTATCATGGTTTTCCCTAAGAGTTCTGTTAACAAAGGCACACAAAATAAATCTTCTAATTTTTAGCATTCCATTAGCACTTTTCAATTTATCTTTACTCTATTTTTCGCAACATCTGTCTTTAATTTTACTCTACCTGTTACTTGTTTACTGCAATCAAAAACTATTAATGTCACAGACGGTTTGCACCTTATTACAGCTCTTAAAAATAAATTTGTTATCATCTGAATAATATATATAATTTTCAAAATAGCTGCTACGAAGCATCATGTTTGCATCCCTAATAATATCCCTAACTCTTAAATCAATATTATTTCCTGGATTTGAAAATATTAATATAGAATAAGGATACTTAATGTGAGAGGAGTTTTTCTGTTATGTGTCAGTTAAAAGGCTATACAAGAACAAAATGTCAGAAGATTGACTTGACAGTTTTGTATTAATGTATATCCATCAAGAAATTGTTCCTTCTATTAATAATGTTATTAACAGATTTTCTAAAAAAAGTGATGACCTTATTTCAATGATTAGTGTTTATGCTGCTATTCTAACACACACCAACTACTAAAAAATATATTATTATATATTAAAATATATTAAAAATTATTATTATATATTAATTCTTTTCCATTATCACAGCTCTTCCTATAACAGCTAACAAATATGCGTGGAAACCCCTTGAAAGACCATCAATGGTGTCCTTAACAGGGCGGGTTATATGTAACCCCATACTTTTGTTTGGGATTAGCTATATGGTTAGTGGTCATTGTTCAGGCAAACACTGACCTTTGCTTTCTGACATTGACAATTTCTTTCTAATATTTTCTAATTTAGTGATAAAATAAAAAAAATTAAATTTATTATTAATAAATTTTCTCTCAATCAACCTAATGATTTGCTTAAGTTTTTGCGCCATTTAAACCAGTTTTTTACTGTAATTGTTTTCAAAAACTGTTGCTTTTCTTTTCATTTGATCAAAAATTACCTTCTTTTTTGTTGTTAAGGTTTAACTTGGTTTAACTTTTTTTTTAATCTTGTAATATAAAAATATATATTACCTTTTTGTTTACCATGTATATAAATCTATTTGTATTTGTGTCTTTCTCTTTTCTGTATTAATTTTTCTTTTTCTGATTGTCCATGTCTGGAATGAAATATGTTCCTAGACATGCTGATGAGGGCAAAACAATCATTTGTTGGGTTACAGTCATTCTGGGTAACTTTGAATTTGCGTGTAACATTGAATAAAACGTGTAAATGTTTTAAATTTTTTTTTTTTTGATATTTTCTTTGTCTGTTGCTTTAACAAAGGATAATATAATAAATTACCTTTTTTTTACAAAAGTTTGACCATAGATAAATGAATTTTGTTTCTCAAAAATATTTTTTTCCTCGATTTCCAGTTACACAGTCGAATGTGGTGATAATATCGTGTGTTGTCAATTTAGAATATTTGTTACTATATTGTAAATATCAGAATAGATTTTTTAGTATTTTATTGAATTATTTTTAATGCATTATTAAAAAATTTTATTACAATAATGCATAATAATTTATTTTATTACAATAATGCATAATAAATATAATAGACATCTTTTTATTATAGTATTTTTATTATGTAATAATATATATATATATATATATATATATATATATATATATATATATATATATATATATATATATATATATATATAATATAAATATCATAAATTAAAATATCTATTGCTGATGTATTTTGATATTTTAAGTTTTGATATTTATGGCTATTTTGATAGTTTTAAAAACTTAATTTATTAATAGCAAATATGCGATTATTTATATAATTTTCATTAATAACAGCAATTATCTCTGTATTTTTAGCATTCTTAAAATGCCAAGAAAAAGTTTGACAACTCATCCTGGCACTAGAAAATATGGCACAATATCTAATTACTCAAATGCTACACTTCAAGAGGCATTAGCCAAAATTAAATTAGAAAACATGTCGATTGGTGAAGCTTCTAAAATTTTTAAAGTACCTAAAACAACATTGTTTTATACGCTAAAAAGTAAACACTGTAAATCAGTATCTCGATTATAGTGGAAAAGATATACAACAGTTTAAAGATAACCAACCAGATTGGGAGTGGTGTAGACTTTATCTTGACAGATATCTCATTGTATTTCAAGGAAACGTGCACAGGTTAATTATTGTCAAATAGAATTATTTTTTCAAAATCTAGAAAAGGAATTAAATGGAGGAACGCCAGATAACATTTATAATATGGATGAAACAGGGTTTCATGACGAACCTGGAAAAAAAAAACTTATTTTTTGTTGATCCTCTCGCCATCCAGAACTTATAACAAACACTACAAAATCTTGTTACACTGTTGTTTTTTGTGGAAATGCCTCTGGAAAGCTAATCACTCCATTTTTCATTTTTAAAGGAAAACACAGTTGGTCTGACTGGCTTTTTAATGCACCAGAAGGATCAAGAATGGGAACTTCTTGCAGTGCCTGGATGGAAATTCAAATATTTGAAGAGTGGCTGTTAAATCACTTTGTTCCAAATATTATAAATAAGGAAGGTAAAAAAATTCTGGTTTGTGATAATTTAAGTGTTCATATATTTTTAAAAGACTTGAATATTTGTGAAAAGCATAATATAACATTTATATGTTTGGTACCCAATTCCACACACCTTTTACAAACTCTAGATGTTGGGTATTTCTTGAGTTTAAAAGCTAATTGGAGGTCAGTTCTTAACCAATGGCGTAAAACATTCCGTGGGAAAAAAGTTAATAACCTACCAAAAAATTTGTTTTCGCAGCTCATTAAATCTACTCTTAATGTTGGTAAAGAAAATCTAGAACATAATCTACAAGCAGGATTTAAGGCTACTGGCATATATCCATTCGACCCTGAACATGTTCTCTCGAAATTAACCAGTTTTACAAATATAGATATTCATCTCAACATTGGAGAATCGTTTAGGAAATTCGTAGATGAAATTCATACATCTAATCTTAATTATGAAGCAAGCAAAAAATTCAAGTTACCAATAACAGCAGGGAAAAGTGTATCAGCCACTGAGGTAGAAGCATACTATAAGTTAAGAGACAATCAAAAAAAAAAAAAAAATCAAGATAATATTCGAACAAAGAAAAGAAGAAGACAACTTGGATCAAAAAATATAATTATGAAAATAAACAAAAAAAATGTTTCACAAAGTTCAAGCATTGTAGATGTTAATCAAATTATTGAAGACAATGAGCAAGTTTTATCTCAAAATGATGCAGTTTCTTCATTAGAGCAAATAAACAATCGAAGTATACTTGTTTTCCATGATCATGATTATTCGATTAAAGAGTTAGTTGTGACTCAAGACTTAAAGAATGGACTTAAACACTGTAATATTTAGTTTTATAGTCACAGGTGTTTATTTGTGTGAAATTATATAAAAATGATGTCTTAATTATTTTTTCTTTCATAACCTTAAAAATTGATCAACAAGTTCATTAAGTGATTTGTAATATTTTATTGAAAAATTTGTTTGTTTATTCTCAATATAGATTAATTAGATTTTTTTTTAAATTAATTTGAGCTATTACAACGAAATTTAAACGACTTTTTAGGTTTAACTGATTGAAATTGACATTTAATTTAATAGTGTTCAAAGTTACCCTAAATGCAAGTGTAACTTTGAATCCCTACTTGAACTTTGTTTTTTAACAAAATAACTAGCAAATTTAAAAAAATGATAACAAACTAGAAAAAAGAGATCGTCAGAACACCTTTTATATAAAAATATTTGTTAACTAAATTGTAAAAAAAATTTGTTGAGATAAACCTAGCGCAAAGCGTTCAAAGTTACCCGGAATGACTATATATATTTATTATTGTAATATATTATGCCAAAATGGTATGCTTTTTTTTTTTTGACAGGGTTAATTAAAAACCTGCGTCCGCCCCTGAGTGTGTAGTTGATACAACAACATCACAGTCAGCTAGTTCTGAATTTACAGATTATTTTTCATGTGGTAAATTGCGTTATCCTGGTGATAACGCAATTTACCACAACTCTTTTCACGTCTACTTTTTTTTTGTTATTTGCTGTTTAACAGTGTTTCAAAGTCTGAAAAACGTTTTCAAAGTGTTGTTTATTTAAAGAATTTATTTTTATTCTTGCATTCAAAATTACCATTTAATTTAGAAACAGACAGTATAGATATTACAAAAGTTATCTCACTAATAACTAACTGTTTCTTGAAAGGTGTTATGACCCTTGATGATACATCGGATATTGTTTCATTAAACATTAAGGACAGAAAAAGAAAGAAGCTCAATACTTATAGGTCTGATCTTTTAATTTTTGTTGGTGATTTAATTAATAAAGATTTGAAATGTATTTATGGTTTTACATTAATTTGATTTAAAATTTATTTATAATTATATATTTATTACTATGGTATGAATATAATATAGTATGATAAATAATGATTAGTTAATTTATTAACAGTGTCTTTAAAATAATTTAGAGCGAATTTGTGGTTTATCCTCCTCCGCCTAATTGCCATATAGAGACCATATTACCATGGCCCGCAAAGACAAGTTCGGCTCCTCAAGGAGCGTCATAACCTGCTCTACGGACCAAAAGTAAGTGAATTTGGGAAGAACGAAGATATGTTAGAGTGAAAGTTAGAAAGATAGCATAGAGAAGGCGGACAGGATTGCACTCGATATTAGTAGGTGCTATATATAAAGGGTCGCAATGCAAATGAAATATTTGTACGGTATTTGTATGTTACTTTACTTAAATATTAAAAAAATATATTCCTCGCATAAGTGCGAGGCCTTGCAAAAACTAGCATAAGTGCGAAGTGGCATAAGTGCGTAGTATGATAAGTTGCGTTATGCCAATATTTGCAATTTTATTCGGTGCACTTATGCAAGTTCGCACTTATCACATTTTGCACTTATGCCAATGTTTCCAAATTCGTTTGGTTCACTTATGCCAATTTGAACTTATGCCAGTTTGCTCTTGTGCCAGTTTTTGTAACTGCTTTGCACTTATGCCAGTTCGCACTTATGCCAATTCGCATATATGCCAGTTCGTACTCACGCCATTCGCTCTTATGAAATTCGCACTTATTCAGTCGTCTGCTTTAATTAGAAAATACTCCGTTTCATTAATAAGGATAAAAAGCTCGATTTAATTTCAAATGTCTTGACATCGCTAAATATCGTGACTCTCTGTAAAGTCTAAAAAGAAGAAAATTAAATATAAAAATATCACTTGCTAAAAAATTCAATATTTTATAATCTTTTCTTTCACTCATGTAATTGTTTTCCTTAACTTTTGTTGTCGTCCATGACGCTCAAAAAACATTTTATATAGAAATTTTCTACTAATTTGCTTGCCGGTTTGTTTATAGTAGTAGTGATTAATAATTAACAAATCTTTTTATTTTTAAAATCGACTAAAATTGCTTGTGGGTTTGTATTTCTTTTTAAATCTTTTTTTAAATACTTAATTAAAAAAAAAAATTTTTTTATAAAATTGAACTTACAATATTATGTTTTTTGTTTTTGTTTTTTTATATTAATATTAAACTTTGTTTAATATTAATATAAGAAATATACTACATCTGTGGAAGGATGCGGGTTGCAATGCAAATGAAATATTTGTACTTTATGTTATTTTGTTTTTATATAAAAAAAATTTTATCTTTTCGAAGAAAAATATTCCGCTCCTTTAATCAGCAAATACCACGTTTCTTTAGGATAAAAAGCTCGACTTATTTACACATGTCTAGATAAACGCATTGCTAAATATTGCAACTCTCTGTAAAGACTAAAAAGTAGAAAATAAAAGATTTATATTACTTTTCAGGTCTGTATCCAGCATTATTTGGTCTTCGAGATATCTAACTTCCAGACATGGAGCAAATTCCAAACATTTATATGTTTATACTAATGTCAAATAAGGATGCTTTGCAAAAAATTGCGATGGTTAGAGTTTGGGAACAAAAAAGCCCCAAAATTTGTGCTCCCCCTGCCCCAAACTTGAGAGTAACAAATTGATGAAATCTTTTTTGTACTATTTTTAACTAGACTTATATTTATCGATAAATTTTGAGTTTCATAGTATTATCTCTCAGTGTTCAAAAATTATAACAATATAAAATTTGCAACCCCCTCAAATTGAGGGGGGTTTAAACTTTATATAGTCATAATTTTTGAACGCTGAAATATTTTACTATGAAATTTAAAATTTATCGATATATATAATTATAGTTAAAAATAATACAAAAAATATTTCATCAAGTTGTTGCTCTCACGTTTGGGGCAGGGGGAGCACAAATTTTGGGGCTATTTTGTACCCAAGCTCCAATTATCGCAACTTTTTGCAAAGCATCCTTTTTTGACATAAATATAAACATATAAATGTTTGGAGTTTGCTCCATGTCTGGAAGTTAGATATCTCGAAGACCAAAAAATGCTGGATACGGACCTGCTCTTAATTAATTTGTTATCTTATTATATTTTTATAATTATTATTATATTTGTTTTTATTGTTGTTGTTATTATTATTGTATTACTATTTTTATTTTTATTACTATTGAAATAATCATTATAAATGGAAAATAAATAGCTTGTTGTTGTTGTTGTTGTTCTACAAAGCGAGATGTCACTATGTTAATGTACTTTGAAAGAAATAGTTTACGTGATGAGTTCGAAAACTTTAAAAAAAATGGATGCTATATAATTTAATTTATTTGTAAAAAATTTGAAATCAATGATAAATCACTGTGAAGAAAAATTTTATTTAGTTAAAAAAGAAAAAAATATATCTGTTATTTAATATGAACATTGTGGACCAGTACCTAAGTTTTCAATATATATAACTTTAGATGATTCTGGAAATATTTATTTTACTGTATTTAGCCGATTTTTACAAATTAGACTGTCTTTTTTTAACAAGGGAATCATTAAATATAATTCTCGACTTGAGAATGCAGTTAGTTATGAGTAAATTCAAAATTAAGAGTGAAAAAGTTAACCATGGATACTGCTATTGCTTAGCAAAAACTTTTAAAAGATTTGCAAACTGTGCCAAGTATTTGTTGAATTGTGGTGTATCTTATATATTGTTAAGACACGCAATCAGATGCACTTGAAAAACGATTGGGGAAATATTAGCAAAGGTCAGGTGGCACATATCTGACAACTGTGCAAAATGTTATTCAAAAATTTAAAATTGATAAAACTAGAAAGTTGCGAGACGAACAAGCAGGTTTTACAATATTTTCTTCTGCTCACCACCACTGTGATGAGTGTGAACTTGATGTTGAATTTGATATGTCAATACGTGAAAATTGTAAAGATCAGTTGCCAAATGAATGCAAACAAGAGCTTTATATATTGCAATTTTTATTGCTTTCAAACTTCCAGAATTACATTTTATACAATTTTATTACAATTTTAGAGGAAATAGAAACCTTTTGATAGGTTTCAAAAATATGGAACTTTGATAGTTCTTTTAACAGGAGAAGACTAAGAAACCTTTTGACAATTTAGTTTGCTTTGTTATTTATTGTTTTTTAATATTTGATGTGGCGTGAATTTTTATTAACTGAAATAGTTAATAAAAATAGTAATATTATTAATAGTAAATTTCAATTGCTTTTTTGAAGTATTGAAGAAAATTTGCTGCATTTTGACGAACATTTTTTGAAATAATTACTGTAAAAAACACTCTGATGGTTTTGGGAAGGAATGTTTAAATAAACAAGCAAAACTTTTAGTTTCAAAATAAAATACTTTGAGTCAAAAAAGTCAAAATAATTTTTTTTTAAAATTAATATACTTGTTTTTTTTTATCAAAAAATTTATTATTTGTATTACACGTGTTAAACAGGTAAAATAAAGATAAAATTATAAAAGTGAGATTTGGTCATTTTTAACTCAGTAAACTCTTTAAATCTTTGCTGTAATTAACTTATTTTTAAACGTAAAAATAATTCCAACAATATTTTCTCCCAAAATTAAATCAAAATGTTTTGTCTTAAAGAAGTTCTTTATTTTTTTCGAAAGTTTGTTTACACATGCAAAGATAAAAAATAATTTTAACCGTAAAAAAGTCGGCCTTCGCTAATTTTACGGGAAATGAGCTGTCGCGGCTTGTTTAAGAAGGCCTAGATTTTTATTAATCTTTATTCCAGAAAGCTTTTTTTTTTTTTACCAACTTGTTATTTTATTTTAATTAACTTTATTTTATAAATAATTTTGCACAGATCTTTCTGACCATTATACTACTTCCTTATTAACAACACTGAAGGTTTAACATTTATTCGCTTCATTTTATGGTATGAATTCATCTGTATCATTCGTAATTTTAATTAATTATTAACCATGCAAATAACAAAGTCTCACTAACTTTTTTAAAACGAATCATTCCATTCCGTATTATATATATATATATATATATATATATATATATATATATATATATATATATATATATATATATATATATATATATATATATATATATATATATATATATATATATATATATATATATATATATATATATATATATATATATATATATATATATATATATATATATTTTTAGTCCAGATTATAATCTCTATAATTATGCAAATTGCTTCTACGTGTAATTATTTATGTATGAATTATGTAAATTGCTTTTTATGTTTTTATTTACTTTCTGCTAATAAACTAAAATTTTTTGCTTTTTTTAAACTTAAATTCTTAATTTTATATTTATTAATACTATTTTTTTTATCTTGATAATTAAAAACCATGTTTTATATACTTTTGAAAGTTCTTCTTTGCTTTTCTTTATTATTATAATTTTCGATTTTTTTAGTTTTTACGCATCATGTATATAGCTCATATATGTATGTTTATATTCCATTAGTAAATATGCAGTTAAGTTTAGAACTATTGTATTTGTAATGAAAACAATAACAGTAACAATAACTATTGTTATTGTATTAACTTAATTTAGAAACAATAACAATACTTGTGATTTACAATTATTGTAATACTGTAATATAATAACAATAAATATTGTATTGCAATTCATCTTTATAAAACAATAACAATATCTGAAAAAAAAAATGTATTGTAATGACCCACTACAATAACAATAAATATTGTATTGTAATCCATCTTTATTATACAATAACAATATATTGTTATTATATTAAAAAAAATAATATCAGTGTCAAAATTTAATAAATATTTTAACAATCCAGTCTCCGAGATAAGTGACCTTGAAATAGGGTACAACTAATATATAAGTATTGATTCTGTTTCTTTTTTATTTTTTGAATATCACTTGTCCTCATTGCAAACTTTATATAGGTCTACAAAAGTGAGTTTAATCGGGCCTGTATTTATTTTACTGCTGGGGATAGACATGATTAATTACTACCATTTCTTCCACTAAGTTATTTGCTTCTACATTTGGCACCTATCTAATTGTTTCGAAACTTACTTAACTCACACTTACTCTAATATTACTTTTTTTTTCCTTCGGGTTTATGGCTGTATGTGTTTCATAAAGTAACAGGACATCTAGTTGCAAAGTTATAAAAGAGTTTTGTTATATAAATCAAGAACAATATTTATTTGGTGTTCTAAACTGCCTCATTTTTCAAAAATGATCCAGACAAAATTTACTGGTAAGGTCTGATAGGTGATGAGCAATCTGAAAATGTAAAATTTTTTTTTACAAAACAAAAGTAGTTCACATTTTTAAACAATCTAATCGATAATTACCCAGGGCAATCGTTCTCTGATTCAATAACGATGTAATAGATTAAACATTAGCGGTTAGATATATTAAAAAAAAATTATTTCCACGCGCTTAATGTAGTTAATCAATTAGTTTAGACGTCATCATCTGGTGAAGCATGTCAATATCAGTTTAGACAAAATTACAAAAATATATAAATTTTCACTTCTTTGAGAAATAATTAAAAATTACAAGCAAATAATAAATTATATATATTTGTATGAATTTGATTATTATTTTAATGTTAATTCAAAATAAAATATTATTTAAACTGTTATATTATTGAACTCAAAATAAATAAAATTTATATATTTAAATGGTTGCTAGAAACGGGTGCCACGTGCGCCCCTGAACCTAATATTTATTAAGTATACGTAATATATATACTTCTTTGGCTTTCCTGGCTTCACTTCACTTCTCAAAATAAATAAAATTTATACATATGAATGCTGAAAACGAACGTCACGGGCATCGCTAAATTATCTAGTGCCCAAATAATAATACAGGGTCGTCCACAGTTATTTTCGTCGCGTCCATAATTATTTTTGTCACGTCCATAAATATTTTCGTCGCGTCCATAAATATTTTTGTCGCGTCCATAATTAATTTCGTCACGTCCATAATTATTTTCGTCGCGTCCACAGTTATTTTCGCCGCGTCCATAATTATTTTCATATTTCAACAATATAATTTCTCAAAATATTATCTTAAAAAAATATTACAAAAGAATTTTTTAAATAAGCATTAATTGCTTAAACTACAAGTTCTAAAGTAGAATAAAGTTTAAATATTTTAAAGAATAAAAATAACAAGTTATGACAGATTCAAATACATATAATCAAGAATCAAATTTTAATGAAATAGTTGAGTTAGAGAGGCAAATCAATGGTCGTGCTTGTTATAAGAAAGGAACTATTGAAAGCATTGAAACAATAAAGATGATGGTAGCTAATAAAGAAAAAAACGTTGATATTTCACAAGCTACTGGGCTTTCTTTAAGAACAGTCCAAAATTGGGTAATGAAACTTTCAAATAATCCCGATGCTAAACCAAAAAAACGTGGACCTGTTGCGAAGAGTAATACTGAAGTAATACTACGTAGAAGAGAAATTGAACTGTTTGTATCGGCAAATAATTCCTTTACAGCGATGGATATGGGTGAATTAATATCCGAAGAAAATAAATGCTCCACAACAACTATAAAGAGAGAATTAAAAAATATGGGTTATACTAGAAAGAGATTAAAGCCAATTGTGGCTGCAAGAAACTCAGCGATGGTTATAGGACAGAGATTTCTATATTGTACTCATGTTTTTTCTATTAATGATAATGATATAATTTTTATTGATGAAACCGGTTTTAACCTTTATCAATCAAGACATCATGGATATGCATTAAGTGGGAGTACACCTTATATCACTGTACCAACACAAAGGGGAAGAAATATAAGCCTTATATGTGCTATTTCCGTAGAAGGTATTATATCATTTCAAATGAAAGTAGGATCTTTTGATGCTGTCAGTACGAAAGAATGGATTGAAAATTCATTGATTCCAGCCCTAAATAATCGAAGGTATGTTATCATTATGGGTAATGCTCGATTTCATCATTCAGCTATTGTAACTTCTGCAATTCAAAATGGAATGTGTGTTGTTCACTTTCTCCCACCCTATAGTCCGCAACTTAATCCCATTGAAGAGCTTTTTGGGGTAATAAAAAATAGATACAATAGAATTATTCCAAGACCAGCAACAACGGGGGATATGGAAATGGAAATATCAAATATTCTTTTAACATCACGTAATGAATCACTACAAGGATTTTATACACATATGCGTGAATGGGCAGTAGGAGGAATCCAACGGAATAAATTCATTTAAACGAAATTTACCGACTATCTCATATCTTTATTTACATCTTTGCATTTACATCTTTGTATTTATATCTTTATTTACTTATTTGTATTTTTTCACATTCAAACTGTAAAATTTTTATTAAAATAGTATACGTATATTTTATCCAAAAACGTGTTTTGAGTGAATCTAAACCTATAACACTTTTTAAATTAAACTGATAGATTTGTTTCATTTTTTAAGCCATAAAAAAATCTTTTATAATATCAAATAATTTTAAACGTGACGAAAATAATTATGGACGCGGCGAAAATAACTGTGGACGCGAGGAAAATAATTATGGACGTGACGAAAATAATTATGGACGCGACGAAAATATTTATGGACGTAACGAAAATAATTATGGACGCGACGAAAATAACTGTGGACGACCCTGTAAATGCGTGAAAAAAAATCTAAATACTATAAAATACACCACAGTACTTATTGTAATTGTTTTTATCCCATCAATACAATACAATAGTTATTGTAATTGTTTTGCATCTCAGCAATACAATACAATAGTTTTAGAGCTTCAATGTATTGTTAGAAAAAAAAAAAACAATACAATAACCATAAACAATGTTTTAATTGCATCTCTGGTATTACAATACAATATTATTGTATTGTAATTGTTATTGTATCTAATTTTTACAATAACAATAACAATAATCCTAACCCTATATGCAGTAAACTCCGGATAACTCGAACTTTTAAGGGACGAAGAAAATGTTTCGACATATTTGAATATATGAGTTGTTAAGTGATATTGATAAAAATATGTGTTCAACGGGAAAATAAAAAATTCTTGAAGTTACGAAAGTTCGAACTATCGAGGGTTCGAGTTTACTCTATATTATTTAAGGAATGCTAGAGGATTGATCATATACAAATATATATCTGTTTGCCCCAACCATTTCTATATTTTATAAATTACCATTTATAATTATTTATAAATATATTCTAGTCAATTTTGGTCTAAAAATGGGCTAACCTGGACAAAATTTGGATATAAATGAATTTGGTATCATTTGAAGCATAATTTTATCAACTTTAATATATCCAAAATCCACCAAAGTTCAATTTGGGCAAAAAAAAAGTTATAACTATTATTGCTGACCTGACTTTTTAGATTAAAAAAAATAAATAAAATAAACCCGTACTACTTGCTTTTAATAAGTTGTGATAATACAGCGAAAAATGACGCGATTCATATAATATTTTGAAAAAATATAGTTTAAAGTTTACAAATTATAAAAATGTAATTTAGCATGCAATGCTGGTATTAAAGTAAAAAATAGCATTTTTTACTTTAATACCAGCATTGCATGCTCAAAATGCATCAATTTCGGAAAACGAAGGCCTTTTTTTTTTTTTTAAAAAAAAAAAAAAAGGCCCTCGTTTTCCAAAATTTGCCGACTGCCATGACGACATTTGCCGACTGTCTAGATCACCGACTAACCTATATCGAAAGGGTCCAATTTGCCAACTAAGGGTCCAATTTGCCGACTAAAAAACATAGATGGGGGTACCCCCCATCAATGACTAAAAATCATTGATGACTAAAAAGGACTAAAATCATTAATGTTGGGGGTCCCCCCCCCCCCCCCCGCACCCTCCTTTCGCACCGGCATTGGCCGTATGTCGATGTTGTTAAATATTATTTTTAAATTTCATGTTTTAATTTCAGATATATTGTTAAATATATTTTAAATTAAAATATACACTGTTGAACACATTAAAAGAAACTGCTTTGCTTTGCAAAGATGAACAAAGTGACCTTCCTAATCAAACGATAAATGTTGGAAGGAAAGGTATTAAAACCTTAATTCATTATTCACAAGTACGTAACAATAAAGACCTTGAAGAAGAACTTAAGAAAAGGAACACGGTTGTTATCCATGTGGCATGCAGGCGTGATTTTACAAATCCAAAAAGAAAAGTATGAAAATGTCAAATGGAAAGCCCTAAAATTAAAAAATTGCGTTCAGTAAGATATTTTTGTATTTACTCAATCTTGTGTTGTCACTGATCCATACAATTAACTATATTTTTATATGTAGGAGTTACTTTGTTCACTTACGTTCTTTTGGCTGTTTTTTATAAATTTATTGTGCGGTCTCATCATAACGACATCTCACTTGCTTAAAAAAAGCAAAACACTAGCTTAACATTTTTTTTTTTTGTAAACAAATTTATTTTTAACTTAGACCGACATATTCAATCGGAAGCAATGCTGCTTCATTTGTGGTAACCTAGCATTACCCGATTCTAAACATCGTGATCGTAAAGCCGTAATGCAGTTGCGTACAATAAAATTTAAACAAAGTCTCCTTAAGGTTTGTGAAGACAGAAAAGATATATGGGCAGTTGAAGTAAAATCTCGTTTGAATTACTGTTGATAAAGTAATTTGTAGTTTTTCCATAATAAAGTAACAAATTGACCGATTCTGACCGAGTTTTGAATTTTTATATTCGTTATGTGTATTTTTATGTTTCATATGCTAATCTAGAAAGTCCTAATATATTTACAGGTCAAATTTGATTGAAACAGAAAAGTCTGGTCGCAAAGAAAATTCAGCAAAGGCGGAACACTTTATAAGGCTTTGTGATTGGTTTAAGAGTCAAATGGCTCCTGTCATAACTACTGAATTGCACATTAAAATGGAAGAGCTAGCGAATTAAAAGATATTTATTCAATGAAGCACTTAAAGAGAAAATTAGAAGAAAAATACAAAGACGACATAATTATTAGCCAAACTGAAGGAAAATCTAATTTAGTATGCTTTAAAGATGCAACTACATTTATTATTAACAAATGTAAGGCGGAGAACATAGATACAAACAAAGGTGAAGTTATCGTTAGAACCGCAGCTAAGTTGAGAAAGACAGAAACTTTAAATCTTAAGTTCAGCTCAGAGAATTATCCAACTAAATACGATATTGAGCATTATGAAGAAAGTTTAAGCCCATTGCTTTGCCTCTTTATGAAACAAATTACATCTGACGAACTAAAACAATCTTCCATTGGTCAAACTATAACAAAAGCTATTCGATCAAGGTTTTACGTCCCACCTTTGCTTTTTAGTTTAGGAATAGAACGAGATCACAAGTTTGCATCAAAATGGTTGACTAATGAGCTATTTAAACTAGGCTTTTGCATAAGTCCATCAGAAATAACACGCTTTAAACACTCTGTTATGGCTAACGACGATAACATTGTTGAAGGAGTGCTGAATGGATTATTTACTAAGTGGGTAGCAGACAATGTTGATCATAATACCTGCACATTAGATGGTAAAGACACTTTTCATGGGATGTGAATCATCGCTGCTGGAATTATGAACTCTAAAGTTTTAGATAATCTTCATCGAATTAAAAGAATAAGATATGGTTTAAAAGCAGCAGAAATAAATTCTAAAATAAATATTCCGATTTTGTGGTATGACGTTCCTGACACAGCAGCATTAACAAAGATATTGTTCAAGCCCATTGTTGAGCTTCAGTCGCCACAGACTTTTTCACTGTCTCTTGGTATTGATCTTTTCTTGTAAAGCTCGTTCACTTCAACGTCTTGGTATTGATCTTTTCTGGTAAAGCTCGTTCACTTCAACGGCTGGTGAGAACCGGGCAAAATGGAGTGGGTTTATGCAACTTCATCATAATGGTAAATGTCATCCCTGAAAAATTGAGGTATTCATGGCGCCTATCATTAACTTAAACCCTTCGGATGAAAACTGCATTTATTCTACTCTAGTTTTTATACAAAATCAAGCAAAATTAATGAATTTATCTACTTTAAGTGTAACCTTTGATCAGTCTTTATGGTTAAAAGCTTACAAAATTGCACAGTGTAAGCAATTAGATATAGTTATTCAATTGGGAGGATTCTACATCTTAATAAGCTTCCTAGGAAGTATTAGTATGATCATGGAGGGATCAGGACTAAATAAATTACTCGAACTTATTTATGCAAGCAACTCTGTCACGCATATAATGACTGGTAAAGCAGTAGCTCGAGCAAGAAGCTCACTTCTTAGTTGAGTCTGCCTTAATGAGCCTACTTTTTCAACAAAGCCTTAAAGATGAAGCTGATAGTTCTCTAGAAAATATGTATCAGGATCTGGTCCAAGGAAACATGGATTTGGAAGGGATAAACAATAGCTGTGTAGTTATAAGATTAACAAATCTTATTGAAAATTCAAAAATACAGCTTTCAAGTTCATCCAGAACAGCAAAGCTATGGTTACAATATCTTGAATACATAAGCATTATCAAAATGTTCATCAGAGCAGATAGAACTGGGAACTGGCACAAACATTTGGAAGCCATCAGGCTTATGCTTAACTTATTTGCCGCAACAGGGCATATAAACTATGCTAAAAGTGCTTGGTTATATCTACAATTCATCCACTCACTTAATTCAGAACATCCTTGGCTTTATGAGCAGTACTGTAAATCAGGTTACCATTGTATTAGACGCACAGATCAATACTGGGCTGGTCTCTGGCCTGATTTAGTTATTAAACAGTGCATGATGAGATCAATAAAAAGCCGTGGAGGCTTAACGAGAGGAAGGGGTATGTCAGAGACTGCAAGAACACTTTGGGTCAGTACTTTACACGAATGCGGAGCAATCCTTGATTCCATGTTAACAATGACAAAGCATCGTTTTGAGAGCAGTCAGCAACATTGTGAGTCTGGTGAGTCTCGGCGAAAAAGAGATACTAAAGATTTCAAAGTTTTAAAGGAGAAGCTTTAACCCTTTCGAATTTCAAGACTCAGGACTTCAATGTATATCTACTGGCCTATGTGCTGATAAGGATGAGGAAATCAATTGTGAACAAGTAGAAAATGTGGGTTTAGAGATTCAAAACAGTCTTAATAATATTGCAGTCGATCAAGCAATTATCAAGCAATCAAAGCAGGTCAAAACAATTGCCAAGTTGATGCCATCTGTTAAAGTTAATGGCGATGCAGTCCACGTAGATCCTAATGTTTTGTTCCAAAGACTAATCATGCTAATTGAGAGGGTTGAAGATTTGATTGATTCGTTGAGAGGGTTGAAGCTTTGAACTGCTTCGAATATGAATTAACACCGGAGCCAACATTTCTCTTCAAAGATGGATTAATGAAGAAATCAAACATAGCAAAACTTGGTAGAGAACTTATCGAGGATTCCACAATTTTAACAGAGAATAATGACACAACCTATATTCTTGACGGCGGAGCTTTGCTGCATCGAGTTTTTTGGAGTCTCACAGCTTCATATTTAAACATTATTGAACAATATTGTACATATATAACAAAAAAGTATAGTAATCATACTTTAATTATTTTTGACGGTTGTAAATTATCCATCAAAGATCAAGAACATCAAAGGAGAGGGAAAAAGTTTGTCAACATTATATTCCAAACAAAAAACCAATTAAACTACAAACAATCTGAATTTCTGTCAAACAGCAATAATAAAACTGCTTTGATCAAAGCATTGGGAATGAAGCTAAGAGAAAAAGGGCATATAGTAGTAGAATGCGAAGGAGATGCTAACAGAATCATTGCTACAAAAAGAGTCAAGCTTGTACAAAATGAAAAATGTGTGACTATCATAGCTGATGATACAGACATTCTTGTAATGTTGGTTCATATGTGGGATTAAACAATGTGTGAGATTTTTTTCCGCCGCAAATCTAAAAAAAGTATGAAAAAAAATATGGAAACAATCAGCATAAAGAATGTTACACTATGTTTATCATATCACGTGAAAAAATGTTTGTTGTTTATCCATGCATGGAGTGGATGTGATACTACTTCTGCGCTTTTTGGTCAAGGAAAGATAGCTGTAATGAAGTTTATTGAATCAAATAGTGAGTTTGCTAAATCTTTATGTACAGTGTTCCAAGATCCCTTTGCAACACAAGATCAGGTAGCTAATGTTGGAATACAAGTGGTTTTAAACATGTATGGTATGCAAGGCAATGATCTTTTTTTTTATTATTTATTTACAATATTGTTTATTTTATAACTATACGTCCATGTTGTTTTGGAGAGGTTAAATTTAGCTCAAAAATTACTATAGGTGAAAAAAATAAACAAGTTTGGCTAGCACAACTTAGGAAACAAAAATATATGAGAATGATGGCGACTTCCAAAAAAGGAATTCAGCCAGAACGACTACCACCAACCGAAAGCGCGATCAAGTATCATTCATTTTGAGTATATTTACAAATTCAGCAATGGTTAGGAGTTAATATGGATGAAACAAAATGGGGATGGAGAAGGGAAAATAACGTTTTAGTACCTATAAAGACAGACAAGGTACGTATACTGAAGCAGCAAAATAAACCACAAATGCTGATTTTACTTTTAAAACGATTTCTTGAAAATACTCATTTTTCAATAAACAATTTAAGTTTAATCAAGCTCACAAAAATAGTTTTAATTACCTTTTTAACTTGAGTATTTTTTTATTCAGGATCATGCACCAATTCACATACTTAATATCATAAGATGTAACTGTGCCACTAATACAAAAACACCATGTGGAAAACAATGCCAATGTCGACGACATGGAATAAATTGCATGACAGCCTGCAGACAGTGGCAAGGTTTGGAGTGCACAAATGCACCAAAAAATAACGTAAATATAGATGACAGCGAAAATGAATACGAAAGTAGTGAAGATGGAGATGGAAACATTTTTGAAAAAATGTTTGACTTTTGATTTTTTTTTTTTTTTTTTTTTTTTGTTTTGTATGTATTTAGGTGCTCCCAGAAGTCCTTACGGTCTTATCATAGAGCACCGCGGGAAAGCATTTAACAGGAGGTTCACGCCTCCTTCCGTACCGATGTCGCTTGTTGTGCTAGAGCTGGCTTCGAACCCCGGACCTCTGGGTTCTGAGCCAGAACTCTAACCACTGCGCCACGGCTGCTCATTTCAAAATATAATAATCGAGAGTAAAAAGCACTAATATTTAAACCTTAAATAAAAAATTATTCAAAAGTAGTTAAAAATATATTTATTATGAAAGAAAATAGTTCAAAAATGCTTGTTTTTTTAGATAATTATACTTATAAACAAGTTTTTTTCAAAATCTCTATTTCAACTATTTATCTAATAAATTTTTAAGTAAAGGTTTTAATATATAATAAGTAATGGCCAAATCAGAAAGTATTGTGAAAAAAACTGCTGACACCAGCATTTAAGAACATGATTTCTGAAGCACATTTCTTTTTTTATAAATTTTTACGTATCAGGCTATATCTGCACAAAATTTCATAAAGATTAAGCAACTTTATAATGAGTTATTACAACTTGCAACCGTGGCGCATCGGTTAGTGCAGCCGTGGCGCATCGGTTAAAGCGCCTGCTTTATAAGCAGGAGGTCCAGGTTTGAAACGAGCTCTGGGCATACTTTAGCGTCACGGTAAGGAAGGAGGCATGAACGTCCTGGTTAAATGCACTTCCACAGTGCTCTGTGACAAGACTGTTAAGTCTTCTTGGAGCACCTAAAAATAATTAAAAAAAACAAAACTTATTGACAATAGACGCGACAGTTTTTATTTGCATTTTCAATAAATTTGAATAAAAGTGAGTTGAGCTAAAGTAATCATATCTTTTTTTGCCCAAAATCGATTTGGTGGATTTTGAATATGTTAAAGTACAAAAAATTACGCTTCGAATGATACCAAATTCATTTTTATCCAAATTTTGTCTAGGTTGGACCCTATGTTGATTAGACTTATATTTATAAATAAATTAGTAAACAAAAAATAAAAAGTTATAGAAGCTTTTAAAAAGCATTTGCTACTCATTTATAGTTGCAAAAGCTTACGTAATATTGTTTGAATAATTATAACAATAGGCCGGGTGAATAAAAATGAGCAATTGCTTTTACTCAGTGTTTGGTCAGCTTTACGTGAGTAAAAACATTAGGAGTTTTGCTCAAATTTTTTTTCACGTAAAGTTAAGCAATTTACTTGGTAATTGTTCGGTTTTACGTAAATAAAAACTTAGAAAAAATTGGTTTAGCTTTTATTCACGTAAAGCTGACCAATTACGGAGTAAAAGCTCGTTTCAGTTCACCCGGCCTAATAGCTTTACACTAAAATATTAAAAAAAGATGTAACCTAGGTCACTAGGCTCACGCCACATCGTTACTCCAGGAGATTAAAGCTGGTAATTTCTATAAACTAAACCTCGTTCAAACATTAAAATTTATGTTTAAATATCAAATTTGCATGCTTTGCAAATTTTTCAAAGTTTAATTTTTTTTTTCAATTTTTTCTTAATATTGGGAGTGTGCATTGAAAATGAACGTTTTGTATTAAGATTTTGTAATTCGGCAGGTATACATCCGATCTGGCTGAAATAAATTTTACCTGAAAACCCTAGGTTAAAAATAAGCCTAGGGTTTTAGCATTTAGGTAAAATCATCGATTAATCTAGTTTTTTAGGCGCTAAAAACAACTGAAAATGATTCAAAAGCAAGGAAATTGGGTGCCATATGAGTTAAAACCAAGAGGCATCGAAAGAAAAATTTTTTTACCTGCAAACAACTGTTTGCGCGACTAAAAAGAAAAAAAAAAGTTTTTCTGCATTGAGTTGTTACTGGTGATTAAAAGTGGATACGTTACAACAACCCCAAACCCAGAAAAGCAAGGGTCAAGCCCGTTGAGCTATCAACATTGACAGTGAAACCGACTATTCGCGGTTCCAAGTTCATGCTCTGTATCTGGTGGGACCAGCTCGGAGTAATATATTATTAAACCAAAAAAACAAACCAAACGAGACCAATTACAGCAGATTGTTACCAACGACAATTGATCAAGCAGAGCCGAGAACTGAATAAATAAATAAGAATAAAATGTCGCAATACGCCGAAAGACATTACAAACATTACCCCATGTTGCAAATGTTGTATAAAACTACCTGGAAAATCTCAAATGAGAAGTCTTATTACAAAAAATTACCCCATGTTGCAAATGTTGTATAAAACTACCTGGAAAATGGGTCGATGACTGGATTGCCTCAAAAGACCAAGACCTATTCCAGCGTGGAATCCGCATGCTACCTGAACAATGTCGAAGATGAGAAAATCGTAGCTGCCAATGGACATTATTTTGAATGATCTAAGTCTGATAGTCTTCTCAAAATAAACATTTGATTATTATAAAAAAGCGCTTTTAATGCATACTTCCCATATTTCAGTGTGGAATCCGCATGCTACCTGAAATCGAAGATGAGAAAATCGTAGCTGCCAATGGACATTATTTTGAATGATCAAGCCTGATAGTCTTCTCAAAATAAACATTTGATTATTATAAAAAAGCGCTTTTAATGCATACTTCTCATATTTCAAATATCATTTCATAAATTTTCAATGATTAATAACAAATACAAACAAGATGCTTCATTTAAAATTATCCAAAACAACTTTAAAAAAGTAGATTTCTCAAAATGAGAACCTCCATAAAAAAAAAGCTCAATATTTATTAAAATAAAACGAATAAATAATAAGAAACAAATATTTAGCAAAAAATAACCTAAGGGATCGTCCGTAAATAACGCAACGCGAACATTATTTAATAAATAGAAGTTGGAGATCATTTGTTCTTATGCGCAGCGATTTTCACTGAACTTATGTAACTAATTTGACCTTTGGTTTAAGTAAGGATTTGCGAGGGAAAACTTTTGATCTTATTTGCTTTGTTTATTAGTTAAAATTAGCGTTGCGTAATTTATGGACAATCCCTAAGACACATACAAATAACAATAAGGATTATTTCTATCAATAAACAGAAATGTATTTTTAAAATCAAAAACACATTTCTACAAAAATCTTTTAAAAATAAAAGAGAAATATTTATAACCACAGTTTAACTTCTAAATGTTTCTAATTTCAATGAACGTTTACAACTGCGAAGTTCTGAAGAAATTTTTTTAAGATTATGACAGTGATTCACTAAGAAAGATCAATAGTGCATTACTCTTTTGATTATTCCACATGCAATTCTTGGCCCTGCATTTCCTGTTTTTTTGCTTTCTTCGTTATCTGCTTTCCCCAAATCATCTTCATTAAGGTGAACAACTAAAGTTCTTCCAATTACGCTATAATTGCCAAATAGATTTACAACTGTATCTTTTAAAGAAAGTTGCACCACTCCATCTTTACCAACATCTATATTACCCAAATCTCCTATGTGTCGAACCTTATCCATATTCCCACCATGATTAACCATTAAAGGATTATAGTGCGCACCTGCATCTTTGCAGCCATCTGATAGTTTACCAAATTCATGGATATGAAAACCATGCTTACCAGGTGAGACTCCTGAGATGTAGCCTTAAAAAAAGTTTAACATTATATATATATATATATATATATATATATATATATATATATATATATATATATATATATATATATATATATATATATATATATATATATATATATATATATATATATATATATATATATATATATATATATATATATAGATATATATAGATATATATATATAGATATATAAATAGATATATATAGATATAGATATAGATATAGATATATATATATATATATATATATATATATATATATATATATATATATATATATATATATATATATATATATATATATATATATATATATATATATATATATATATATAGATATATAAATAGATATATATAGATATAGATATATATATATATATATATATAGATAATATATATATATATATATATATATATATATATATATATATATATATATATATATATATATATATATATATATATATATATATATATATATATATATATATATATATATATATATATATATATATATATATATATATATATAGATATATAGATATATATATATATATATCAAGGAGGTATAGTAGAATGGAGGGAAAACAAAGCCAAAAATCGTTTAAAATTGTAGTACAGTCTTTGTTGTATAATTATTAAAATGGCAATATCTAGGTTGCAATTACAATATCAAAGTTTTATATCTTTACTTTGCAATCCTTCGATTGCTTATAATGTTTTAAAACAATATCATTGTTTTGGATAAGTTTTGTTAATAGTAAAATGTGATTGGTTAACTTTAAATTATGATAATTATTCTGTATTTAAGCAAAAATGATGTTACTACTAAGACTGTACCTTGAGAAATGACATATTTTTAACGCAAATTTATTAAAATTATATATAAATATGTAATAACGTAATTTATGTAAGTTTAAAGTTATGTAAATGTAAAAAATTATTTAATATAAATTATTTAATATAACGTTTTAAAAAAAACTTTTTTCATTAATATATGATGTTAAATTTACATATATTAGATAATTACATATTTATATATAACTTTAATAAATTTGTGATACGACAATTGCATCCCGAGCCGACGAAATATATATACAGTAGAATTTTTTTAATTCCAATTTTAGGGGAAAAACAAAAGTTTGAATTAAAGAAATTTTCGAATTATAGAAAGTGGATTTTTTCTTAAGCGTTTTTCGCAGTGACTTTGCATTTAATCGAATTATGGAGGTTTTCGAATTAGAGAGATTTTACTGTGTGTATATATATCTATATATATATCTATATCTATCTATCTATCTATCTATCTATCTATCTATATATATATATATATATATATATATATATATATATATATATATATATATATATATATATATATATATATATATATATATATATATATATATATATATATATATCTATATCTATATCTATATCTATATCTATATCTATATCTATATCTATATCTATATATATATATATATATATATATATATATATATATATATATATATATATATATATATATATATATATATATATATATATATATATATATATATATATATATATATATATATATATGTATATATATATATAGATATAGATATATATATTAATTTATTTATTAGAGTATCCAAGTCGCCCCAACATTTTGTAAAATTGCTGTTCAAAATTTTGCAACTGGGTATATACACCAGAAATAATATGTGTTTTTATGATATTTAAAAAATTGAGTCTGCATAAAATCCCTAATATCGTTTTTACATATCGATCATTATGTCTAGTTTCCATTATGGTACATTTATATTATATACTAATCATTAATAATCATAAAAATAATCAAAGTTAGTTAAACAACAATACTAAACAAAGATAAAATAAACATTTATAAGATTTTATCATGAAAAAATGTCTATTGTTCAAATTTGTATCAGTTTTCTTGTTGCTTGTGTTAACTCATATGTGATCAGATTGCAGAAAAAAATTAATAGCCATTGTTTTTTTACCAAAAATTTGAACAGCTGTCCACTATCAAATTTTGATTTAGAGGAAGGGGGGGAGGGGTGAGACAACCTAATATATATATATATATATATATATATATATATATATATATATATATATATATATATATATATATATAATATATATATATATATATATATTAGTATAGTATAATACATAGTACCTTCTATATATGTTGCATCATTATAAGATTGATCAAACCATATTTCGCCTTTGATGTTATTACCCTGCAATTCAACAAGTGCAACTATTCGGTTTTCGTTTCTTACTATGTAAGGATATCGTTTTATAACATTTCCATCTGTAAAAGCAAAATGATGAGAGATTAGAAAAAGTGCAATAAAACTGCATGATATTTTTATTAATATACTTATATGTCAAAATTGATATGTTTAGAGAATATTTTTTACAAGGTTTATTTAGTTGTAATTGAGGCATTTTATTGTAAAAAATGAACTACTGAAATTAAATGCCAATATTTTATTAAAATAATTCAAATAACTAAAAAAATCAAAAACCTCCTTCAAAGGGACATTCTGTTTAATGAAAAGTTAAGCATTTTTAAAACCGTTGTTGTTTGTTGATCTTAAAGATGCTATATTTTTAAGATCAACAAACTTAATTAGAATTTCAATCTACAGTATCCAGTTTAAGGATTTTTTTGTTTCTCAAAACTTTACTAAATTGACTTTGACCATTTTCTTTTTACTGGTTTGTTTGAACAGCTAACATGAAGATTTGCAAGATTTAATTTTACAAAGAAAATAATGTAGGCTAATTATATACTATGTACACAGTATGGTGGTTATGAAATCATGACATTATTAAAGACAATTTATTAAATTGTCTTTAATAATGTCATGATTTCATAATAAAAAAATATATAAAGAACTTTGACTTTTTGATTTGTTCATGAAATGACTTTAAATTATTTAAAGTCATTTCATGAACAAATCAAAAGGTCAAATTTCTTTATAGCCATATTTATAAGAATGTGAAATAAGATATATGATGCAATTTCTTGCAATAAATTTGACTATCGAGAGTAATGAAATTAAACTCATTGAAATGGATATCTTTTTTTTTCAACACTTCATAAAAATTTATACTTAATAATAATACAATTTAAAAATTATTTATTACACAATTCTGGCTACTTTTCGCTAATATTGATACCTTTTTTACGAAAAGGAGCACCGTTTACACTTAAAACAATTATAATCAGCACGTACCACCACATAGTTGTTTACTTCTGATTTTAACCTTCGAAACAAAACAGACTCCTTCAGTTATTCAAGAGTGTTTAAATATAACGCTATATTCGTTAATCGCGGCTAATTTTATTAAGCTAATTCCTTTTAAATCTGTTGATAAGTTGAAATAGATCAAATAAATAAAAACTAAATAAATTATCAAACTATTTATTTCTTATCAAATAAGACTAAAAAAGCTTTTTTAACTTTCTTTATGTAACTTTACTAAAATATTTCAGATTGTTCTAATTATTGTGTATACTAATAATAAAATTACTAATAGTAATATAAAATAAAAAATATATGAGCGAATAGACTGTATTTTTGGGTTGACCGCACTTTATACCGTAACACAGTGATTAAGTTAAAATTATTCAAAAATTAATTTTGTAAAAAATATATATTCAAAATTGCTGAAAAATTACTCTGAGATGTCAAAAAGGTAGACAAAAAAAGAAGTCTATGAACCTTAAAATTAGTGTCAAATATGGTCAAGCATGTGTGTGAGGAAAGGGGGGGGGAGGGAGAAGATTTTTTTTTGTTTATTATCTTTATTTTTAGATTTTTGAGCTTCTCCTGAATATCCGATTCGCAACAAGAACTTTGAAATTGTTTCAGAACTATGAAACAATAACTTATGCAAAGATACAGGCATATAAAACCAATTATATTTTTACAAAGCATTGCTATTTAGTGCAATATTCAATGAATTTTGTTGTATCAATCTCAAAACCTGAATTTATTATGTTTAAAATGTTTGCTAAACGTTTTATTAATTATTTTTCTATGCCGCATTAAAAAAAAATTAAAATGTTTAAATACTAGTCTGGTGAAGTTCCAGAGCCACCTTATAGAAAAATCTACTCTCAAGCCTAATTCCTAAATAGTTTTATTTTGTATGATTTGTACTTTTTTTTCAAAAACTTCTTAGTCAGCATTGCCACGAATTGGTAAAACTGACTAAGAATTTATTTAATATTTATTTTAAAAAAAGGTGTTTTGAATGTTTATTACACATTAAATTAATGTAAAAAACATTTAGATCACCTTTTACAAGCATAAAAGGAAGAAAAACGAAATTTAATGATATCTATATTAGAATTTAAAGTTTGTTTTAAGTTACATGCATTAGAATTCATTTGTTTTGGAGAAGCTGAACATATTTTTACATTTATTAATATTATTATATTCAAAAATAGTTCGAAAGACTCAAATTTAAACACAAATTAAATGTCTTTTGAACTATTATTGTCAAAATTCTGCTTATATTGACTTTGAGCAGACGCGCCATCAAACCCCCATTTACAACTAAATATTCCTTTTGTTTTATCACCACTCTCTATTTGCATAATTTGAGTTAAGACTGAATCCATTTGAAAAAAACAAGTTATTTTTTAATCAAGAAGACTTTGAAGTTTAATTTCAAGATTTTGTTTACTAAAATTTAATGTCGTATAAAATTAATAAAATTATGTCGTCAGAGTAGCATTCTTTTCTGGCTGACAAAATCTTACTATACAAAGGATACATATTTGCATTTCTTTCTTTAGTTGCAATCCTTATTTTCAGATAAACTTTGTGATAAATCAGCTGAAACCATCAAGGCCAATATTTCTTTTTAGATAATTTTATAATAGGCTTTTCATTTTTAATCATACTCGCTACTACATTGAGTTGACTGGGAGAAAAAACCAGTTGTTATAAAGAAAAATACAGACTGTAGTATTGATTTCCCCTTGAACTTACTACAGCAGATAAGATCAACTCATCATAAGCATTCCCCAGGGCCGACGACACGGGTTTTGAAGTGGGAGGGCACAATCATCAATTTGTTAAAAAAGTCCGCTAAATAAATATTTTTCTTAAAAAAAAAAAAAAAAAAAGAAGAAGAAAGTCCTTTAGAAAAAAAAAGTGGGATGCCACGTGCCCCCTGGTCCCCCCCGCTGTTGTCGGCCCTGATCCTATTTTTTTACTCTTTCTTATTTTATTTATGTTGCTTGATAGTTCTTATTCAAGGCATTTTCTTCTAGGTGTTTTCCTTTCACTTTGATTTGTTATGTTGTTAAAAGTTGACTCGACTAATACTCTTCTGATGTTTCTAGAATAACTAGATCTGCTTCAAGCCAATTTGCTTCTTTATTTTTATTCAATCCCATTGCCGATTATTATTATAAAATTATATTTTGAACTTTTAAATTTTCCATTATTTTTACTATAATTTTATATTGTTTAGAAGTACGTTGTTTCATTAACGTTGTTTGATTACGCAGTTTGAGAGCAGCCGTGGCGCAGTGGTTAGAGTTCTGGCTCAGAACCCAGAGGTCCGAGGTTCGACGCCGGCTCCAGCCCAATAAACGACATTGGTAAGGAAGGAGGCGTGAACCCCTAGTTAAATGCTCTTCCGCGGTACTCCGCGATAACACCGCAAGGACCCCTGGGAGCACCTAAATAACAAAAAAAAAAAAAAAAACTTCCAAAATGTAATCAAAAAGTAAATTTTTAAGCAATTTATTTCTATCAATCAAAGTTCTGATTTTAATAACTAAATAAAGTAGATGTTTAGTAAACATTATATTTATTTTATATTAAGTGAAAGAAAAATGATATTAACTTTAACATGCACATATCATCAGTGATATTTAAGTTAATTTTAAGTAAAATTAATCAATTTCGTTAATGTGAATAAAAACTAAAATTAGGAATTATTTGAAGAACGAAAACTGAAATACAATCGAATATCAGCATTGGAAATGAAAATAGAGAAAAGAATTATTACTGAAGCAAAATTGTTGAATACAAAAGTAAAACTTAACGATTTTTTTATGACGTAACATTTATTCTTTGTTTCAAAAAATACAAATTTATAAACAAAAGTATATAAATATATAAAAATTCTAAAGAATTATAAACCAATCAATAAAAAAATGTTTATCAATATATGAAAACTTTATATTCTTGATAAATAAACAGACACATCTACATTAGGGTAGAGCAATTTTCATAGCAAAAAAAAAATAAAAAGTTTAAAAATCAATATTCCTGAGACACGAATCGATGTCTATTAATTATAAGATTAAAGTAAAAAAATATTTTTTGATTTTGATGAGATCTTAAGGTTCCTCTTTGGATTCTAAATTCTTGACAGATCCTAATATTTTTGAATTTTTTTTTTTTTGGACTCAAACCATGGACTCAAAAAAAGTAGAAAAAAATGCTTGTTTTATTAACAATAATTTTATTTAAAAAAATTTTTAAGTGAAAAAAATATTTGCAAAAATTTACCTTAAAACCCCCGTTTTGATGAAGACGAGGGTTTTTTAATGAAAAAAATGACATTATTATTTTTTTTCTTAAGTTTTGAATTAAAACAATTATTATTTTCAAAATCAGCATATTATTTTGATTCTTTTGAGTACCAGGTTGATATAGTTTAGAAAAAAAAAAATTTCAACAATATTAGGATCCGTCATAAATTTAGAATCCAAAGAGGAACCTCGAAAACTCATCTAAATTAAAAAAAAAAAAAGTAAGGTTCTTTTTTCACCAAAAGACAAATCGCTCCACCTTAATCTACATGCCTAGTTCAGGTTCAGGACAACATTAATGATGGCGCGTGTGGCACAACTTTTGTCGGAAAACATTTTAGTATCTTTGTAGCGCATAATCAGAGAATACATAAAGAGACACACAAAGTTAAAATAAAAAAAATTTAAATGAAGGAAAAAAAACGAGATGCAAAAAAACAATTTTTAAAGCGTAAAATTGATGACAATTATTTTACATCTTTTCGAAATAGTGGAAAAACAAAAAACCAGACAATAGGAGAGAGCTTTGAACGCCAATTAACCAAGTGACCAACGGAATCAAATGAACATCAGCTGCGTAGGGATAACGTGATTGAAATGATTGTCAATACCCATTGGCATTACTAGATCCACCGCCATTTTGAAAGATGATAAAAACGTATGACCCAAAATTTGAATTTCCAGTTAATTAATAACAAATTTGTAAAATATTGTATTTTAAATTCAATAGTGCTCAACAATTTTTAATGTTACAAATTAGCCTTTAAGAGTGCATAGAAATTTCCAGTAGCCAAATTTGTTGTGTTTTAGGGTTCGCCAAATTTAGATTTCCTATAATAAACATACTATAATCATTTGTCTTAATGGTTGGACAAAGAAGAATCTTACAGCATCATTCCTTGGAATATCTGCATATTTCTATGACATCACCATCGATCGAACACGATATGTTTTTCTAAATTTGTCGGTACTCCAATACCAGCACAAAGGTGATATGTTTGGAGAATGCTTAAAAAAATGTATTGGCCATTAGAGTGTTAGAAAATATTAAGTTATGTTGATTGTTTCAGACAATGGGTCTAATATTGTTAGAGAAATTAGACTATTACAGGAAAGGCACGCAGCCATAAAATATGGCGACTCTGAATCTGACAAATCTGAACATAAAACAAATAATGAAGACACCCATATTATTTTGATCCAACTAATTTATCTCTGCCAGTACATTTTCCGTATTGTCAAATGCCCTGTATGGCTCACATAATTCAGCTTCTTATAAACAATTTACGAACATTATAGAGCAACTAACTTAGAAACGAAATAAGTTGTTTAGATGGTTTACTTAAATTTAGGAACTGACACATTCAAAGCAAGTGAATAGGTTCGGCTTCAAATCATTTCCTTTCACTTAGAACCCTTGGCAGTACAAACGGATATACTTTAAACCGATACCCAATCCCCTTCAAAGTTCTACTATTTATACTCAATTTAGAATGCCTTTCGCAAGAACATATTACAAACAAGACTATGACAGGAAACCTTCTAGGAGATATACGTTGAAGGTTTAAAACAAGTTTAAAGCCAAACCTATTTACTTGCTTTGAATGTGTCAATTCCTGAATTTAAGTAAACCATCTAAACAATTTATTTCGTTTGAGCAGCTGTGGCGCAGTGGTTAGAGTTCTGGCTTAGAAACTAGAGGCCCGAGGTTTGACGTCAGGGAGCACCAAAATAACTACAAAGAAAAAAAAAAATTATGCAGTCGGATACATTCAATCCTCTTCTGTTTGCTGCATGTTTGTTTGATCCGACCGTTGCTGTTTGATCCGACCGTTGCTGTCGCAGCAAAGATGTGTATAACAAGTGTTTGAGGAGTTGAGCCAGAATTACAAGCAGCTGCCGAGTCAAATGGATCTGAATGTGAATCTGCTGCCGTGAAGCGCTTTAAATTCTTGTCGAATAAAATCCTTTCAAATAAAGAATTTATTAATAATCAAGACAATGTCAGTGTTTCAGGTCAATCGTTAAGATAGTTAGTAAATATAAAGTGTAATGACGCCTTGCCAAGTCACAGCTTGCTCTTTCGCAAACAAAACAAAAGCAAGTATAATAAGATTTCTTTTTTTACTGATCGGCATTCGGCCCAATACCGAATACTAGATTGTAATAAAAAAAATGCATAAGTAATGATTACATATAACTATTTTTATTTTTTATTATAACAAATAACTAACATATTTGTTCCTTAAAATCTACAGATAGTAAGTTATGATAAAAACCTTTTCACCGTTTGATTATGGCGAATGGTTGCGTTTTTTGTAATAAATAATACATACTTCCAAAAAAAGCTTTATGTACACTGCCGTCCGCAAATAATAAAAAAACTTTAGCAAGTTCTGTTATGATATTATTTTGAGTTTGCTGACTACCACCTATTAAGGTTTACTGCCCAATTTAAACAAAGTTTCATATAAAAATTAATTTTATTTGCAATTGGACTTTTCTTTTCCAAAACCTTATATGTGTGCATATTTTCTGCAGAGATTAATTTGACTGTTTCGATTACATTTCTTTTTCTTACAAAGTAAAAATATATTATCACCGGTGTTGAAATAAATCGAATAAATCATCACCGGTTCATTGGTGTCAACCAGTCTTTTTCTGAGAAGGTTTAGCCTTTTACTGACACGAATTAACATTTTACTAAAAAATTTTTTAGTAAAAGATTAAATCTTTCTTTTAAGTTTTTTTTTGGTTTTGCTTGTTGTGTTTTAACTAATCCCACGAAAAACCGTTTAATTTTTACAAGTATCACTTGTAAAAATATTATATTTTTCTAATGTGTTTAAATATTTTTATTTTTCGCAACAATTTTTTCAACATTGGGAGACATGTCAGTGCATGTTTTTGTCCTTTAGTAGCAAAACGTTGCAGGAGTTGTTTGGGTGTTATTTTAAGGTATTTTAATTACTTTTAATTTATTTTCTTTACAAAATTACTTTATATATAAAAATTTAATTCGAATTTACCAATAAATTTTTTTTTTAGGAATTGTACAGTAAAACTGGTGAAATTATTTTGTTTTAACAATGCGTAAAAAAAATGATATTTCCTCCAAAAAATATTCTGCTGTAAAAACTTTGTTGTAAAACTCAGGTAGAAGCCGTATTAATATGCTTATTAAAGCCAAGGGGCTCCATACCAAGTGTTAATTAGTTTTTTTTTTATTTACGTACGTTATATGTTATAAAAAATAAAAAAAAATGAGAAAAAAATTTTAGTCTAATAATTTGAACACGTATATATACATATATATATATATATATATATATATATATATATTATATATATATATATATATATATATATATATATATATATATATATATATAATATATTAAAATTATAAGTAAAAATAAAGTAAATTAAAATATTTTAGTTACGTTGAATTTAACAGTTTAAATACAATATTTACCGATCAATCAGTTATTAAGATTAACAACTGTGTCGATTTAAATCGTCATTAAATTATTTATGTAAACATTTGTTTGTATATTTTTAGGATATTTCCAAGTGGTTTGAAGTTGCATAAATCTTATCAAGTATCTAGCGCTTTCTTAAAATTTAGGCGTATCTAAGGAAATATTTATTCAACTCAAAGAACAAAGCAAAAACTGATATTAAGTCAAATACGATTATTGATTCAAATACGATATGTTGATTCAAATAGCATTGTAACCGTTTTCTGAATTCTTTGGAATGTATAAAAAAATAAACTTGTCAAATTCAATTGCTTTTTTAAAGCAATCATGTTAAAAATATAATTTTTTACTTAAGCTTACACGTTATTCTCAACGTGTGTGCGTGTATATATATATATATATATACATATATATATATATATATATATATATATATATATATATATATATATATATATATATATATATATATATATATATATATATATATATATATATATATATATATATATATATATATATATATATATATATATATATATATATATATATATATATATATATATATACATATGTATATATATACGTATACATATGTATACATATAAATATAAATATATAAATTTAAAAATATTAAATGAAAGACTACGCGTAAGATTAGATAAAAAATTAAATTGAGAATAACGCGTATGATTAAATAAAATATTATATAACAAAATAAATCAAAGAAAGTTTTTAAGTAAGTTTTATCATTCAATTTTACATTTACAAATTTGTTTGAGATTAGATACTAAATTGAGTTCAAGATTGCATAAAAAAATTGACTCAAAGATGCGTGAATGAATATTTTAAAGATGCGTGAATGAATATTTTAAAGATGCGTGAATGAATATTTTAAAGATGCGTGAATGAATATTTTAAAGATGCGTGAATGAATATTTTAAAGATTCATTAGAGATTATTTATCAGACTATGGACAGAATTACGAGAAATTTGACGTGAAAATTAAAATAAAAATTAGAAGGTTATATAATATAACATGGAGGAATTTTTAAAATTTTTATTTATTATTAATGTTAGTTTATTTAAAACACTAACGTTGGTTAATAAAAATTTTGGAAAATAAACCTTACTTCTTTAACATGTTTATAAAACGTTTCACTAACAATGAGTAATGAACCAGCGGGAATCAGACAGAAGTTAAACCGCAAATATTTTGTTTGAACATATAGTTAACTAAAAGTTAACTATATGTTCAAACTACTAATACTAATTGGTAACATTTTTTGAGATCTTTGCAACTTATGCAAGAATATTTTCAAAAACTTTCTTCTTTAATTTTCAATCTTAATATAAACAAAAGTAAAGTAAAACTTGATATTATAAAAAAACTAAACCTATATATTAATCTATATTAAACGTAATTGCAGTAAGTTAAACAAGCTTTTAATTTTGTTTATCTTTCTAGAATTAGGTTCTCTCACTTTTTCTTTCTAAATATATATATATATATATATATATATATATATATATATATATATATATATATATATATATATATATATATATATATATATATATATATATATATATATATATATATATGTATATATATATATATATATATATATATATATATATATATATATATATATATATATATATATATATATATATATATATATATATATATATATATATATATATATATTATAGTATTTAGTAAAAACTTGGTAAAATTTTTCGTTAGTTTATCGTTTATTTAATGTTACTTTATACCTTCTTGGGGTACGGGAGCGCAGTTTACATTCAATGCAATTGCAAATAAGTACCACCACATGGTTAAACTTTTTCTTTTGCCAACTTAAAATTTTTTAAAAATATTTTAACTATCTTTTTACTGTGGTCACTGTAAAGTTATTTGTTAGATATATGATGTTCCAAAAATATGGCGCATATCTATTAGGAGTATTCATTGTTGACGCAATTAAACCTTTACCGCTAAGCTCTGTGTTTATTTTAGTCAGTTAATTCCTTACGCGGTGGTGAATCAATGTATATATTTCAAACTTCTCGTTCGGTTCTTATGCGTAAATATTTGTCATTCACTTTTTAATGGTGAGTTGCATGACTAACATTTAAAATTTTTCTCATAGATGACAATATATATAACTTAATAATTATTGTAAATAAGGTACTGTAAATAAGCTTTTTGTTAAGGTATGTGTGTTTATACATTATATAAATAATGTTTACGCATACTTAAACCAAAAAATAAATACCTATTTACAAAAGCGGTATTAATAATTAAAAAAAAACCGACAAATAAACTAATAAAAGTAGATGGCCTCTATGATGTAAGAAATAATATGCATAATTAATGGTGATTGCTGCTTAAACTATGATTTTAGATCTAAAGAGCTGTTAAGTTAGTTTCGTAACTTTTTTTCATGATTGAGTCATACACTTTATACAATAATAACAGACGTGTTGGATGTAGTTATAAAGGAAAAAAAGATAATAAAAACAAAATATAAAAAGCGTAGCAGTTGAAAATAAAGTATATATTTTTTATAAACTTTAGTAAGGAGTCACTCTGAGTTGACGAGTCGCTAATAGTTTGTTAAACAGATTAACTAAAGCTAAAAGGTTTTTAGTAATATCAGTAAATTATTGAAACGATACGTAACAACAATGTTGTTGTTTTTTTATCGACGACATGATAAGTAGTTTAAAAGAGTTTTTGAAAATAAAATGAGATAAAATTCTAATGAACACGATTGCAACATTTTTTTCCTAAAATTAGATAAATTAAAAATACATTATTTGCTTATCATTATTGAATAGCTTACAACCTAACTATTAATTGTTTGATGCAAGTTAAAGTATAAATTGGGTAAATTAATTGTCGAAATAAAAATATTATTTAGATAACTTAAAATTACTTAATTTAGCAGCGTTTAATTAGTAAGACAATGACAACCTATATCAATCTACGAAAACCTTCGACAACTTACGCCATAAGTAGTTTAACTAATTTAAAAAGAGTTTTTAACTAAAACTTACAACATAACGTAATAATAGATGGCACAGCCATCTAAGCTTCTATTACCTACAAGGCTCTCATTAAACATCTACCAATATATATACAGCCAAAAAGATCCACCACTACTATAGACTATTAACTATAAATGCAAAACAAAAACAAATATAAGTGCGAGTCGCATTTCTATTGTCTAAAATCAATGTGTCTAATTGGTTTTGTGTCGGAAGTTTTGATATTCTTATGCAACTTTCATCAGAAAAAAAGTTGTCAAAGCGTGACTTCAAGAAAATTCATTTAATGTTCTTGCTATCTCATCAAAAACTAAGTAAAAGTTGAAAGCAAAGATTTTTAAACATAACCAAACCTCACAAGTATAAAATAACGCCCATATATTGTATTTCTCTTGTTGCTTGAATAGCATAAAGAGTTGAAGCTGTTCTTAAAGTTTGGAACATCCATACAATTGAGGCTGTTCTTAAAGTTTGGAACACTAACAGGATTGAGGTTGTTTTTAGAGTTTGGAACACCCATACCAAGCACTAAAAGATGTTTCATACTTTGACTTGTTCTTTTATATTGATGTATGCAAATGTTAAAAAACTATTTATATATATACCATTTGCTTTTTAATTTGTTATCGGGTTTTAAAATTTTATGAATTTTAATACTTTTTATATTAAAATTCATAAAATAAAAACTAATTCGTCAATATTTATAATATTGACGAATTGGTCACCTGCATCATTTTTTCGTTATTTTTGGGAAGTCATAAAATGCGAAAATTGATATATTAGTCATTTTTATATGGCCAAAATATATACCTCTACGTAATGCTTTTTTTGGTATTTTGGCTTATAATTAAACCTTTTGGTATTTTGGTTTATAACAGGATCTTATTGATTTTATGGCTTACAACTTGATCTTTTTCGTAATATAGATTACAATAATTCTGGTATTATGAAAATTGGACCTTTCTGGTATGATGACAATTGGACATAAAGAAATAGTAATAAAAAAAATTTGCTAACTCCATAATTTACGTGGTTTTTTGGTTAGTACAAAATATTTTTCTTAATATGATGGTCAAAGTATAATTTTCTAAGTTTTCTTAAATTTTTTATTCAAATCAAATTATTTATTCGTGTTCTTAGTTTTATGAATCGCGTTTTGCTATGCTGTATAAGTTATTATAGTATTATCTTGTGGCTGATTTTGGTAGTATTTAATTTGATTGTTATATTATTTACTAAACTTGTGTTTTCTTACAACCTTATTGTTCTGTTGTTGTGCAAGAAAGTTGCTGAAGCAACTACAAATATTTATTTTGTGTTTTGATTTCGACATAATATGGCACTATCAATACAATATGGCACTTTCAATACAATATGGCACTTTTCAATACAATATGGCACTATCAATACAATATGGCATTATCAGTACAATATGGCACTATCAACACACTATGGCATTATCATATAGCTAATGCAGTGTTAAATAAGTTGTTCACATAAATTTAGTTTTTGTAATGTCATTGTACAATTATAAGAGATTTTTTTATATAAACGAGGGTAAAGATACGTTAAATACGTTATGCGAGGATATGTTGAGAGCATATTCTAAATTAATGCAACTGTCTTGATTGCTCCATGACCTTGACCAAATTTCGTTAAAATTATGATAGCTTTGAATTTTTAGAACTCAATGAATTTAATACTTTCCTAATTTTTCAATTTTTCAACGTTTTTGCTTTCCTAATATTAATATATTTCCAATAAAACTTATTTTTAGTAACTTCATACTTGTTTTTTCGGCTTGATTACTAACATTAAAACTTTTTTTTTCGGTTTGATTACTAACATTAAAACTTTTTTTTTCGGCTTGATTACTAACATTAAAACTTTTTTTTTCGGCTTGATTACTAACATTAAAACTTTTTATTTTCGGCTTGATTACTAACATTAAAACTTTTTTTTTCGGCTTGATTACTAACATTAAAACTTATTACTTTGCTTTATTTGTTCAAAAGTAGTTTAGTTATTTATAAAGGCGTGAAAATGTTAATAGGGAAGACTGGGGCTAGTTGCCTCTGTTTTTACTCTATGAGCTCTGTAGCCCTAACATGAATTTTTTGGAAATATTTCAGTTTTTTTAACATGCAAAAATTTCTAGGTGCTCCTCTGGGGCCTTTAGGAGGAGTTGTTGTTGACAACCAATTTATCAAAAAACTGCAAACTCTAATGTTAAAAATTTAAACTAAACATTTTACAATGTAACTCAATGCGTTCTTTAAGGCTCACTGTCCAACATTTTAAAGTTAGAAGCTTTACTTTATTACTTATTTTGTTGTATTGCTAAATATAGTAATGTTTATTAGACGGTCCGTTAAGTCTGTCATTAGAATAAAGACTGGTTGAAATATTCTAAATGGACAACTTGAGCATACCAGAGGTTTCTGGATTTTTTAGATATTTTTTCAAAGAACTTTTAAACCTATAGGTGGAGACGGATTGGATACCAATCAGAAAATAGTAAAACTAGATCCGGATCAATTTGTTTTTTGATACAAAATTTTTTTTGGGAAAAAAAATGAAAGTCATATTAAAAATTAAGAATAAAAAAATGGGTTCGGATTACAAAAAAATAGTAATAATACTTTTATTGCCGTGCATTGTAAAATGAAGCACTAGAAATATAAAATGACTTCTTTGCAACTACACATTGTATTCTTAAATAGAATAGATTTGGTGGCGCATTGGTTTGAGGACTTTCAGTCTAAGTTTAAAATTAATTCTTTACCAGCCGGAATCCCATTAACACACAATTGAAACTTTCAAAAAGTTTTTAGATTGCTTTGAATTGCAAAGTTGTTTTGCGCCCGCTCTTTTTTTAATTTGGCTAGAAATGAAAATTGCTTTATCAATACTTTAACTAGAAAACCAGTAGTAAATTGGAAAAATATTTGTGTAGAAGATGAAAATTAAAATTTTAATGGGCTATATCATTTAGTTTTAAGTAGCTCTTCTTCTTTAAAATAAAGCAGCAAGTTTTGAAATAAAGCAACCACTTTCAATGATGGGATACTATCAGAAAACCAGTACTCTGTCAATAGTTTTTGTAAGTCTATTTTAATAGCGATTTCAGCTAATTTTACCTTTCATTTTTATGATTCTTAAATTATTGGCAGGCCCGCCCAGAGCTTTTGTGATGCCCGGGTCCAAAAGTTAGAAAGACTCTGAGAGAAGCACGCACATTTGTTGAAATATTGAATGCAGCCCCTTTGCATAACCTTCATTTAGAAGTTCGACAGGCTTTTTGCTGGCTAGAATATTTCTTCTTATGGAAAAAAAATGCCGAAAAGAAAATTTTCAGAAAATTTGTTTTTACATAAGTCTTCTGGGTAAAACTTAGTCAGATTCTCAGCTAATAATCTGTGAAGACCAAAGAAAAGAAAACTTGTTTCCATTCCTTTTCTATTACTTTAAATCTCGATCTCTATTGATTAGTTAAATTGTCGAGCGCAACATTGAAGACATTACACTCAAAGGTTTTTTCTTCGTGGTTGTAACTAGCAGTTTCATTAAAAGTTTCTTTCATAGCAAACATAATCCAAACTTTATTTCATAAATCACATAATTCAATTTTTATTAAAATTTAAGTTTATTGCAAGTTCTGTTTCCATCAAATTAAGTTATTAATTAAATTTTTGGTCTTAAATTTACAAAAAAAAAAGTTCCGCCGAACTCCATTCTCCACTACCTCAACTTGCTTGAAGTAATTGTTTGAATTTTTGCTAGAAAAATTCTGATATACTTTATGCATCTTCATAGAATTACTTATAACTTTCGTTACTATATATTGTAAATTCTGATATACTTTATGCATCTTCATAGAATTACTTATAACTTTCGTTACTATATATTGTAAATTTGAGCCAGAACTATAACCACTGCGCCATGGCTGCACTAAATTTTCAACATTAATTATTTTCAAAAACTAGTTTTGGTAAATTTTCAATTTTATGTTATGGAGTTTATTTATGGGATAAAATAGCTTTGATGATTTAATTATTTTAAGAACTGAATTCCAATTCACTTAAGGGAAAAACAAACTTTATCTATTTATAACTTTTAGTTTACTTTCCGGCTATTTGTTATCTGCAACATGTTAGGTCCTCTTGGGGCAACCTAAAACAAAAACATACAAATTTCACACTTACATATAAGTATTTAAATCTTTGAATTGTTTTCAAGGTATACTTTATAAACTTGAATTTATATATTCTTTTATAAATTTAAATATATATATTTTTTTATTTATATATTTGCTAAACACCCACTATACAAGTAATGTAAATCTAGGAAATATATTATTTTATAAGTTTATATATATATATATATATATATATATATATATATATATATATATATATATATATATATATATATATATATATATATATATATATATATATATATATATATATATATATATATAAAATCTAAAAGACTTATATTCAAATCTTTTTTGGTACTAAAGATAGGTAAGTAAGTTTTCCACAGGAAAAAAAATTTTAAACTCGTGCGCGTTCATGTAGTTTTTAAATGGGGATGCTTTACAAAAAGTCGCAGCAATTGGAGTCTGGGAACAACAAAAAAAATTTGAAATGTTGAACCACTCAACTCCAATTGTGAGGACAATGGAATAATTAAACTTTTTTATTGTTTTTTTATAAATTTATATTAATGAAAGATTTCAATTCTTATCAAATAGTCTCAAAAATCTGCTACAGACTTTTTTAATTCTGTTTGAAATGCTAAAATTATTTTTTTGTAACGGTAAAACTTAAGTTTAAAATTAAATTTATATTTAAAAAAATTTTTTAAATGTTTTCAAAAATTTTTTAAGCATCCTCCTAATGCTAATGTAAGTGACATGATAGGAGAACGTAAGGAAGATTTGTGATTCAAACGCGATTACCATATTTGCTGATATATATATATATTTTTTTTCTTAAATACTTAATTATGAATATATACGTAATATCTTATTTATATATCTATACTTTATTTCACACATTTCAAATATTTACACAAATTTCAACAACAAAAAAATATTACACCTATTTTTTATTTATTATACTTTTTTTTTGCATACGTTAAAAAAAATTTATTAAATCTAGTTTATATGATTTGAAAAAATAAGCTATTGCAAAGCATAAAGTTTGCTATATCAAATTGTACAAAATCTTTTAAAGTTAATTAGCAAATTTTTAATTGAATGGGGCTAATGTTTGCTGTTGCACTGTTTCTGTCATTCTTGTTTGATAAGTTACGTCTGGTGGACATTTTTCATCGGTTGGTCTAAATACAGCCACACTTTCCTGTTCTTCGCATTTTTGCATGCAACATATTAAGCTACGAATAAATGAAACGGCTGCATAGCTTCCTGCGGTCATTCCTAGACGCATTTCAATAGGAATGACACTTTCCACAATGGGCTTCCATTGAAAGCATCCATTCATGCTCGACATCTTATTCAACCTATTTGTAAAAAATTGTATAATCATTAAAATTTTTAATCAAAAAAAGTGCTTTTAAAAAGTTTTCTAACTTCTATCTTATTGGCTCTCATATACCATCAAAATACTTGTGATTTATTTACGATATAAAGTTTATTAAACATAAAATAATTAAAAAATAAACAGATATGATGAATATACGTAAACAAATGAATGCCATGACAACTATATATATATATATATATATATATATATATATATATATATATATATATATATATATATATATATATATATATATATATATATATATATATATATATATATATATATATATATATATATATATATATATACTTTTCGTTCTCTATAAAAGTTTCTTAAGGGTACATTTTTTTACAAAAAAAATTATGCTTACGGGGACAAAAAACTAACGGGTACACTAAAATGTCCCCAATAATGGCAATGTCCCCATAAGTGTTCGTTTTTTTGTAAATCTGTCTCCGTATATATATATATATATATATATATATATATATATATATATATATATATATATATATATATATATATATATATATATATATTCTCAATTTGATTTATATTCATTGATAAATTTTAAATTTCATAGGCTAATCTTATAGTGTTCAAAAATTATGACTATATAAAGTTTGCTCCCCCTCAAATTGAGGGGTGTGGAAATAATAAGATCATTATTTTTGAACGCTAAGAGATAATTGTATTAAAGTTTAAATTTGTTGATGAATAAAAATTAAGTTAAATACTTAAAAAAATACTTTATCAGCCAAAGATTTAGGCTTTTTTTGTTTTTAGGCTCTAATCATCACAAATTTTTGGAAATATAAATATAAAAATATATATGTTTGGAGTTTGCTTCATGTCTGAAAGTTAGCTTAAACAAAAAATTGCTTGATCCACCCCTGGTATATGATTAATTCTCCATTTCTGAGATTTGATCTATAGCTTTTCTAACCCCTTATATTAAGCACGTAAGAGTAGATATTTTTGAACAAATGTTTTTTTTATATTGTTTCATTTTTTCTTTTACGTCTTCAAAAATTTGACTTTTATTATTGGATCTAAAATATTTGTGATAATAAATTAACTTGTAATTTCATTATATATATCTGCAAATACTTGTATAAATGGTACTTTTGGAGTCTCTTGGCAATAGATTGGTATTTTTATCGGCAGAAGCGTAATCCCACCATATAATATATATATATATATATATATATATATATATATATATATATATATATATATATATATATATATATATATATATATATATATATATATATATATATTGAATGGTAATAACACAAAATAGAAGAAAATAGAAGACTGTACAGAGATATATTGTGTTAACGGACAAAAAAATACATAATAAACTAATAAAATAATTACGAATGACTCAGTAAATAACCAATCAGTATAATTAAAATAAAGTAAACTCTCATTTTAATTGAATAGATAAATTAATGTTACATAATGTTATAATGGAAAGAAGTGCTTAATAAATCCTTCACGTGAGGGGTTTTCCCATTTAATGTGAAGCGCTTCTTTTACTTTTAATTTATGTTTAGTTGAAATCTAAAATCTCAAATGATTTACAATTAGACAGATTTTTATAATTTGCGGATGTAATTAAATGTTTATAAATACAGTAGATTTTTCTAACTCTAAACAGTCCCTAGTTACGAACAGCTTTAGATCACTTAGTGTTACATCTTTTATTTTAGTGGGATTTATAAAAAGAAAACTAATTAATAAATTGGATGACAAGGGTAATGAGATATTAAAACATATTTTCAAAATATGTATTAGGGTATTTTTATATAATAGGGTTTCAAAATATATATTAGGGTAAATATATATATATGGTAATGAGAATATGAAAAAATATTTTCAAAATATATATTGATACCATAAAACTTTTTAATTGCAAGTAAAACACTTTTTAAAGCCCTGAAAAACCAACTATATGAAACCGACTTAAAAAAAAAAGACAAATTAAATTGCATACTGTTTGATGTAGAATTTGATGGTGGTTATTTATCTGAAAAAAAAGTCAAAAATTAGAGATACTTCGTAAAATATTTAAAAAACAGTACTTTCCTTCATAGTTTAAACGTTTTCCGAATCCGAACTGATTTTAAAATGCTTTTTATGTTTTATCAAATGTTGGTGTTTTTTACATGCAAGTAATTGACAACAACTTTTAACAATAGTATTTTAACGACATTAACTTAAAATCTAATTAACGCTTTTAAATTTTTTAATAAATTTCTAAACGTTTTGATTATCTTAACATTTGTTAATTTAAAAAATGTCAAAATTAAAGAAAAAATGAAGATTGCAAAGAAAAAATTAAACTTTGTTGACCAGGTAGACCAAGAGCAATAAGCCAAGTAAGGGAGAGGTTTATAATTTAACTTGTACAGTTTATGAGTGACATTGGCTTCAGCTTACAAAGAAATGATATTTTAAATGTGGTCGAGAACTATTATGAACGAATCTAAACAAACTTATTTATTCAAGACCGGTAAACCTACTCGAAAGTGGTAAAAAGTTTCATCAGAAAATATGCGAAAAACATCGGTGAAAGAAAGACTGCTAGCATACAGGCTGTAAAAGCGGTGTATTTGCAACTGGCTAATTATTGATGAATGGTTCAGCCAAGTTGACGCTGTTTATCGAGAGCATAACTTAAATGAAAAGCCGTTTCATGTGTTCAACTGTGAAATTGATTGAGTTTCGATCAAGGTAAAGTCAACATTGTTTTTCGAAAAGGAATAAAAAATAAACAACTTGCTCCAACAAATGATAAACAAATGACTACAATTTCTATTTTTAGACAACTATGCATCACATCAATTTGAATTAAAAAGATTATCTGAATCAAACAAAATAATTTTATTCCGATTGCCAGCTCACACAAGTCATTATTTATAACCACTAGATGTTGGAGTTTTTAAAACAGTAAAGGCAGAATAGAGCCGAATTGTAAAAGTTTACTTGGTTAAAAATTTTTGTTTAAGTAACCGACAGTTTCCAGCCGACAGTTTCCAGCCGTCCTAAAAGACCTTATTGCAAATAAAGGCTTTAACGCGGAAAATGCACGTAGTAGTTTGAAAAATAAAAACTCTACGAATAGACTTTCAACAAAAGAAGTATTGCTCAAAGAACTAGATAGCATCAAAAATCCCGTTAAACTAGCATCTTTTGATATTTCGATAATAAAGAAAAGGGAGCAATAATTAAAAGAACAACAAGTTGTAACATGACTGAACTTGATGAAAAACTTGATGAAAAAGAAGACAGGAAAGTTATAAGAGAAAAAAAGAATTGGACTCAGTAATTCTCAAAGAACAAAAGTTTTAAAAAATGAAGAAAAAATGTTTTTTAAAGCTCGAAAACTAGTGTTGTTACTTTCACTAAACAGACAAAAAGTCGACTTGTCGAAAGTCAAAATTAGTTGACTTAGAAAAAACGAACAATAGGTTTAATCGATTATTGGACAATGGACTTCCTACTATTTGACTAAAAGTCAATTTATTCTAGTGAAAATTTGAAAATCCTTTTATTTTTTTATTAGATTTAATTTTCCAATCTTTTATTTTTGTTTGTTCGTTTAAAAACAAAAGCATGTACTATAACATAACGAGCGGTGTCACGAAAAGTGGTTTTGTGTCACCAAATATTCGGCTGCCAAATATTCAGGGACTCTTTTTTATTTTTAGGTTTCGGACCTGGTCAAAGTGCATATCGTGCAAAAGACGTTAAGTTGAAAATTGTCAGTTTTGACCTAATGATGCAGTATTGTAAAGTTTACATAGCTCTACAAACTGGCAAATTACAATTTAAAGGAAACACTATCTATTTCTCTGGTTATAAAAATACATTAAACGTTAACTCATAAAATGGGTGTTTTATTTTGGCTAACAGCTTTTGAATTAAAAAATAAAATAAAAGCTACAAATATCTTCTTAAATAAACACCTAATATTTTGGTATATTTAAGTGTCAACACCAAATGCAATTTAACAAGTTTATAAAAGTTTCAAATTGGAAGAAAACTTAAATGATTAATTTCTCTTAACAGGGTTTTTTGAGTTCAAAAGAATACTCACAATAGTTATTCTACGCTGTGGGCGTTTTTGTTTAGTTTTTGACTTGACTGTGTAACTTCCGGTGGGAAAAAGATAGCCAGATAACACAAGACGTGTTTAAAACGTCTAAAGCACGTATTACTACGTATTTTATACGTCTTTAATGAGTCTTTTATCCATTTTAGCAACTAGCTAGCTATTCGCTACTAGTTGCTAACTCATTTCCCATCGGGCAGCACACACTTTTTTTTGACTGTTCCATCAATTTGATTTAACTTAAGTTATGTATAAACGTATCATACAGAATATTAGACTAAGAGACCATAATTGATCTGTGCAAGATAAAAATTTGAATAATCTGCAATTATTTTTAGAACAATTTAAATCTATGAAATCAGGGCATGAACCCAAACAAAGCGAATGTGTTACCCATGATACCAAAAAGGTTTTTGAGCAAACTCCACTGAAAGGTTGATAGCTGTCTGCAAAGATTTGTTTTTGATTATGTCTTGCTTCGTGAGTTGCAAAATGGTAGAATAGAAGGAGAATTTTCTATTTACAGACAATCAACAAGGAGAAATGCTTTTATAGCAGCTGGGGACGTTTTTCCTGCTTTTAAAAAGCGTTTAACTCAATTTGCTGCAATATTTCTAGAATTAGTGGAAGTAAGATAACCCAATAAAAAAGATCACACATGCAAGGTCCAATTGTTTTGAAGATGCAACTTCAGTTGAAACTTGCATTTTTGATTTGAGCCTTTCAGAAACTGAAGAGAGATTTGCTGCCTATGTGGCAGGGTGGCTAGAGAAAAAAATGAGTGAACTAATTTATGCGGATGAGCCTATTACTAATTTATGAGGATGAGCCTATACTAACAAATAAAGCTAAATACTTCATTGAAGAGCTTTCACGAGGATATTTGACAGTTCTTCATGAGTGTACTTATCAGCTAGTTCGAATTGGGTTTATGCTTTGTAAAAAAACCAAATAGAGCATGTTTAGAAAAAGATTTATAAACATTCTGTCCATAATGGACACATTATGATTTTGGTTTATCAAAAAATCTTTTTAGGCTTTGGCAAAAGTTCTTTTGTATGTAATTCATAATTTGGAAAAAGACAAAGCAAAAAATGCATATCTTTATCAGAAATCAATTAAAAAGGTATGCCTTGCCGGGTAATATTTATTTGTTGAAAGACTTTTTTAACATGTTGTTAATTTGTTTAGGGAGTTTATTACACTGACTTTATATATATAAAAAGTTAAAAAAATATTTTACATTATTATAAAATCTTCTAGAGAATATTTCTTTATTTTTTGCAGATAAACTTTAAAAAGTTTTATTATATTGACTTTTTATTCTTTTTAAAAAGGTTTCCTCTTTGTTATTCATTTTTACTTTGTTTTTAAGTTTTTATTAATACTAAATTTTATTATTTTATAATTGTAAAGAGGCCACGCCTCCTAATAAACCCTAAATTATCCTTAAATTTAAAAAACCTCCAGAAAAGACCTAAGTTATCATAAAATATCCTTGGATTTCAAAAATACTCCTAAAATCTCCTAATTTAAACTTGTTTTTTGAACTTGAAGTTTTCTTTCAAATCTTTAAAACATAAATAATCTTGTAAAACATAACTAATTTTAATTTTAGATTTTTTTATCTTAAATCTGAAGCTTTAGCTACCTTATTCCTGTAAAATTTTGATAACCTTTACCATTCAATAAAAACCTTTACCCCTTCAATAAAAAAAAAAATGTAGTTGGACAAACAAACAAACAAAAAAGTTATTTATTGGTATGTAACGCTATTGATCTTGTCGTTGAAGTCTGATGGAGAGGGTCACTAATCTCTGATAAAAAAAAGTCTTTCAGGTGAGTTTTTTAAATAAGTTACCAACAAATGAATCAAATTTTTATAGTTTGGAAAGTGCAAATGGACTTCTTTCAAAATCAAAGAACAAATTTTATTGAATAAAATAAGGTCTAAAGTGACCTTCAGATTATCCTGTGAATAAAAACATAAAAACAAACTACAATATAATGTTTGAATTAATACAGGTAATAAAGTCCTTATAAAGACACGTCACAAAAAAACTTTTAAAATAAACAATCTAATAGTTTTTATCAAATGATTTAAATACATTATTAACTTCATTTAAAAAGAGTTGCAGTATCAGTATCGAAAATAGCCAAACTGAATAAGATCAAAAAGTGACTTTCCGGAATAATATTGAAATAGATAATAAAATTAAAATTGTAAAAAGGATATGTATCTAAAATACGAAAAGCAGATTAAGGTTGAAATAGCTCAAAAGAGAATAAGCTCGAAAAAGGGACTTCTCGGATTGATATAGAAATTATTGCCTGCCCAAACCAAACCCTCAGTCGATGTATTAGCATTCCTTGTATTTTCTTCCTATTTATCAGTCAATGTAGCAACACTCTTCGCATGTTCTACCATTTTTGCTAGTTTTTTGATCCTATTCCTAAATCCAAATTTCGTTATTATTCCATATAGGCGTTTTCGACATTATTCCTTCTAAATAAATTTCGATTTTTTTTTCGAATTAATTCCTTAAAATTAATTTTTGGTGTTAATCCCAATAAAAAAACCTTTTGATCAAAAAATCTTGATATTAATAAGTTTTTCGAGCAATTTTTTTTCGATACTCTTCTGCTTTCCCTATAAAAATTGATGCATATTATTGCTTTACAACTGATTTTCGCTACATTCCCCGTTTGAAGTGTCACGTGAGCAAAAGGAAACCTTCCATTACCGCAATAAAAAGCTTCCAGCAATAATTTAAATTTTTTTAACTACAATGATCTACAAAACCTTTTTTAATATACAAGACCTTTAAAGTCAAAGATATTTTTTCGTCGATAAAAAAATTACTTGTAGTTAGTTCAATAAGAAAAAACATTTTTATTTATAAGCAAAACTTGTTAATAAAAATTATATTTATAAGGCAAATTAAATTTTAGTACTGTTATCTTGTAGTTTTATAATTTAAAAAGAATGTAGTACTTACTTTATTATTTTCCATTTTTTAAAGCTAAGCTATTTATTTTTTTTAAACCTCGCTTTTTCATACATCGCAAAGAAAGACGTCTGTGTCAAACATATCTATTTAGCAATGACTCCCACATAGATGTAACATAAATTATGTAATTAGAAAATCAAACTTCAATAGCAAAACTTGAAATTAATACATAATTTTTGAATGTTTACATTAATTATAAAAATTCTTCATTCTGATTTGCCAGAGACACGTGATAATATTCAAAGTTAAAAATTGACGCTTTCTTCTAAATTACTTAATAAATTGTTGATAAGGATTGTTATTGCGTTTCTTGCATTTTTAAAACTAATTATTAATAACTTTAAACTTCCTTGTATTTGATATTTATATGGGATAAGGATGTAAAAACATGCATTCATAAATAAATATTTTAAAGCGAAACTAAATAGTGGGATAAATATAATCGATATTTATAACTATTACATCAGTGTTTTCCAAACTAAAAGTTGCCCCTCTCCTAGCTTTGGAAAGATTTTTTCAATAAGAACAAATAAATCTATCTGACAAAAATAAATAAATCTGATAAAAACAAGACATTCTTGGAGCAAAATTTTCTTCTCCGGGAAAAAGTTGTATCCGCCTATGTTATGTTATAAACAAATTTGAAATTAACACAGTGTATACGGACGTAAAAAAGATGTATTTTAAACGTCTTATTCCCTTTTTGGACGTCTTTTGAACATCTTTTGAACGTTTTGGATGTCTTTTGAACGTTCAAAAGACGTCTTTTTTTAGTCATGTGTCCACTGGGAATTGTGTAATCTTTAATATAGCACCTCTTTTCTACTTTCTCAACTTTACAATGCATTAATTTTGTCTTATTCATGTTTATTCTGATCTCTTTTGCTTCCATTCTATCACTCCAATAATGTTAGTATTAATTCTTCTTCTTTCTATCAAATTAGACACAAATCATCTGCATAGAGTTGTTCCTATGGCACTCTTTAAAGAGCTTCCAAGACAATAATAAAAAGCAAAGAACCCCGCACTGAGTCCTGACACATGCCAAATTTTACCCCAAAACTAAAACTATCATCTTTTGTCTTGACCACTGCTGTGACATTTTATACTTATAATAATTGCCACTATCCATTCTTCAACACCTAAATACCACAGATCCCACGATACCACCTCTCTTGGATGTTATTCATAAATACATTGCTTTTTCTTTTGTTTTTAATAATTCTTTTAAAAAACTAATTAAATTTGATTTAAAAACTAAAAGTTCATAACTTGGTCAAGCAGTCTTATTTTGTGATATTAACCATATTCTATTACGCCTCCACCTCCTTTATAAACCTTTACCATCCAAATCATTAGTCATAAGCTAATTTTCTAGTAATCAGGTTTTTACTTAAATAGATACTATATCCAGCTAGCACACTTACCTTGAGCCAACTTATGTAAATACAAAAATAAATTTTAAATTTTTTTTGTGTGTGTACTTTTTTAAAGTTGCGCTTGAAATTTATGTTATTATATTTTATATTTATTTCTTGAATATTTTTAATGTATAAATTCTTTTTTTTTTTTTTTTTTTTTTTGTTAATTTTTAGGTGCCCCAAGAAGTCCTTGCGGTCTTATCACAGAGCACCGCGGAAGAGCATTTAATAGGAAGTTCACGCTTCCTTCCCAACCGATGTCGCAAAACTTGCCCAGAGATGGGGTTTGAACCACGGATCTTACGTTTCTGAGGCAAGTGCGCTACCACTGCGCCACGGCTGCTCAATTCTAATTTCTAAGTATTTATTATTGACTTCTAATAGCTCGTAGACTCTAATATGAGTTAAGTAAATACTGTGTTGCTTTGGCATTATTGAGAATGCTATATCAATTATTCTGCATAAAAAGCATTGCAATTATACGGGTAGAATGTAAGGGATAAGAGATAGGGAAGGAGGGGGGGAGGGAATGGAAACATATTCTACGGAGAAAGTGCGGTCTCTTGACTTTCTCCGTCGACTTTCTCCTGACTTTCTCCGTTGAATCTACGGCAATTTGTTTAACAGTGTTGCTGTACTTTTTGAAATTTCTCTCAATATGACCTGCAAAATATTTTCTTTAATTTGTAAGAACCTGGTTTTCTAGATATACCGGATTCTTACTTTTATTCTGAATCGTAGCTTTTTTAACACTATTGTTAAGCTTTTTATCCAACAATGTCTAAATGTTTGACTCAGTTTAATATAATTTTTTTTTAAACATTAACTAAGGACCTTTTAAAAAAACAACCACTTACTGTTATAACATGCATTAAACAGGTTATGAGTGATACAAGTTAAGTTAGTAAAATAATTGTAATAAAACAGTTAAAACTAAAAGTTGTTGTCACACGCTTGAATAACAATTTTACTTAGATATATGCTTTAACTTTTCTTCAACTGTCTGAATTGTAGGGTTGAAAATTTCCGGAAATTTTCCGGAAAATTTTTTCACAAATTACCCACCTGGTAGTATTGATTGAAAATACGATATAAACTTAAACCATTTTAAAGTATAGCGTAATTTTTTAATTTACTGATTTATAAAATTAAAAATACCCTAACAAAGTTGTGGCGAGTAAGACTCAAGTCTTAAAAACACTTATTTAAACTTAGCAACGGAATTTATGACCTTGAAATCATCAGTTCTTTATTTTTATTGTATACTATATTTTTAAATAGTTCAAATTTAGCAATTTTTTTTTTTACTTTTTGCTTTCCATTAATCAACAACGTTGTTAAATCAAGAAAAAAATTGTAAAATACTGTAAATATTTAATCAAGTCATTTTATTTTTAATTTTACAGTTTTTAGTAACTTGTAGGCCAATCTTTATTTGTACTTTAAGGCTAAACATTATTTATACCCTCATCCCCATTAAGGATGAGGGTACAAATAATGTTTAGCCTTAAACAAAGCTTCCTACGGCACTGAACGTCAATATGCTTAGCAAATATAAGGATAAAACAATTTTAGAAAACTTTGAAAATAAATTATCACAGTTGTTACTTACAATAAAAAACTTAACAAAATACTAAAAAAAGTATTTTTCAAAGGAGGCTTTCTAAAAATTTATATTCTGCTTTGCAATATTTTACGATAAAATTGTCCATAACAACTGCATAAATAAAACATAAAAAGTAACCCACTAATTAGAAAATAATATTTTCTTGAAAATTTCTGAAATTTCCGGTAAATTTCCCGAGTTGAAAATTTCCGGGAAGTTTTTATCCCTACTGAATTGCAATAGATGTAATATTTATAATTATTTTACCATAATAAATAATACATTTATTTAAAGCAAAAACAAAATAAGCAAACAACACTTTTTCCTAAAGTTTCTTTTGATATTTTTAGAAAACAGGGTATAAATATAACAACAACAACAAAAAAAAACACAGTTAAAAGTTAATGTTTTGGTTTGTAATAATTTTTCTAAACGCTGTTATATGATATTTCTAAACGATATTTCTCGATATTTCTTAGCGATATTTCTCAATAAGTCATGAGAATAATAAAAAAGAACAAATTAGAGAACCATCAAAAAGAGTTAGACCATTTTATTTAGCATTTAAAATTTAGAATTGATCCAAGGAAAATAATTCCAATGACGAAGCGGCATCAATGTCAGGTAAAATGATGTTTTTTGTCTTTTGAAAGATGTTAGTCCTAAGCTATTATTTGTCCGCTGCGTTTCACACAAACAATTTAGTTGTTAGGAAAAGTTGTCAAATCCTAAAACAAGAAAATTTGTTTTACTAACTTAGAGAAATAACTTTTTTTTTAAATTATCTCCTAAATGAAGAAATTGTTTGAAAAGATATAACCTTCCTTGTCAAGCAAAATTATTTTGCAGACGTTGAACTTAATCAGTGAAAAAGTTTTGAAGATTTGATGCGTTTTTTAATAATTATTCAATAGTTTTTTTCTGTTTTAGAAGAAACGAAAAACAAATATTCAAAAGAGTATAATAAATAAACATCTTTAAAGCAATTTTTTACTTTTAAGTTAACAGGAAATTTTTCTTATATAATTTCTTAATTTAACTAAACAGTTTATTACTTTTATGAAGTCACCCTTAAAACTAAATCCTTTGATATTTCTCAGCAAATTGCTGAAATTCAGAACGTTAATAGTCATTAAAAAAAAAAATACATAGCAATGCCAATGTTTACTAAAAAATGATGATGATGAAAAAATGATATTAAATAGCTCATGCATTAGCAAAAGTATTTGATGTTGACAGGGGCAACTCTAGGAATATCCTAAAAAGAGCCGACTGTTTTTTTAAAAAAAGGTTCCCAAAAAAAGGTTCCCAAAAAAAGGTTCCTAAATATAAAAATCTGCCAATATAAATGCGTCATATGCTAACTAGCCTTACTCCTTAAAAAACCGACTATAAGTTGAAAACAACCTTCTTTGGTGGGGGAGGGAGGCGATGGGGGAACATCTCTTTTTTAAAATTGCTCTTTGTTGATGAAATAAAGCATGTGGTGTTTAGAAGAATTGATACAATTAAGTATATGACTTTATATGAATACTGTAAGAATGCGTTCCGAGATAGAGGTTTTAATTAAAACTATATTTACGTTATTGTAACTTTATGAAGGCGTTGTATAGAAAATAAGCGATAAGAAATGTTGTAGTTTATCATTAAATTGGCGACGAAGATAAAAGAAAAGAAATTTAAAATAAAATAAAAAAATTAACGAAGATTTTAGTAAAAAGCGTATTTATCCATGGCTATAAAATCCTTAATTTACCAAACTTTCCACCGTTTTCATGTACTGAAGAAGCAAGTAAGTTATTTTCAAGCTGGAAACGATACATTAAACGATTTGAGCTACTTAGCGATTCACTTGTAATTACAGACGATAAACAAAAACTTTCGTTACTTCTAAATTGGAGATAACACTTACGAAATTTATGAAAACATTATACCTCAAGATACGCTAATCACATACCAACAAGCTGTAGAAGCTTTTAACAAACATTTCAAGAACCAAGTAAACCTGAGCTATGAAATCTTTATTTTTCGCAAGATGGCTCAACGTATAGACGAAATCACTCAGCAGTTTTTCGTTCGATTAAACGAACAAGCTATCAAATACGAGTTTGCTGAGAAGGATAAAGAAATTAAACAACAAATTGAGCTTTGCACAAATATTTCAAAACTACAGAAATACAGTTTCTAAAATCCTAACAAAACTCTACAGGACTTGTTAACTACTGCCAAAACATTTGAGCTGATGGACCATCAAATAGAAGAACTTGAGAAAGAAACGATAAAACAAAAAGAAGTAAATACAGTAAAGAAAACAAAATTTCTACAAACCAGTCAATCGCCACATGAGACAGAAACTAAGTCGCTAAAAAGAACTTGCTACCGATGTGAAAACGAATTTCCACTCACGAATATATGTTTAGCATTGGGGAAATCTTGCCACTCCTGCGGGAAAATCGGACATTTTGCAACAGTCTGTAAAACTAGAAAACAAAACGAACAGAATACAAGAATACATCAAGAGAAATAGAAAAGAAATGAACAAGGTTATACAAAACCATTAAATACAATTTACAAAGATATCAATAAATTTGAAAATCCTCAGTCAAAGTTAAACGAAGGAGAATTGTACTCTGTCAATGCTAAACAGATATCTAAAAACGGACTTAAGAACTTCGAGGTAAACGATTAACATAGAAAATATACCAATAACCGTTCTAATAGACACCGGAGCTTCGATAAACACTCTAAACTTTAAAACATTTGAAAAGATAAACAACTTCCTTAAAAGACCTCTTCGACTAAAAAAATCTAAAACACAGATTATTACTTACGGTATAACAATCCAAAGCTCAAAATAGAAGGACAGATCAATGTCATGATAGAAAGTCAAACCAAATTTCGTCAGTCCACATTCCACGTGGTTAAAACACACCACAAAAATCTGTTATCTGGAAATGACGTTAAGTTACTCGGTTTAATATAACTAAATACTGACGTCAATAAGAAACTTTTTAAACAAAGGCCAAAGAGAACAAAATAACGATAGTGACAGTAAACAACAAGTTTGAACTTGAGCAAATTAGACAATACTCTCCTTCTAAACGTTCCAAAACGATTAGAGCCACTTATAAACTCATACAAAAATTCTATTTTTAGCGGTAAAATAGGAAAACTCTCTAACTACCAAGTAAAATTGAAAATTAATGAAAGTAATGCTACCAGTCGCACAAAGAAAAAGAAGAATTCCTTTTGCACTTAGAGAAAAGGTTAAAGTTGAACTTGCAAAACTTGAAGCAGAAGGAATAATTGAAACGGTAACAGACGAAGCGACACCCTGGATAAGTCCAATGGTAATTGTGCCAAAAAATGACAGCAACCTAAGAATTTGCGCAGACATGCGAGCAGCTAACAAAGCTATTGAAAGAACTCGTTTTTCAACTCCAACCCTGGACGATGTTATTATAAAACTAAAAGACTCCGCCATTTTCTCGAAACTAGATTTAATGAAGGCATTTCACCAGCTCGAACTTGCACCGGAATCCAGATCAATAACTACTTTTCAATCCTCAAATTAAACGTTTTAAAAGACTTAATTTTGGAGTAAACTCCGCGCAGGAGGAACTACAAAACACTTTACGAGAAGTTTTAAAAGATATAGAAGGTACTTTGAACATTGCCGACGATGATCTAATTTTCGCTTCGAATACAAAAGAGAACGATATAATATTACATAAAGTATGAGAAAGATTTAAACAGAGAGGTTTAACTCTAAATTTTGAAAAATGCTCATTTAGAAGAGAAAAAGTCAAATTTTATGGATTTATATTTTCAAAAAAAGGAATGCAACCAGATCCGGAAAAACTTTATAATATCAAGAACATGCCAACACAAGAAAACACTAAAGCTCTTCAAAGTTTTCTCGGGCTTATGAACTATTTTAAACGTTTCATTCTACACTACAGTACAATTACTTATCCATTGAGAAATCTTTTGCATAAAGGTTCCTTATGGAACTGGAACCTTGAGCATGTGTCAGCATGCATTTGACAAACTAAAAAACGCAATGACATTGGACTCATGTGTAAGATACTTCGATCCCAACAAAGAGACTACTGTCTTCACCGATGCAAGTCTTGTAGACATATCGACAGTCATTGTTCAAAACACTCCAAATAAACAAGATTTTAAACTAATATCTTTTAATTCGAAAGCACTATCGCCTGTACAACAACGCTACTCTACGCTCGAAAGAGAATGTTTAGCTACAGTATACGCCTGCGAGCATAACAAAACATACCTATTTGGACACCCTTTTAAAATGTACAGCGACCATGAAGCTATTGTAAAGATTTTAAACAAACCAAACGCTACAGTACCACTTCGCATTGAGCGTATGACTTTACGATTACAGGGATACTCTTTTGATCTACACTACGTAAAAGGAAAAAATAATATATCTGATTATTCTAGTCGACACCCTGTAGACCCTCGTGAGGACAAAGGGCTAGAAAATTATGTCAATTTTACAGCTGAATTCGCATGTCATAAAGCCCTTTCACTACTGGATATTCAAAGAGAAACTAAAGCCGATCCTATTCTACAAATACTTTAAGAGTTAATTACTACTAATACCTGGCAAAAACTATTACATCCAAATTGTCTGCAAGAACTAAAAAAATTTCAAAAAGACTTACTTGCTTACCGTAACATACGCCAAGAACTTACAGTAAATCAGACTTCAGACCTATTCTAAAAGCAAATTGAATTGTACTTCCACATTCTCTGGAAATTACGCTTATACAGCTTGCTCATAATAGTCACATGAGACTTGAGAAAACCAAATCATTATTTAGAGAAAAAGTTTACTTTCTTGGTCTAGACACTAAAGTAGAAGAATATATAAAACGATGTGCAATTTGTCAAGCCCTTGGTAAACAAAATGCACCAGCCGAACTATTAATCACACCAACACCAGAGGAAGTTTGGGACACCGTTAATATAGATTACCTTGGTCCTTTATCTAATGGATTTTATTTGGAAGTCCTTATAGACCAAACATCAAAATTTCCGGTTGTCGATATTATACATAATACATCTGCTGACCTCCTTATTGATTTAATACAGAAAACGATTGCAGTATATGAAATCCTTTATGAAACCACTGATTAAAACAATACGAGCAGCACACATTGAACGGAAAGACTGGAAAAAGCAATTATACAACTTCCTGTTTTCCTACTGTACCACACCCCATTGCACAACCCGAATACCACCATCTACACTCATGTTTAATCGCGTTACAGGTTTTACAATACCTTCATTCCAAACAAAGTCGATACAAATATTAATGATCAAGCCAAAAAGAGACAAGAAAATGCTAAGTTATACAGAAAAAAATATCACGATTTAAAATACCACGCAAAAAATCCAAGTTTAAATATCGGGGATACAGTACTGATAAAACAAAAAAAATATAACAAAATTACGGCACCATTCGAGTTCAAACACTACACATTTACTGCAAAGAATGGTACAACGATCACTGCAAAATCTCCCGTCGACAATTCTCAAAAAACTCGAAATGCTTCATATATGAAGAAAGTACCAACGGATATACAATTTAATCCGATACCAATTAAAGAAGAGAAAGATGAAGAATACTTCCAGAACGAATCAATTTTGCCAGAAAAGGAAATAACAGCTACTATGCCGACACAACTAAGAAGCTATCATCAAGAACCGATTCTGAAGACATATCCTAACAGAGAAAGACGTCCTATAGAATTATGGAGGAAGTATTAAAACATTATAAAACACAAACAGTAAAACATTTCATTTACAGAAGAAGGGGAAAATGTAAAATGTATTCCGAGATGGAGATCTTAATTAAAACTATATTTACGTTATTGTAACTTTATGAAGGCATTATATAGAAAATAAGCGATAAGAAATGTTGTAGTTTATCAATAAAAATACTTTAAAATTTTTAATAAACTACCTTATGTAACTTTTTTCTCAATGTTTTATTCGTTTGTTGTCGAAATCTATTTGTTAATGAAAATCACGCTGAGTAGCAATATTTACTAATGTTTTAGTAATAGCTATTAAACAATTTGCATAAAGCATATATAAAGCTTATTTAGCATCAAAAATTATTTCTTCATGAAAAGAAATAACTAGCTGATAAAAAATTATTTACATGTTTCATTAAAGTTACTAGATTACTAGACATATACTGTTATTGTCATTTACTTATTGATTTTGTAACTTTTTATTTAAATAACAACTCTAGTAATCTGTCCTTATTTATATGGAAAAATTTTAATAAAATTTCTGATATCAGGAACTATTTTGTGATAAATAAACATTAAAGCAAGTTCATTTAGCTTATTTTTTAGTATAGTATTCCTCTAAAGTCTATGGAAAGCATCTTATATCCATGAACTTTAAATGCATCTGAAATATTAGATAGTAATCTTACCATAACTTTAATTTAGCATATACTGATGAAAAATGAAGAAGATCAGTTTATAAAAGTCCAAAAAAAAATTAGAAACCGTTTTACATTAACAAGACGATTCTTTACAAAAAATTCATAAATAGAACATAGTCCGCTTTCATAATTTTGTATTCATAATTTTGCATTCATAACTTTGTATTCATAATTTTGTATTCATAATTTAGTATTCATAATTTAGTATTCATAATTTTGTATTCATAACTTTGTATTCATAATTTTGATCTTTGAGACTAAACCACTGGTCTTCCTTCATACACTTTCCTTATACCTCATTCCTCATGCACTATGAAAAAGTTGTTATAGATATAATTAAATGACTTTAAAAAAAGAGTTTTTGCATATATATCAACAATTTGCTTTTTATAAGCTTCTAATTGTTCTAGTTTAGTAAGTTTATTTCATTTTAAAAATGCTTTTTTTAGCATAAAAAAGCAATAGTTAGATGAATGATAAATGTCGTTCCTTAAATCGCTTTTGCATTCATAAAAATGAATTTACTTCTTAAATCAAAGTTACTTATGAATGCATAAAATTTACTAAAATTGGGTGATTAAGTAAAGAAAAGAATAAAATAATTTATCTTTTAACAATTAAAAGTTAGAAAAAAAATGATACTAGTGACGTCCATGTAGTTTTACCTAAAAAGCTACACATGGCAGCATTCAAATTCCTAGAAAAACTAAAAATAAAGCAGTTTATTCTAATTTTGGCCGCACATTTATAAATTCCTAGATCCTTACCTGCATTTTGGCTTTAGAATCAATAACTGCATATACCCGGTGGGAAATCGGCTAGCAAATAGCTAGCTAAAATCGTTACGATAAAGACAGCGATTTGGCCACGAGGATCGCTAGCTTTTTTAAGATAGCGAAAAGCTATCGATATTTTTAAAGATAAAGACAGCGATTTGGCTACGAGGACAGCTAGCTTAATAAGCTGAAGATCCACTGACTATTGTACCTAATACAATAGTCAGTGGATCGTTAAAAAATTGTTGTCTAAAAAATTTTGATATGTAGCTATCAACCAGCTATAGATTTGTAGATATTTTGTAGCTAGCTACAAAGCTACAATATGTAGCTAGCGACACATTACTACAAAACTGCAATGTTTAAAGTTCAATTATTTTCATAATTATAATACACTCAACACTAAAAATCGAATTTTTAAAGATGTTAAAGACATTTGCAAAAAATAAAATAAGAAAAAAAAATCGCTTGAAAATCGCAATTTTTTTTTTAACTAACTAGTCGTTAGCTCATTTCCCACCGGGTAATAACTACAAAGTTAGAAATACTATAACGACATTGTATCCATATACTTGCAACCAGCTTTATTGCTACAACCTGTTATTAACTAGTCACTAGTCAAGTTAAGCTCTTGGCATTTCTATTGATCAACCCACGCGGCTAGTCGCTCTCTTTATTGTTACAATAGCCACTCCTGGCGCTGGCTGGTTTTCCATCAGGTGTTGGGTAAATGCCAAATGCTAAAAGGCATAAAATATAAAAAACATTTATAATGAAGCGTGTTAATAATTATATTAAATTTATAAAAATCTTAACACTTATAAAGAAAAAGATAATTAACGAGGCTATTAACGAGTAATAATTGGCTGCTAGTAATACAATAGCTTTAAAATAAACTGAAAGTTCATATATTTAATTAAAGTTTGTAAGATCCTATTTTATAAAATCACTTATTTAAACCCGCGTGACCCGCGAGTTTCTATTAAAACACAACAAATGAAAGTGTTATGTATAAACTTAAACGTAAAAACTTAATGTTTACGACTGTGAATAAGTTTATACATAACAGGAAGAATGGAAAACATGGCAAGAAACGTTCTGGCGTTCGTGTTTCCAGTTTTATATTTATAATAATGTGTTCCTGTTATCATTTAGTCTTTTTTTCTCTAATAGGTAAATACTATTTTAAGTAAAAATTGTTCAATATCAATAATATTTTTATTTTGCGGATTAACTGTTCATTGTTTTAGTTAATAATCAAAATATAGTAAATATTTTCAAAACAAAGATAAAATTTTTTGTGTTTGATTAACATTTAAATTTAGTAATTAACAAGTAATTTAATAGCAAAAAAGTTATACTTAATTTTGAAAAAATATATAGAATACTCTTATTATTTTACATCAAAAAAAAAAAAAAAAAAAAAAAATCTTTTTACTTACTTTTATAAAAAAAATTAAAAAAATTGTTATTTTTAAAGTTATATAATATTATATTTTTTCCAATAATAAATTTAGTATTTTGCAGTTTTACTTTTATATCAGTCTTACATTTTTGACATCATTTCAAACATTCTATTTGAATATTCAGTGATGGATGATAAAATATTTTGGATTTATAAGTATAGAATAGAATAGAAAAGATGCTGTACACACTTGAGGTGTGTTCAATCTTAATTACCTAGAATTTAGACTATGACTGCCAATTACAAAATATTTTGTTCAAAAACCAAAATATTTATCAATGCTGTTTTCAAAAACGATGTTCCATTAGTTTAAAATTTTTAAATATTGTATTTTAAATAAATGATTCAGAATTAATGTATGTATAATGTGAAAAAAAGTAATACTGTTATAGAAATAAAACTTTAAAATGCATAAATCTTTACGTTATTATTATAGAAACAATTTTTAATAAAATGACAAACAAGGCTGTTGCATGGAAAAACAAGTTGAACACATTAGTCCCAGAGACGTGGTGACAATTGAACTCAAAACCTCTTGCTTATGAGGAAAGCGCTCTATCACTATACTACTACCACATTAAATTAAGTCATTAAATATTAGTCAGAGTTCTCTATAATGATATACTACTATAATAACAGTTTTTCATTTTTTCTAATTTTCTTTCAACAGAAATAATTAACAAAGTCTTGTTAGTTTTTTCATTAAAAAATATTTTAAACACAACAGATAGTGTAATTTACATGCAATTTTATATGCTGTACTTATACTATGTTTTTCAATAAAAAAATTTAAAATCCTTTAAATGTTGAATTGAAAATATGTTCTAATATATTGTATATACTGCTTTATTTGTTGTTTTATTACTTAACAGTCAAAAATGTAGATGCTTATTTTAAAAACAACTAGGGTTTTTTATCTGACTCCAATCCCCTGCTGAATATAATAATAATAATAAAAAAAGTAGTATAAAAAGATAAAAAGATAAAAAGAAAAAAAATTAAAGTTGAAAATGTTGCATTTATTTTCAAAATTATAGAATTATAAATATTTGGTAAATTACTAAGAACAGCATCTATAATAAAATTAAAAACAGTCAAAATGTTTTATAAAAATAACTTAACCTTATTTTTATAAAAAAATAATTAAGTTTTTATATTATTATTTTTAAATATATCTAAGTTAAATATTTTAAAAAAAAATGATCAGAATCAAGTTTTATTTTTCTAATGAAAAGTCAAAAAAATATATTTAAAAAAAAACTAATATTTTTTCTACTTACTACTACTAACTACTTTCTCTACTACTACTAAAGTCGGACTTGAGAAAAATAAAACCAAATGAAAAGATGTTAAATTGTAAATATATACTTGTTTCTTTTTTTTTGACAAATTTTCAGTACAATCCTATAAGTTTGGACACCTTATAAAAGTCATTAGTTAGGCCATCTTTTATATGAACTTTTTAATATAAAAAAAAAATTACTTAAATACAATCTTTTTTAATTTGCTAACCATTTATTGCATAACAAATTTTTTAAATCAATTAATGTTCATATTATTTACGCTTCTTTGCTAAAAGGCAAGAAGTTCTATTATTTTGAAATTAAAATTAATCCTTAAAAAAAAAGGAAATTAAAATTGAAATTGTTAAATTTTGAGTAATCTGCTGATAAATTTTGTTAAATTTATTTTTTCATTAATTTTTCAAAATTGTCATTAAATTTGATTTGAGAATATCAAATCACATTTGAACAAGTTTTCTTAAAAATGTAATATCTTATGAGAATTTGTGTATATAAATCAAAATGTAATGACAGTTTACTCAAAAAATTTGTTTGCAAATTAAGGATTTTTAAATTGCACATAATATCAAAATTTAAAATAAGCTAAGTATTGAAATTATCAAATTTATTATGAGTTACATAAATAAATATATTTGAGAAAAATTGAAAAATTTTAATTTTTATATCATTTTTTTTAAAGGATTGATTTTAATTTTCATAATAATAGAACTTCTTGCATTTTAGCAAAGATGTGTAAATAATATGAACATTAATAATATGAACATTTTAGCAAAGATGTCTAAATGCCATGTACTTTAATAAATTATTAGCAAATTATTATATTTTATCAAAGATAATAAATTTATTTTCAAATCAAATTTAAAAAAAAAAACTTTTTTAAATTTGATTTGAAAATAAGGTGTGTTGATTATCCTTTTTTTTTTGAAATTTTAAAAAAAGTAGTTTTTATTTGTTGGAAACAGCATTTAAAACTTTTTAAAAAATATTAATTAAAAAAAAATTGATTTAGCCTACTAATTTTGTCTTCAAATAATTAATAGCCCTCTAATATTAGTAAAAAATGCTTTTTTAAGATTTTAATAATGATTTATGTATTTTTTGTTTTAAAATGAAGATTTTAGAAAACTAACAGGAGCAAACCCTTGGCAGCCATCACAACCGAGGTAGTGGCGAGAAAGAGTCGCAGCACTTTGTTATAAGAAAAATGAACGAAGTGTATGCAAATTTTAAACTTACGTAAACTTTGAATTAATTAATGTTAAAACATAATGAAACATTTATCAAGTTTTACAGTTTGATTTTCACTTGAAAATTACATTGAGTCAAGCTCTCCTTAATTTTGATCTACAGCATTTCTTTCTGTTGAAAAAATTATTATATAGTTTTGAAAATTTTTGTTTAACAACATGCCTGCGTGGCCAAGTTGATAGCGCGCTGAGTTTCTGAACAAGTAAGCCGTGTTTCGAGTCCTACCAATGGCAACTTTTTTTCTTTAATTATTTTTGATTATTTTAAAATACAAAATACTTTTGAAGTTTTATAGAGATTATATGCAAACATAAGTAATGATATTATATACTTTAACAAACAAAAAATTTTCAAAAAATTAACTAAAATTTCTAAAAACATCAAAATACCGGGAGAAAAAAGTTGTCTGAAACTTAATAAAGAAAAAACTTAATAAGACAGTCCTGCTACTCCAGAAGGTACTGCTGTGGAGGCAAAAAAAAAAAAAGCCTGTAGGTAGAAAAACTTTTAAACTTTTTTTTGACAAATAAAAATTTTTTTCTGGTACATTTATTTTTTTACTATAAATATATGATGCAGACGTTTTTCAAAATGCCTTAATATGCTTAATATGCATTTCGAGAAAAACGCAATTAAAAAAAATTAAAAATTAACTCTTTGTAAAACATTTTTTGAAACAAATAATTTTTATTAATTTTTTCATAACTCTTTGAAAATATGTTTTCAATAACGTTTGTAGACATAAACTAGCTTTTTTTGTAAGAAAGTCAAAATTGATATTTTTTACCTTAAGGCATTTTGAAAAGCGGCTGCAGTATTGATAATACAACGAATATGTTGAAATGAGATAATTTGATGCAAAATTTAAAAGCTCTTAACAAAAGCCACTAAACCTAAAAAAATTAAAGTAATTGCAGTTCAGTGCACTTTAAAATTTAAGTATAGTGTATTGGTGTTTGCAAAGAAACATTATATAAATCATTTTTTAATTTAAATGTAAACTAATTTTTTTTTTAATTTGTTGCACTTAACTATCCCTATATAAACAATGTTATATATAAACAAATGTTATTTGTTTATATATGTTTATAAAATGTAAAAAATTCACTTATATAACGTTTTATTCAGGATCATATGCAATATAAGTAAACTTTTCTAATAATTACAAGTCTTTTTCGCTTAAACTGTTTTGTTTTGATTTTTTGTAGTTATGTTATTATATTTTAAAAAATTGACAAGATTGAAAAAACACAAAATTTGAAACTTCAACTTTAGATTTGCCCCTCTCTCGATAATTTCTGATTGCTAAAATTACGTCATCTGCTTCTTAAACCTTTCAAAATAATAGTCAGTGAGATAAGATTTTATTTCCATTAAAAAAAAAAAAAACTCTTTCTATTAAAAATATTTGAAATATATTTTTATGGGATATATTCTAATAAAGACAAAACTATTTATTTATTACTATTGTAATAAATACAATCTCTTATCCATGAAAATGATATATCTGTACAAGTTTTATATTGTTATGCATTTGTATGCAACATAATTAAAATTAATTAAAAAAATGATTAATGCAAAAGGAAACTTGATGCATAAAGGTTTATTTTGCCACAAACTGATGTCAATGCACAAAATCTTTTTGGCTCAACTTTTGGAATAGTGTGTTTAATATTATTCTTTTAGTTCTTAATCATAATCATAGGAATGAATTTTTTAGTGCTCTAAGATCGTCTTAGTTCCATTTGTATAGCGTTATGTACAAATGTCTTTAAGTGTAAACGTATTTAGCATATGTTGAGTTTGCAGGCATTATCTATATATTATTGCTGAACTTAATCTTTTTAGTATTTTAGTGCTCATTCGAGCATATTTGACACGGAACCCTTGGCAGCCATTGCAATTGAGGTAGTGGCAAGTAAATGTTGCAGCACTTTGTTTTATAAGAAAACGTGAACGAACGTGTATGCAATTGTCTAACGTACGTAAACTTTGATTGTAATGTTAAAACATAGTAAAATATTTATCAAGCTTTATAGTTTGATTTCACTTGAAAATTGCATTGAGTCAAGCTCTCCTTAACTTGATGTACAGCATATCTTTCCGTGAAAAACGTCATTACATAGTTTTAGAAATTTTCGTTTAACAATGTGTCAGCGTAGCCAAGTGGATAGCGCGCTTAGCTTCTGAACAAGTAAACCCTGGTTCAAGTCCTACCATTGAAAACTTTTTTTTTAATTTTTTTCGACTATTTTAAAATAGAAAATACTTTTGAAGTTTTATAGAGTGTTTATAAAAACGATTTTAAAAAAGATAATATTTTTAAAAACATCAAAACACCAGGAGAAAAAAATTGTTGTGTATGTGTCATGATTGAGATCATGCTAATAACGTGCTCAGGTAATTAGTCCTAATAAGCTGTGGATGGTCTGAAAAAAAAGTTTTCTAAAACTTAATAAAAAAAAACTTTTTAAAACAATTCTGCTACTCCAGAAAGCTGCAAAAAAAAAAAAAAAAAAAAGCCCGTAGTTAGAAAAAAATTAAAAAATTTTTTTTGATAATAAATATATATTTTTTTTGCTTCATTTATTTTTTTACAATAAATATGTGCTGCAGCTGTTTTTTCAAAACGCCTAAATATGCTTATTACGTATTTCGAGAAAAATGCAATTAAAAAAAAAATTATTAAATAGAGATGGTTAAGCACAAACAATGTATGTATAAACTCTTTGTAAAACCTTTTTTAAAACAAATAATTTTTATGATTTTTTTTAGAACTCTTTGAAAATATGTATTCAATAACGTTTGTAGACATATAAAGTAGCTTATTTTGTCACTTCCGAGTGGAAAATTTGAAACTTCAACTTTAGATTTGCTCCTCTCTTAATCACTTCTGATTGCTAAAATAATGTAATCTCCTTCTTAGACCTTTTAAAAATGATAGTCATAGAAATAAGATTTTGTTGAATTTTTTTAAAAAACTCTGTTAAAGTCATATGGAATATATTTTTGTGGGATATATTCTAATAAAGTCACAAATTATTTATTTATTTCTATTGTAATAAATACAATCTTTTATCCGTGAAAATAACATATCTGCACCAGTTTTATATATTTTTATGCATTTGTATGCAACATAATGAAAATTAATTTTAAAAGGTTTATTTTGCCACTAACTGACATCAATGCCCAAAATATTTTTGGCTTAACTTTTAGATAAGCGTTTAATATTATTTTGGTTTAGTGCTTCGATCTGCTTAGATCTTCTTAATTCCATTTGTATAGCATTACGTACAAACGTATGCAAGTGTAAATGTCTTTATCATATGTTGAGTTTGCAGGCATTATATGGAATAATCACGAATATCTATATACCTATAAAATAAGAAAACTTGAAAATTTTATTTTAAATTTTAGAAATCTTTGTTTCTATATTATTATTTTTGCTATGAATATATAAGTGAATATATAAGCAAGATTGAAAATATTTCAAAATTCATTACGCTAATAGAAGGTCTTAAACCCTCCAAAATAACACTGATGACAGCGCATTTAACCACTGAGCTATTAATAAAATGCATTTAGCAGAAAAAAAACCTTAATTATAAGTCTCTTATAAGTTCTACTTATGCGGAAAAGGTGCGCATGTTAAGCTTTTTGCTCTTAATTTTTTTTCAAAATAAATTGTTTTACTGAAAAACATTGAAGTAAATAAGGAATAGGTATAGATATAATTGTCGAGAAATAGATATGTAAATTGGTAAAGATCTGTATTTTACAGATCCGGAAAGCTAGGATATATAAGGAAAAAGTATAAAAAAGTGCGGTTTGGAATAGATATAAAAAGACTCATATTTTTTTGGGTCCAATCTCAGCTAGTATGGAATTATCGTGTATATATATCTATAAAATGAAAAAACTTTAAAATTTTATTTTAAATTTTAGAAATCTTTTTTGCTATATTATTATTTTTTTTCTATAAATATATAAGCAAGATTGAAAAAATTTCACAATTTATTACATTAAGAGGAGGTCTTTAACCATCCAAAACAACACTGATGACAGCGCACTTAATCACTGAGCTATCAATGAAATGCATTAAGTGAAAAAACAAATCTGATTATATTAGTCTCTTAAAAGTTCTATATATGCGGAAAAGGTGCGCATGTTAAGTTTTTTGCTCTAACAGTTATTTTTCGGAATAAATTATTTTACTAAAAAATATTGAAATAAATGAGGAATAGTTATAGAAATAATCGGTGAGGAATAGAAATTGGTACCTGTATTTTATGACCTGTATTTTATGGATCTGGAAAACTAGGATATATAAGGAAAAAGTATAGAAAAGTTTGGTTTGGAATAGACTTACAAAGACCCGTATTTTTACGGGTCCGATCTCAGCTAGAATTTGTTTAATTTGACTTCTTTTGATACCCAGATTGACCTAATTAGAAAAAAGAAATTTGTGATAATATTAGTGAGCAATTAACTTTTTTTTTTCCAGTTTTAAATTTTATTTCCAAGTTATCCTAGAAATAAAAAAAAAAAACTTTTTTTACAATATCAAAAATAATAATAATAATAATAATTAATAATGCAAAATCAACACACCATATTTGAGAATGCTTTTTTACAATTTTTATTTAAATTACCAAAATAATCTAAGAATAAATTGCGAAAAGAAACAAGTTTTTCTTAAATAACATAAAGTGCAAAACATCATAAATTCACATGTTTAGCAAAAATGATAATTTATTGTTTTTCTAGTTAATTAATATATGGTTGTTTTGGATATGTTGGTAAAAAAAAATTTTTTCTGACGCATGGTTTGATTACTAAAGGACCCAAAATTGAGCCTATAAAACTTAGGTTTTTGGGTCCTCTAGGAATCAAACCACAAAGGAAAATGTTTTGGGTCCTTTAGGAATCATATTGCATGTCAGAAAAGTTTTTTTTACCAACATCCAAAACAACCACATTTAAGTTAACTAGGAAAACAAAAAATTATAAATTTTGCTAAACATGTGAATTTATGGTATTGTGCACAGTGCGATTTACAAATTGTATGTCATTTCTTATGATGATGATGACAATGATGATGATGATGATGATGATGATGATGATGATGATGATGATGTTGATGATGACAATGATGAGGATGATGATAATGATGATGATGATGATGATGATGTTGATGACGACAATGATGAGGATGATGATAATGATGATGATGATGATGATGATGATGATGATGATGATGATGATGATGATGATGATGATGATGATGATGACAATGATGATGACAATGATGATGATGATATAGATTAAACCTATCCTAATATATATTGTGTAAAGTAAATTAAATTATTTTTCTATGCAGGTTTTTTTTTAATATTTGCTGAAAGTAAGCAAAAACCAGAGCAGTTCACCACTCTTCTTAAAAATGTTTTACTTAAGAAGTTTGGCCATTCTATTCGAAAAAGATCAAATGAAAAAAATGGTTACATTAATAATATGGATAACAAAATAGATGCAGTCAATGCCAGAATTTTAAATGGAGTGAATCATAAAAATATCAATCATATTTTAGTAACGGTAATTAATTTTATATTTTATATATATATATATATATATATATATATATATATATATATATATATATATATATATATATATATATATATATATATATATATATTAAACAAGCATATTTTATTTAGGGTCGTATTGAAATTCCATTGCAGCCGGAATTTGTGACTTTTAGTTCATTCCGAAAATTAATATTATATATATATATATATATATATATATATATATATATATATGTAAATATTTTTTTATATATAGAAATTAACAAAACAAAAACAGTACAATTCTAAAGAAAGATGGTAAAATGAAACATAACCCATTGGAATAATCAGTAATGTCCAAGGTTACATTTAGAACTTTGAAGCTCTCCGTAGTTTTGATTATTTGCAAAACAATCAAAGCTATTTCTAGATGCAGTAGAATATTCCATATGAAAAATATAACTATCATTGTCATTGACCTAATGGTTGAATTAAAAATAAAAAAAATAAAACTTTTAATTATTGGCACTTCCTTAATATTTCTTACATTTAAATAAACTTGTTAATAAATTAATAATTATATATCTAAATAAAATAAATCTAATATTTAAAAATAAAATATTATAGTGTTACCAATGTCTTACATATTATATTATTGCTGGATATCATCCGATATTGTGTGCAATAACAATCCAATCACCAAATTGAAAATCAGCTGCTAATTTTTTGGCTATTAGCTGAATATGATTGTTTAAATCATCATCTTTGATATGAATTGCATGTCTTGCATCATCAATTGCACTAATCTTGTCATCAGATAAATTAACCTCTTTTTAGAAAATAGTTTCCAGCATTCTTGCTCTTTTTTGTTTACTCCACTTAAAAAAATATCCTTAAAGCATGAAGGGAATTGCAAAATATTAATTGTAAGTCACAAGAAAAGATAAAAGTCACATTTTAAATCATACATACTTAAGATATTAGTAAATATACAAGTTAATTTACTTGCCTAGACAACAAAGAATGAGTTAGTTTAGCTTTAATGGTAATGCTTATCTAGTGATGTTTGTGAAGTTTTCAATCTCTTCTTTAATGACATAATGATTAATCAGCAAAATTTAGGTTCAAAATTTTTTATTTTGTTGATATAAGATAGCTCTAAAATTATTTTTTCTTTGCAAACTTTGTAAACTTTGTAAAGAGCTTCTAAGAAGAAGTTTTCATGATAAGATGATGCATTATCTAACTTAGGATAAAGATTTTTTAATTAAGGAAAAATATATTTAACTTTGACCAACACAACATCAGCGAAATAGAGTACAGTAACAAGGGTTTACTCATATCTATATACAACAGCATATTGCATTGATTGAACTTATTAAGTATTTTGTTAAATTAAAAAAGCTTACAAAATAATTTTTATCAAAGTCTCTTGCATAATTCCGTTATAAAAATGTCTTTTATTTTTAATTTTTATTAGAATTATTATAATTATGTATTATAATTATTATCATTATTATTGTAATTAAAGTTAAAAATTTTTTATTTTAATAAAATACTTCAAAAGTTCAAGTAATGCAATATAACAAATACCCTAGCAGCGATATAGATATGCTTAGGAATGGCTAATTTACATCTACAATAATATTGTAGATGTAAAGTAACAATTGCTAAGCATATCTATATCGCTGCTAGGGTATTTGTTAGTTAAGAATGTGGCAAAATAAGACTACTTCTAGGCTTTTTATAAGCTTTTTATTGCTTGAGCACATGGATTTTTTTTCCGATATTTGAAGATACATGTATAAGAAAGCCAAATAGTTTTTACATTCATGGCAACAATCAATGTATGCCTTAATGGCTTTCAAAAACAATTAAGAAATTTATGTGCATGTAATTGCCTTAAGAGATAATAGTGCCTAAAGTACAGGTAAAATTTCAAATTTAGTGGTTTTGAACCATGATTTCCAGACAGCAAAAATTGTAAATGTATTGAATTTTTACTTTTACTGTACAAATCTACATGGGGTACCAGGAAAAAAAAAAGAAATGTCTCTCAAATTCATGTTGTTAAAATAGCACCTCAAAGTAGCAATTGCACTTCACGCACAAATATTTTGACAAAATAGGCTAACCTTCAGGACCCAATATCTCCACAATTAGTTGGAATTAGTTGGAATTTACAAAAAAAAAAAAAAAAAAAAAATTGCCAGTGCCAAATTTCTTTATTTTCTACAAAACATCTAAAAAAATTGTAACGGAATTATGCAAGAGTGCTCGATAAAAATTATTTTCTAAGCTTTTTTAATATGCCTATATTACTAAATTTGCTTATAGATAATGGCTCTTAATAATAATAAATATAACACAAAACTAATTTATACCAATTAACAAGCTTAAAATGAATAAAAAAATTTTATTCATAGTTTTGTAAATTTTGCAAAAATTAAAAAATAAAATAATCAAACAAATTTTTTAGTAATTTATAAAAAATAATGAAATTGACACATTTGCATTTGCTTTTATGTTGTGTTAAAAAAAATAAAACCACAGCACAAATACTACAGATATTGTTTAATTCTAACAATTAAAAAACTTCTAATAATTGTTAATAAACACTTTTTTAATGTAAAAATAAATTTTTATTCATCCAAATAATATGCTCTTGATCTGCCCTTGAAAATTGACAAAAAATATCATGTATGCCTACAATAGCAGAAACACGTCTTTACGTCTGTAAAGTCGTGTTGTCGTTTGTTTACGTCTTTAAATCTAAAGACGTAAACAATTTTGCATATCTTTAGCCAAAGTCTGCTATAGTCATACATATTTAACAAGTGAACTATTATGAGTTTAACTGTTTTTTCTTCTGGTACTGATTTTCTATAAATTATTAGCTTGCTGTTTGTTTTTTTATAAAAAATTTTTTTTTGTAAAAAGTATATATATATATATATACAACCCTAGGAATTAGGAAAAATGAGGTCGGCAATTTTTGCCGACCTCAATGTTTTTGAGGTTGGCATCAGGTCGGCGAAAATTATTTGATACAAAGGTCTGACCATAAAACGTAGAAACGAGGTCGGCAATTTTTTGCCCACCTCAATTACTTTCAGGTCAGCAGTTAGGTCAGCTGAATGCTGATCCTAATTCCGAGGTTATATATATATATATATATATATATATATATATATATATATATATATATATATATCAAGCCTTCCCAGGAAAGGCGTGCGGTTTTCTTTCTCGTATGACCACACGTGATTACACTATTTTAGAAAACGTGAACACGGCCGTTTGCAAGTTTTATAATAATGCTGAAAAAGTTTCAAAAACAAAAAAACGTAACTAACAAAATAAAAAGAGATTAAAATAGAAATAAATAAAAACAAATTAACAACTTAAATAATTAGTGTACTGTTTTTACTTTTGTTTCTTTAGAGTTACATTCAGCAACAAAAATTAGATAAAGCGAAGCAAAAAAAAAACAGTTTGAAGTCTACAATAAAAAGAATGATTTCCTTTTCTTAATATTTTTTAAGAGGATAGCAAAAATACAAGTTGCAATGTGTTAGTAAAATTTATTTATATAATTTTAATGTAAAAACAAGGTTTGAAATTAAGCGAATACGAAATGCCAAATCTGGAAAAATATCTAGTTTCAAAATTTTAGTTTATACAAAACCATGTTCCTTGTTTTTATGTTTACTTAAATTTGTAAGCAAAAAAATAAAAAATAAAACAATAAACTTACGATTACAAAAGTAATAACACTCTAGTCACTAACTGCATTACAAAAATAATAAAAATAATAACACTATAATAGTGTTATTATTTTTATAAAAATAATAACACTATTATATTATATAACTTTTAAAATTCATTCTTTGTTCAAGCAACATTAGTATTCCCAAATTTTAATTGAAGTAGAAAAATATTTAAAAGAATAAAGTAGATTTTCAAATAATATTAAAACTAAAGTAACTTATAAAAACATGACAAACAACTTTATGAAAACGTATCGTATTAAAAGTTTAGCATTATGAAAAATGTTACTAATGGACCGTAAAAACGTGCATTAGTTTTAAAATTAACCAATAAAATTTTTTTATTGGTTGATTTTAAAATTAACGCGCATTTTTACGTAACGTTTTTCATAATGCTATACTTTTTATAAAGTACTTTTTTATAAGGTTGTTTAAGTGATATGTGAAAGTTCCTGAAATTTTTAATAATATTTGAATATCCGCTTTATTTTTTCTAGACACTTTTCTACTTTAATAAATGTTTGTAATTAATGTTGTTTGAACAAAGAATGAACTTTAAAAGTAATATGTGCTTTATAAGTGTAATAACACTATTATAGTTTTATTACTTTTATAATGCAGTTAGTGACAAAAGTTTTATTACTTTTGTAGTCGTAACTTTATTGTTTTTGTTTTGTTTTTTGTAACTTTCTCGCTAGCAAACTTTTAATAATTTGCTCCTTATAAACAAAGTACACAGCTTTGCATGAACTAAAATTTTAAAGACCTAATATTTTACCAGAGATTGCAAATCGTGATCGTATAATTTAACTCTTGATATAAACTTGTTACATTATAATTATACAAATATATTTTACAAACAGATGACGATACATATTTTCTCTTTCCTCTTTAAAAGGAAAAACACATGAAATATGGGAAAGTCATCCTTTTTAATGCTTAAAACAGTTTTTTTTTTTTTTTTTTTTTGCTTTGACTTAATGAATTTTATTGCCGATAATAATAACGACTAAAAAAAAACAAAAATAAAAACAACACAAATTATTTAAACTATTATTATTGTTTTCTATTTAAGTTCACTTTAATTTCTTAAGTAGTTATTAAATTTAAAACAATTTTTCCGCATATGATAAAACTTGCACAAACGGCCGTGATCACGTTTTCTAACTTGAAAAACGTTTTCACCGTCGTACGAGATGAAATATATATATATATATATATATATATATATATATATATATATATATATATATATATATATATATATATATATATATATAGGCTTTTACTGGAAGACGTGTGATTTCATGTCTTTATATGACCGCGCAAAAAAAAAAATGTTTTAACAATTTGACCACGGCATATTTTTAAAATTTAAAAACGCGCTACAAAAACTTACCTAAACTTATCTGAAAAAAAAATTTAAAAAAATAATAAATATTAACGAATGAGAAAATAAAAAAAAATACTTAGTTAAAGCAAAAACACAAAAAAATAAATATATATATAATGCAACTAAAACAAAACTCATCGAACTAAAATGTTTAGTCTATTTAATTTACGCATTAAAAAACCTTTTCAATCTTTGTTTCAACATTTTAATATATTTTTTATTTGTTTAATATGTTCAAAAGTTAAATATTTCTCATAAAAAATACATAGTTAGTATATAAATAAAATAAAAAAACATTTTATAAATCCTTTTTTTTAAAATTAATTAGAAGTGTTTTTTTTTTTACTTCATTAAAAGCGTTTCGATCATATAAAAGCATTTAAGATCAGACTTATTAAATTGTAACGGTTTTCTAAAACTTTTTTTTTTAACGAAATTTTGTTTATCTTTTTAAATGCATTAATTTTAATCATTCTTATATTTAAGTTCGTCAAAGAGACTTTCGTAGTCGTAGAATGTCATCGTTTATATAAACAAAACAATTTTTTACTTTTTAATAAGATTTATTTTAGAAATGAACACTTGAATAATTTATAGGTTTTAAATTAAAAAAATATATACAACTGTCAATTATATTTAAAAAACAAAACTTTTTTTCAGTAAATTGTTACTTTATTTAAAATCGTTTCGCTAATATAAAAACATTTGTTAAGAAGTTTTGATGTAATTATTTTCACTTTTTTAGAATATTTTTTATTTAGCGCGTTTCAAAAATGTTTTTTGAATTAGCCGCGGTCAAACCGTCATAGCAAAATGTAATTTGCATGGTCATATAAAGACGTGAAATCGCATGTCTTCCTGTGAAAGCCTGATATATATATATACATACATATATATATACATATATATATACATATATATATACATATATATATACATATATATATACATATATATATACATATATATATATATATATATATATATATATATATATATATATATATATATATATATATATATATATATATATACACATATATACATCTCTTTTATTTAGATTTTATCCTTATCACTTGACAACTTTTTATCAATTGAGTCTGAGTTCTTTAGAGATATTGAACAACATGTTGCTAATGTTAAGTGTGAAGTTTCAGAAGTCAGTGCAGTAAGTTTTTAAATGGTTTTATGTTCCAGTGTTTTAAATGCTTGTAATAATTACAATGTTAATGGTCATGCTATAAAAGATTTTCTAATAATTAGTTCAAAAAAATCTAAGTTTTAAAAAACTTTATTAATAAAATGATAAAGTGCTTAATAATTTTGCATAATTAAACTACTGACAAAACATTTTTAAAGAAACTTATTTGTTTTGATTCATTTACAGTGATGTTATCTCAAAACTGTTTTTATATATAAAATTATAATAAAGAACAATTGTTTTCTTATATAATTAATTAATAAAATAATCTTTTTTATTTTTCAGTTAAATCCAACCAGTGTTTTGATCTATTGGTTTTGCTATTATCAAAATAGTGAAATTGCAAATCCAAAATGGAATCATATGTTTGTACCATCACACAAACTAGAAAGGTTGTTAACAAGTGGAGAGATGAGGGGATTCCTCCAAAAATATAATGTTACAAAATTTTATCAAAAGGTTTATTATAGTTAATTTCTAAAATTTTATTCATTAATTTTTTAATTTTTTTTTAAATAATAATTTTTATTTATAGAATTATTACATTTCTTGCATTTCTTTTAAATGCATCATTTATTATCTTTATCTATTATGTGTTAATATTATTTCCAATCTTCAAAACTTATTTAAGAATATTTTCACAGATATGATGTTGAGTGGTATGATTGGCCTATCTAGCAAATTTTTATTTCAGTTTTTTATTAAAAAAAATTAGTCATGCAATATATATGTAAACTAATGAAAATTAATTAGTAACTAATCCAAATATAGATTAAATTATGTCATCAACAATATTTTAATGGTTTATGGTATAAATATTAACATAAATATATTTCTCCTAAAATTTATATAGTTTTCAGAAAATGTTTTTTATATAAAAAAAAAAAACAATATTGAAGCTTTAATCTTTTCCCTTTTTAACAATAACTTTTTATGTTGTTTTTTAACAATAACTTTTTATGTTGTTGCTTCAATAAGTTCTACCAGCCTTTATTTTTTGTGGTTTTGTTCATCTCTTATATTTCATTTTTTACCAAAAGGTTTGTTTAATTAGTTTTTTATTGTTAAAAAATTAAATAAAAAACATTTTATATTGTTACAAGTCAGTGAATTTCTCAAGAACTTAAAACTGCAGTCTTGTTGTAAAGTTTGTATAGCCTTTCTCTTCTTTTTAAGTTAAACTAAGCTTGATTTTTCAGTTAAAGTTTATATACTTTCTGTTTAAATCAAGTCTGTTGTAAAAAATTTTAAAACACAAACAAAATTCCTTGAAAGTTTTTTAAAGGACTTTAAATGCTAGGATCTCAAAAGTTTCTTCTAGGACATCAAAAATTTTTCAAATTTTTTTAATGATTTTTCAAATTTTTATATAATATTATGATTAAGTTTTAATTTTAATTAATTCTAATAATTCTAAGTACACAATTCTAGGTACATTTTCTTTAAGTTTAAGAACTTAGAAAAAGCTATAAAAACACTACAAAAATATAATTTTAGAAGCTTGGAGTTTTGAATTCCCAATTACCAGATTCCAAATTGGCTCTTAAAATCTTATCCCATATTCGTTTCAGAGGTTTCTAAAATGTCTTTAAGCATAAAACTACATAAGCCATATCAAAGTAATGGAGTGCCAAAACTACATAATCCATATCAAAATGTTTAACTTCTGGAAACTCTGTAAATCTTTTTGTGACTTTCCATTATTGATTTTACATGTTAAAAAAATGTTAAGCATAAAATTATATATTAAAAAAAAAACTTTTTTTATTTATAATACTTTAATTTTATTTTATTAGGAAGAAAAATTAAGATATAACCCTACTACCTCCACTTCTAAAGAACATTGGTATCTTATGACTGTAGTTGCTTTAACTTCAACAATAGTTATTATATTGGCTTCTCTTCTTGTAGTAAGTAATTTATAAAAATTATGATGCTATTATATTAAAATTATCAGTCTCTGTTTAGCCAATGCTTTCGGATTTGCCCACACTCCCTCAAACACTTTGGCCAGTGCTTAAAAAAAATACAAGTGTTTTTAAAGTGCACCATTTCTTTTTTGTTCATCAAATATATTGATGAAAAAAATTGTTATAACATTTATATATGAATTATTTTATTCAGAATTTAAATAAAATGGTTTTTTTTACCATATTTTATACCCTAATTATGATATTTAGAATTTAAATGAAGCTTTCCTTTTTGCAGTTTTTTTTTTAATTATTTTTTTTTAAGAATTTAAATAAAGGATTTATTTTGTGCCCTTTTTATTTTAATTATTCAATTTAGAATTTGTCTGAAGCATTTTTTTCTATTTTTATTTTAATTTAAATTGCAACTAAAAATAAATTTTAATATAAAATAAATCAGGCATGCTAGCCTAATAATGACTGTCTGGTCATACAGTCATTATTAGGTTAGCGTATATATATATATATATATATATATATATATATATATATATATATATATATATATATATATATATATATATATATATATATATATATATATATATATATATATATATATATATATATATATATATATATAATTATATATATATATATATATATATATATATATATATATATTTATATATATATATATTTATATAATTATATATATATATATATATGTATATATATATATATATTTATATAATTATATATATATATATATATATATATATATATATATATATATATATATATATATATATATATATAATTATATATATAATTTTATATATATATATATATTTTTATATATATATATATATATATATATATATATATATATATATATATATAATTATATATATATATATATATATAATATAAATTGGTAAAGTTTTTTTAAATTTAGATTTGTTGTAAACGAGAAAAAAAAAACCACGTTGTGTTAAAAGAATCATTTAATGAAAATGATACTGTTTTAAAAAAAGAAAGGAACAATTCATTTGCAACTTCTCCTAGGAAAGTGGCATTCTCATATTCTCCTAAAAAAACCTCCACACCCGTATTTTCTTTTTCATCTCCACTTAAAACAGTAGATAAAGTAATTCTTCCTGTTCAAAGTCCTATAGAAATGGCTGGTCCATTCACTGTCCAACCACAGTTAGACTTATTATACCCTGCAAAACCAGGATTTTCTATGAAATGGTCAGAAAATAGCTCACTTGGTGGAAATGGAAGCAAAAATAAAAGTTTGTTTCAATCCAGGTATAGAAGTTAGTGTATGAAACTTATTATAAATGTCTTTATATTACCAAAAGATATTTGCTTTAATAAGATAATGGTCTCATTTTTGTATAGTCTTAGTAATACAATGTTTTAATCATATTTTTTGCATTCTTTGTCTAGTTTTTCAGAAGATTTAGGATTTTTTTTATACATTTTAATATTCTTCATTAAACATTTTTTTAATTTTAGGAGAGGTTCTTCAGCATCTTTAGTTATTACACTTTCTCCTCGAACACCTGATGCAGAGGAGTCTTTTATAATGCATGAAAGGTAAGTTGACTTAATTTATATGGTAGTTTATTTAAGTAGACATGTTTGAGATTTTTGTTAAGCATAAGTCAATAGTTTGTAATTTTTGTTTTCGTCATCTACAACCACAGTTAATTATTATTATTGTTGCCTATGGGCACATATTTATTGTTGCCTACAGGCAAATGTTTATGCAGATATATATTTTTTTCCTGCGCACTTTGAGGCTTTGTTATGAACTATTGCATTGTGTGCCATTTACCTGAGAAGTATTATATACTAAGAGTAGTTAAAGATATTTTGTAAAAAAATCATTATTTGATCTTTATGTTGTAAACATTGTTATTGCTAAGTTTCAATTTTTAACCATGGTTGTTAATTGAAATATTAATATTTCATTAATTTTATGCCCTATTGTTAAATCATTATATTTACAGTTACTAATTCAATTTGAACAATTTTGTTATTAATTAACAAATGACAATACAAATATGTTATTTTCTTTTGAGATTTTTTAAACAAATGTTTGTATTTCACAAGATAGTTTTTTAAGCTACACTAACATTATCAACCAAAAATAAAAATAAAATTTTAAAAGTTTAATTTTGAGAACATAGAAATATGAAATATTGTAGAAGCTGTCTTTTTAGTATTTATTTAAACATGGACAGAACTTCAAGTTGTTGTGCTTTTTATATTTAGTAGGACATAATTATTTCCTTTTCCCTTTGTCTATTTGTAAGTCTGTCTGTTTTTTGTGTGCGTGTATGTGTATTTGAGAAAGATTTTTTTTTTTTTGCATATGGTGCATCTGGGAAAGATGCCTCAGTTATATATCTAAACCATTGCAGAATTAACATTTATTAAGGTTGATTCTTTTTATCAAGTTCACTATTTTTATATTCCTATTTCCATTTTCTGCCTCTATAAATCTCTTTTTGTTTTTATATGGAATACTTTTGTTTTATTTTGGCTGGTTCTTCTAATAATATAATATCCTTACTCTTATAGACAAGGTTAAAAAAATACATTGTAAATGTAGTTGACCTTGCTTTAACTGCAAGGTTGAGCCCTGCTTTAGCTGCAAGATTGAGCCTCTATTACATTGTTGTTAAGTTGCATCTCTTTTCTACATTTACTATCAAATGATCTTTTGTTCCGTCTATTAAAACAATCTTATGTGAATAGTTATTCAGCAAAGTTGCATTGCAGCCTGCAGCTTTGTATTTTGTTATAAAAAAGAGCAATTTTAATAACTTTATAATCTATTGTATTTTGTCTCTAAATATTTTTTTAGTCCTACAGAAGAAATATTATTGCGTAAAAGTCGTTGTATAAAGTATAGAGAACTCTGCAAATTAAAAGACAATGATAAAGAACTTACTGAAGAATTTTGGGTAAATTTTTTAAAGTCTTGTTTTTAATATAAACTTTAAAAATCAGCTGCTGCGTATAAATACAAAATCAAATTCTTTATAAAAAATCATGTAAATGAAAAATAAAATTTCTAGCAAAGTTTATGTTTTCATGCAAATAAACAAAATTTTACATAGCTAAAGAAAGTCATAGTTCAACTGGTTGATTATTTGATTTCTATAGTAGTTTTGTGCCATTACTCATGTAAAATGTCACAAATAATATTGAGTTGGCTAAATATTAATGACTGTTTTTCTAAAAATTCTTATAAAGTTCTTTAAGCTTTAAGAAATTTAAATATATATAGAGCGTGAAATGGATGAGATATGATGACATAAATTTATTTTATGTGCTTAAAAATGCACTGAATTTGTTTAAAATTTACATAATAAATTTATAACAGAATTTATTAGATTATAAAAATTATATTATTAAAATATATAAATGAAAACCTGAATATATATGTAAAAATAAAAAAGTATATATAAATAAAGATATGTATATAAATATATATATATATATATATATATATTATATATATATATATATATATATATATATATATATATATATATATATATATATATATATATATATATATATATATATATATATATATATATATATATATATATATATATATATATATATATATATATATATATATATATATATGTATATATATATACATATATATATATATATATTTATATTTATATTAAATAAAAACTTTTTCTAAAAAAAATCTATTTCAAAGACTGTTGTTGTTTAGTGTTTCTGTTATTTGAAACCTCTTATATTTAAGATATTTAAAATATTGACTTATTTAAAATTTAGAGTATTTAAAAGTTACTAGAGTATTGAGGTGTTTAAAGTTATTCTAGATATAAACTATAGAAGGCCTTTCTATGTAAACCCTTTTGTGTCAACTCTTCTATGTCTATCATTTCTATGATAGATGGCAAAAGACTCTCATTCATATATGCTCTTGCACCAGCACAGCCATGTATCTATATATCACATACCTTTATACTCCATTCTCAGTAAATGTTGTTACCTTTGAATTACAATAAATCTTATTTAAAAATTTTATGATATTTTATTTAACTTTAGTTTAGGCGTATTATTTTGGTTCTATTTTATTTTAATATATTTTAATTTTGGTAAAATGAAAATAACCTCTAAATTTTCAAAAAAACTTTTGCTTCATTAGAGCATACCTCCGAATACTATATGTCGAAGAGAAATGCAATTAAAAAACAGTTTAAAGAATAGATATCCAGAGATCTTACCAAGTATGTTTTTTATTGTTTTTTATTTTTATAATTAATATATAAAATAGTATAATTATTTATTTTTATTGATTTATTTTTAATTATCGATTTATTTCAATATTTTAATATTATTACTACTATCATATTATTGTATTATTTAATATTATTACTACTATCATATTATTGTATTATTTAATATTATTACTACTATCATATTATTATAGTATTATGATAGTAGTAATAATATTAAAATATTGGTGAATATATTGTGGCCAAGAGGATCGAGTTTTCCCAAAATTGGTCCACTATTTAATTTTAAATGGATCTTAAAAGACCAATATTTTTCTTCCCTCCCTGTTTATTTTATATATGTATATATTTGTATTAGGAATTATTTTTTATTTTCTGTCTATATGTATATATGTAAATATGTATATATATATACATATGTATGTATATATATATATATATATATATATATATATATATATATATATATATATATATATATATATATATATATATATATATATATATATATATATATATATATATATGTATATATTAGGGTGGTTCAAATTTAGGTCAAAAATTTTTTACAAATAGAGTGGAAGTTTAAAAGATGCACTGAGCCTGGTTTTATATATAGGATTTTTTTTTTTTTTTTTTTGAAGTTCAAGGGTGGCACACGGCCCAAAAGTATTTTTTTTTACCTTTTTTTTGATGTTTTTTGACCCGTGTGCCACTCTTAAACATTATTAAATTCAAATTATTTTTTTTTGACATATTCTCGCAAGGACCTATCCAAAAAAATAAAAAGGCACTCTAACTCATTTTATTTTTTGAAAACTTGAAAAATGTCCTTTAAAAATACCTAAGAACAATTTTTTTTTCAAATCTAATGAATTTTTTCATTATTTCTATACACACAACTATTTCAATGACAGCGGTATGATCTCATTGTTCAAATGAAATAATCATACTCAATGTTCAACATCTGCTATTTTAATAACATTAAATAAAATTTATTAACGTTGGTAAAGTGTTTATTTTAAAATAAAAATCAATTTTATTATAATTTATTTACATAAAATAAACTAAAATAAAAAAACTCATTAAAAACAGGGAAATAGAAAAAACTCTTCGGTTTTCTTCTCCTCTAAAAGAGGATCACACATCCCCCCCTGGATCACTGGCGCACCCTCTGCTAAGGCTACCGCAGGGAGCTCTGCGCTGCATCAACCCCCTTCTCTTAAAAACTTTGTTGTCCAAACAAAGGTTCTACATTTACACCGAATTGTCAAGATTTGAGAGAGAACTGCTGCTTTATATCTAAGCTGAAGGTTTCATGGGAACATGGTGGATACAGAACTCGTGACATACAATGCGTTTTAGGGTTAGTGATATTTATAAAATCTTAATCTAAATTAGCTGCACAGTTATTTGATAAGTCTTTTTTTTAAGAAAGAAGTCAAGGCTGTAGTAATGAAATATAAAAAGCTGCAATCGCTAAGAAACAGATCAACACCAGGAGCAATAAAAGATAGAGAGAACTTCTTAATAAAATCTTAAAGGGTATTCTGGTTAGGACATGACATAAAAATCATGATTGAAGAAATAAAAATGGATAGAAAAAGAACTGAAGAAAGTAAATGTATGGACATTATGTTCTTGAAAGTGCAGAAGGAAAAAAGACAAGGCTGTCTAGGCATTTCTGATACCTGCTTCAAAAAATCTTCAAAAAGATTCGAAAAAAAAAATTTAAAAGAGAATTATCAAAAAAAATAGGAGATTTAGATACAACTTATAGCTCAGAAGGTGATGTTAGTGATTTTTCTTTAAGCTCATAATGCCTCGAGTCTGTTACAAGTGAGTCAAATGACGATTCTCATGAAGAAGAACAAAGTTTATTACTGCCTAAAAATATTTTAAAGCGTACAGCATTAACTGCTGTAGGAAAAGGTCTTTCTATCAACCAACAAACTGCTATCATAAACAGTGTTATAGCTATTTCAGGAGGAGAAATAAATAAATTTGTTGTGTCTAAATTATCATCTCTTCGAGCTGTAGATAAAGTAATAAATTAGAAAGCTCAAAAAATTACACAGTATATAAAAGGTTTGACTGACTCCAAATATAAGCTGATTTCTGTTCACTTTGACAGGAAAATATTTAAAGAATATTCAGATAAAGTTTCAGTTACAAGAGAAAGATTAGCAGTACTAGTGAAAGTAAATGGGAAAACTAAGCTCCTAGGTATTCCTCATATTGAGTTAGGTTCTGGGGAAAATCAGTTCAAAGCAGTTTATAGTCTATTAGATTCTTTTGGCCTTAGTCATCATATACAGTGTATATGCTTTGATACTACAGCTTCCACCACTGGAAAGCACTAAGGAGTTAAACAAGAATGGCTGATAAGCTGGGAAGGCCACTATTTTTCCTTGCCTGTAAACATCATATATTGGAAAGACATATTACCTATTTTAACAAAATATATCCCAGTAGTAAAACGTCTGGTCCAGAAAACCAGCTCTTTGAACACCTGAAATCTGTCTGGAATGATCTTGAAAAAGACATTGTTACATTAAAGAGGATTGAAACTCCAAATGGAACTTGGATAAATAAACAACATCTTGAGGCTGAAAAATTCTACAGAGATGTAATAGATAATAAGATCTACAAAAAGGTTAATTACAGTTTTGTAGTAGCTTGCTTAAAATAATTTAAACAATCTGTATACACAATCATAATATGATAAATCATAATTATAAATATAAAATATTCTTTATTTTTAAGATGTCAAGAAAGGATTATCAAGAGTTAGCAGAACTATCTTTGATGGTAGTTTCTCAAAAAGATAGGTTCAAATTTTGTATTCCTGGTCCAAAACATCATGCCAGATTCATGTCAAAAGCGTTGTATTACCTTAAAATGTATTTACTATTGGAAGCTATTCCAAGTTTATCAGAAGAAAATAAAGAAGAGATTTGTGAAATGGCTATGTTTGTGGGTATCTTTTATACTCAAACATATTTTTAGGATATGAAAGCTCTGTGGCAGATGAAGAGGTTCTTGGATATAAATATTCTTGGAGCTACTTTAGCAATAAAGTTATTTGACAGACACAGCTGGTACCTTGATCCTGCCTTAGTTGTGCTTGTATTAGCAGATAAATGTTGCCCAAACAGAGAAGATATTGCCACATCATTATACAATACACTTCCCACCCAACCAATACTGTATCCTTGTTGAATGTGTTATGGTCAATAAAGAGGTTCTTCACTCTCTAGACTTTTCACAGCCTCCTTCTTTTCACAGCCTCTTTCTTTTCACAAGATCAGCCTCCTTCTCTTTGTTCTCTAATAATTGAGCAATCTTGGCTCATCTTTGATAAGATGGAACATGGAAAGGATGAGTTGCAGTGGCTTAAGATCCCCTCACAGTTTTGGAAGTTTAACAATTTTTATCTTGAGTTTAAATCTACTATTAAATCTCTAGATGTGGTTAACGATTCGTCAGAGAGGACCATAAATTTAGTAAAAGAACTGATTAGAAAATCAACGAAAGAGAAGAAGAGACAGGACTTGTTCTTGTTAAACCATGCACAGTGGGCGGAATTTCAAAAAACCTGGCCAAAAATCAAAAAATGATTATAATTAATGGAAACTTTCTGTATAGCATTTTTTTGAATCCCCAACTTTGAATTTTACATAAGTGTACCAAAATTCAATAATGGCAGATCCAAAATGGCGGTGTTTTAAAAACATTAATCATTAGAAATGCCTTTGAGCCTTCGTGTTTAACCAATTAGTTCTAATTTGACATTTAAGTTCAATAGACTAATGTATTATTTACATTACATATATAAACATTATATATAATACCGATATATAATGTATTATGACCGTATTATTATGCCGCAATTTCTTTAACGAAATTGATATTATTGAATTGACTTGAAGTAGCAGAACACAAATAACACCGCATTGTTGATTTCGTCAATGTTATTGCATTGCAAACTTTTCCGTCAATCATTGTCATAACCAATTTATAATATATTTTAATTTCTATTTTATGTTGAACAATGATGAGAGGAACCAGTGATTTAATTTTATCTTCAATATAGTCTTTTTCATTAATGCTTGTATGGACATTTTTGTGAAGAAATTGCAGTCTGATAGGTCGGCAAAATCGAGTAGATGAGGGTGTCCTATTTTTCCATAGAATAACATCTTGACCTAAAACTGAATTTGTACACAAAAGTTGTAATGGTACTGAGTTTCTTCCATCGGCAAATCTCTGTTTATATTCGCTATGACCGGAACTGCCATCAAACCCCCACTTAAGAATTAAAATAAAATTTGATAAAATATTTACATTCAAGGAGTCAATTTCATCTTGTTGAGTTTTTATAATTCGTAAACAAGTGTGATTTAATAAAGATTGCAGTTTTACTTCGGCGCTTATTTCAGTTACCGTTATATCTTCAGGGTAACACATTTTCTTGGCTTCTTTAAGTTTTTTGTAAGATGGTAAAAAGGAGAGCTATTCGCAATTGCAGCACTTCTTATAATGCAATATTGGTGTTTAGAAAGCTTTGCTTCCATTAGTATGGAAAAAGCTGTTTCACCACATAGTTCAGATGTTTGTGAAATTTGGGACAATTTAAGGCTCTCTATATAATTTGCGACTCGGTGTTGAATAGTGGAAGGTAAATCTTTAACTGTAACTCCGGCGTTGCATGCTCCTGAAGCCCCAAGACTCATCTGAGAAGCAAATGCTAACTCGGATGAACTAAATGTCGAACGCATTTCCTCTGTTTTTCGCCGTTTCGTTCGCTCACTTGCTTCATTAAAATTCAAATGTGGTCGACCCATTGCACTATGGCTTTTTTTCTCTTTGTTTCGTGCTTGAACAATCTGAAATTATTTAAATGTTTAGTAAATATAAAAAAGTTTAAAACTTTGTCCGGTTACTACTTTTCCATTTTATTTTTAATTTTGTCAATACATTTTTTAGTTTCTTTTTATCATCTGTTGAAAATTGAAAACAAATTTTTCTTCTTAGGCACAATTGTGATTGCAAAATATCAAGCTGGTCATCTAGATCTGAAGATAACTCGTTTTTTAAAATTTCAAAAATTTTAATTCGAGGAATTTGCAAATGATCTTTTTGTGAACCTTAGATAATAATTGAAAATATAATAATTGAAAAAATCATAAAAACATTATAACTTTACTAAACTAATTAAAAATAAAATAAAAAGTAATCGATAATATATTATATTATATAAATTCGATATATAAGAGAAAGGTAAAATATACTGTTAATCATATGATTGTATATAGATATAGTTATTATGTTTTTTGAGAAACTGATTTTGTAAAATTCAATAAAACTATACAAAAATCGTCGTAGCTGAAGTAAAAAAGATGTCGTAACCGAGGGGGTTTGTCCCCACCCCTACACTCTAACTTAATCAAAATCTCATTCATGTGTGCTACTAATTTTATTGTAGTTTTATTGCACTTAACAAAATCAGTTTCTCAAGAAACATAATAACTATATCTATATACAATTTGACTGATTTTGTAAAGAAAACACCGCCATTTTGTTTACTAAAAAACACGACTAGCACTACACAATATAAGTTAATGAAGTAATAGGCAAAAATAGGTGCCTTTTCTTTTAACCAATCTTTAGAATACACTTTTATGAACAACATCCAAATCATAACTAAGCGGAATCTCGCGGGTTCACTACTTTTTCAATGCTTGAAAAATAGGTTAAAGAAAATAAATTAACTTTATTCTGTACTTTTTTTTTCGCATAAAATTTAGAGAAATAATATAAAACTTTTTACTAAAATATTATATAAATACCTTGAATAGTATCGTCCATAGTTAGTTTTTTAGTAACGATAAATAACTTTTTTGTAAACGATACTTATTTAACCACATTTTTTTTTGTTTTTAAAACGCCAATTAAGTGTTTTTAATAACAGATGTTTAACTGCATAGATATAGGTAACTTTAAAATTTATACAATTTTTTCTTATACACAAAAATGCAACAGGGCTCTGTTTGTATAGTTTCAAAATAATAAATTCAAAATAGTGATTTTTTTTTTTTGACTTTTGGCCAGCTTTTTTGAAAATTAGCCCACTGTGCCATGTTTACAAAAGAAATAAAAAAGGGACATCAAAGGCACAAAGAAAAAAGATTTAACATCAAATGTAATTCAGGCCTTCTCGTAAGAGGCGTGCGATCGGACACTTTATATGACCACGCATATAGTTCTTTGTTTTAACAACTTGACCACGACTCTTTGCAAGTTTTGATAATTAGCGCGTTTAAAAAATGCGCTTAAAGAAAACAAAGCAAATGTAAATGCAATTTTTAATTTAATTGATTCCATAATTACAATTAAACTGCCACAAAATTTCCTGAGTACTTTAATGCAACTTAATAAAAGCAATTGTTGAAAAAAATATTCAGATTAGAGTTTAAGGCAAAATGAATACAGAAGCTATCAAAAAATAATTACAAACCTTTTTATCATGGAACTATAACTTCTAATAAAGAAATTATTTACTAAAAAAAAAAGAATTACAATAATCTAAAAATAGTCGCATTTGCCAACTATTTTTTATCCCAGGGCGTGACGTACCGTTTTTTTCTCTCAGGCTCAAATCACTGGAATTTTTTCAAAGCATCACAATTTGATTTAAGTATAGGTATACGTAGTTTTGAAGTTTTTTCCTTGTCTACATGTTATTTATCACAAGCAGCAACGAAAGCTACCACAATCACTGAAATAAAGAAAATCGTTTTTTTGTCAGCGACTTTTCTATAAGTTTTTCAGTGTTGAAAAAATAAATGCAAATAGAGTGCCTTTTTATTTTTATATATAGGTTCTTGCAAGAATATGTAAAAAAAAATAATTTAAATTTAATAATGTTTAAGGGTGGCACATGCAGGTCAAATAATGTGAACAAAGGGTAAAAAAAAAAGTGTGTGCCACACTTAAACTTGAAAAAAAAAATCCTATATCAGGCTTGGTCGGGAAGCGGGAGCGATCACTCTTAATTGCTGACCACGTAAATAATATTTAGTTGCGAAAAGCTGGCCAGATTTTTTAGACGTTTTGAGAACATTTTAAAAAGCAAAAAAAAAAAAAAAATCGACGAAGATTAATTGGACCGATGAGAGACAATTACAAAAAAAAATAAAAATAGGCAAATAAATATCTTTAAACGCGAAAAAACTTAAAGCTAAATAAATTACATTTATAGCAAATATTTTCGAAACATTGCTCTTTTATAATTTTTTTATAAAATTAAGCGATGTTTTCTATATAAAGAAACAACTTACGATTGTTTAAAAGGGAAAAAAATATTCTTTATTTATCTAAGTTTGCAAGTTTTAGTTTTACTTAAGCTTAATTTATTTTATAAATAAAAAAGTTAATTTTTTTAATACCTATTTTATGTTTTGCGTAGTTTGAAAAGTTTAACATATTTGAAGTGATTCTTCTTAGTAAGATAAACAAATGAAATAATTAAATCATTGAATTACTATAGGAATTAAATTACCAAGATCGAAATCAACTAAAAAGGTTAAAAATACTTAATGACCAGGAAGCGAAACTGCTTCACAATATCGCTGATGATGTTTAGTGAGTGGGCTTTTTAATTTTAATTAGTATTTAAAGCAGAAAAAAGTATAAAGAGTTTTAAGAATGGAAACTTAAGCGAAAATAATTAGAGTTAGTAAACCAATATCTAGAAACTTTTTTTTATATCTAATTATTTGCTATATATATTTGTGTTCTGTCGTGACCTCAGGCGCGATGCTTGTTCATCAACGCAATTATTTTTGTAAGTTTTTGTTTAAATCATAAAAATTGCTTTAAAAGGTACATTACGATAAAAACAAATACACAAAATTACATTTACATAAAGAATACAATCTCTTTTAAAATAAAAAATAAGAATATACTAATAAAATCTATGATTTATAATAAACTTTTAAAATTTTAACAATTTAATCAATATATATTTAAAACATTCATTTTTGTAACAATTGTAAACAATTAATATATATTCTTAAAACGATTTATGCTAGAAATCTGAAAACGAAACAAATCGTGAATAATACAATTTCTAAAACATTTTAACAGAATACTCTTTATTTCGCTTGATCAGCGTATTTTTTGAACCAATAGAATTAGTTTGTTCGTTAATTTGGCGGGTTTTTAGTGTTCGCAAATATTCTTTTGATTCTTTCGCACAAAGATGTTTTAAGAACATTCAAGTTTTTTATGTTTCCATGTATGTCCATATTACAAAAATTTTTTGTTTCGTACATTAACTTGATTGTTATCAAAAGGGTAGGTACAATCGGCAGAGCAGAGCAGATTAGCAGAGCAGATCATTGAAATGTTAATAACGGCAGAGCAGATTATTCAATCAGCCGTTTCCTTATGTGTGATCTGCCAAATAATTCGGCAGATCATATAATAGAATTTTTATAATGTGATTGCCAAATATTTTTATGAAAAAAGATGCACTTTGAATAGAAAGAACTATGAGTTGACTTTTCAAACATAAACTTTTTTTGTTGTTGCAATACTTTTCCAAAAAAAAGTGATCTGCCGTATTCTAATGTGTGATCTGCCAAATATTTCGGCAGATCATAATGCAACCGGCAGAGCAGATTGGCAGAGCAGATCATTGTAATAATAATAACGGCAGAGCAGATTATCACAGACAGATAATCAGCCGTTTTCTATTTTGTGATCTGCAAAATTATATTTTGATAATGCGTGATCTGCCAAATAATATTTGAATAATGTGTGATCTGTCAAATAATATTTAGCAGATCACACATTAGAAAACGGCTGATTGGATAATCTGCTCTGCCGCTATCAACATTACAATGATCTGTTCTGCCAATCTGCTCTGCTCTGCCGATTGTACCTACCCTTATCAAAACGACTAAAAAACCTGGCCAGTTTTACGCAACTAAATATAATTTCCGTGGTCAGTATTCGAGAGCGATCATTCCCGCTTCCCGACCAAGCTTGCTATATGTAAAACAAGGGTCTGTGCACCTTATAAACTTCCACTCAAGTCGGAAAAAATTTTTGACCTAAATTTAAACCACCCTAATATATATATATATATATATATATATATATATATATATATATATATATATATATATATATATATATATATATATATATATATATATATATATATATGTGCATTTTCATTATTTTATTTTGTTTTATTTATATTTTGACCAATTCATTAACAAATTTAGTGCACTTGGATAGGGTGTCGAACTGGAAATCTATAAGCTCATGGTTTAACTCCCACAACAAGCATAAAATATTTTTTAAATTTTTTTTTTATAAGTTGCTTTTAGATTTTATGCATAAAAATTGATGAGTTGTGGAAGTAGAGTAGTATCATTGCTTGATAATCAAAATAAATATGAAAAATATATAAAAATTAACAAAAAAAGTCAACATTTGTATACTTTATTTCATTTTTAATTGAGTTTATTTACATCTACCACATTATTTTATTAAATAGATTTAAATTTTGCACATAGTACTGGTGAATGGTTTAACAACAACATAAGATCGGAAGAATATGTAACTTATACTTTTAAAATTTTTTCCAAACAATTTTAAGATTTGCAATGAAAATTACAAAAACCAAATTCTATTTAAGTTGTAACATGTATGATTTTTATATAGTATGATATATATATATTGTTTTTTAGTCTCTTACATATTCTTTAATTATTTCATTTATTGTTATGGTTTTAGTTTCCATATCAATCATATTCTGAAAGTGAGGCATGTCTTCTAATTAAAACTTCATTTTGAGTTGTGTTGCATGCTAATTTAATCGCTGAAACAAATAGTTAAAGTATACCAAAAATCTCAATTAATGTACTGCTGCTGAGTACTGCAACAAAATGGCTGATTACAGGTGCCTAGGGAAATTTCCCAGTTTGAGTCAAGCACTTGGTACATCTCTACTAATAATAATAGCTGTAGTAGTTATAATAATATATACTGAAAACTAAAAACTGAAAAAAATAAATTTTTAACATCATTTTTAAATTGATTTTGCATTGATTTTGCATTGTTTTGTTTTACACAAATTTTTTGCCTGCACAATAATTGTTTTCTCCATTTATGATGTCCTGTCAGCATTTTTTATGCAGTAGAAAGTTTTTTTTTTGTTTTTTTTTTGCATTATTAGATGTCCTTCATATGGTGATAATGACTGCTCAAATCCCACAAAGATGGGTTTGTATTGCTTATACAGAGATAAGCAAGCACTTCAGTGTACTGAAGCACTTGCGCTTATCCCTGTACAAGTATGATATCATCATATGACTTCACTATATTGTATATTTTTCTTAAAATATAAATGAATTAGCATTTCTACTGAATTTTTAGGGCTCTAGGACAGAAATGATAGATTTTTGGGATTTTTTTTTGAGATATTGCAATAAGCAAGATTTTATAATGTTTCTTTTAGATTATATATAATTTATATGTAATTTGCTCTGTGTTGCCAAGGGATAGTAAAAATAATACAGTTCAGATTGACAAAACAAAGCATATAAGCAAAGAATTATTAATAGAATCTAAATTTTACTTGGACCTTGCTAAATGTTTTTGAAAATATTTAGCAAGGTCCAAGAAAGTTATAACCATTTCAGTATTTTCAATAAAATTTTAGAAATTTGAATACATTTGTTTATTCTGTTTTGACAATATTTAAAACTTTACAAAAAAGTAATTAACACTCACTCAAATCAGGTTAATTTGCAAATTTCTAATCAAATTCATAGTTTTGTGAATTGTTTATTTATAAATTTTAATTTAAAAAAATTAAAATTTATAAAATTTTATTTTTCCATAAACATTGTTAGAAACCCTCAAGTATTTCTTTGTTTTTACAATTAAGGTTTTGTATTATTGCATAACTTTTTAATGGTATAATGTTTTTAAAATCAAATTTAAAATTTAGTTGGAATTGAAATGATTGTGTATTCAAAACTTTTTTTAAAAATACTAAATTTGTGGTAACTTTTTTAGGTTTTGCTAAATTTTTTGAATAGTTTGTAAAAATTAAGTCCTTACCAAAAGCTTAAAGGCCAATCCATAAATATTTTCTAATCCTTAGTTAGTAGATTTATAAAGTATTTAAAGATTTTTTTTTTACAATTTATTACTTTATTATTCCCACAGAACAGTATTCTTATAGTGCAGTATTTTTACAGAACAGTATTTATGCAGAATAGTAATTAATTGTAAAAAAACTATTATATCAATTTTTGAACATCAGGAAGCCATTCTGATTAATCTTAATTTAAATATGTTTTTTATATGTACTATACTAAGCATGTGAGCATATTTCAGATTCTCGCTCATTGGTGCGTTTGAAATCATCTGACAATTCTTCAGTTTATATAAATGCTAACTTTATAAAGGTTAGATTGATTTTTTTAGTATTTAAAATGATTGTAATTATTATTTGTTATTATCTATACTTTTATCTTCTAGCATTTTTTTTTCAACATTAAATTCTTTAAATTTATTTAAAGTAAAAATATTTGAAATTTGTAAATTGAATTCTCGTAACTCACTATAAAATCAATTTAATTTTACACAAAGGTTTTCATAAAATATTCTTTAATTTTTAGTATGTTTTAGCTTCATAATTTTCTGTTTTGATCACTAACTTTTTTAAAGATAAATTACAGCCTGCTAACCACTTGTTTTTTCAGTTGTTGTTGTAGTTGTTTTTTGTATCATCCCACAATATATATACATATATATATATATATATATATATATATATATATATATATATATATATATATATATATATATGTATATATATATATATATATATATATATATATATATATATATATATATATATATATATATATATATATATATATATATATATATATATTTAATTTAATGTATATAAAATAATGAATGGATTGTTGTCTTACCAAGGTGGAGGGGGACTAAAAGGTTTGACTAATTAAATCTTTTTTTTTTTCATTGATAAAAGTACTGCAGTTTTAAACACAAGAGTATGTACAATAAAATTTTAGGGAATGGGTTATTAATTTTTTGTTTGTTTGCACCTGATTGCTTTTTTTTATCAGAATTTCTGTTCAAGATCATTTCTGTTTTTGCTTTTTAGCTGATTTCTTTGGAAACATTAACTGTAAAATTTGTGAAAAATATAATTTAAAATAGTTAGCATATACACCCTGGTGGAAATATTTCATACGAAAAAAAAATTAACTAGAAGCTGTTTCCATTTTTGAAACCACCCTAACTTGTACAAATTGAAAAAATGGAGTGTTACACTAGGTAAGGGTACTTGGGGTCAAAGTAGGGTAATTCCAATCATTCCTGTATCATTAGGGGGGAAAAAAATGTTTTTTTTTTATATAGTTTTTGATAACATTTTTGATTCTAGTCTTTTTGTTCAGGATTTTAGTGATATTTTACATAAGAAACTTAAAAACCATTTATTTTACTTTAACTATTTGCAATATATATATTTTATATATTGTTATGCGTTGTGTTTGTAATATCATTAGAAATGCTTTGAAAATTAAAACATTAGTTCTTCACATTTGAAATGTCATATTCAAAGCTAAGTCACAGTTAAAGTAGAAGTAAAACTTGTTTAATTTGTTTTGATAAAGGAAAAAATTTAAATATTTAGACAGTTAGACAGTAGTTTTAACAAGAATCAAAAAATATTTCATTGGTTATATAAATTTAAATGAGTTTTCTAAATGGAATTTACAGGTTATGTCAAGCTAATTTAGCAAAAATAGAAAAAAAAAATCCAACACAATTTTCTGCAAACTATTTGATTTCTCTAAGATCAAAAAAACTGTTTTTACCAGAAACCAACAGTTTTACCAATGTGGTATATGCCTTATAGCTAGGAGTAGTTTATCCTGTGGATCAAATATAGAAAAAAAAAAGGCCAAAACTAAACTCAAAATGAAAGAATAACTCAGAAGTTATTCTTTCTCCTGAACCAATTAAAGTTTATAAAAGTTGTTTAAATGTTATTGCATCAGGATTAGCACATATCTGTTGTTTTAAAGAGAGAAGAAAAAATTTAATTCAGCAACTAGATAAAAGTAAAAAAAATCAATTAGGTAAAATTTAATTTGAATTATAATTCTAAAGCAATAAACAGTTAAGCCTTTTTAATATATAACATTATCTTCAGTCTCAAAGTAGGCTGAAGATATTCACAGTATCTTCAGTTTCCTAGCAGTTTCATTGAACAATATCCTCAGTCTCCTTACAGTTTCATTGAACAGTATCCTTAGTCTCTTTACAGTTTCATTGAATAGTATATTCAGTCTCCTTACAGTTTCGTTGAGCAGTATACTCAGTCTCCTTTCAGTTTCATTGAACAGTACCTTTATTCTTCATACATTCCTATTAAACTTTCTTTTGAATATTGGTTTATTTAGATTTAACATTTATAGGTTAGGGCATACAATTTATAACAAATAAAATAGTAAGAAATTTAATTCAGCAACTAGATAAAAGTAAAAAAAATCAATTAGGTAAAATTTAATTTAAATTATAATTCTAAAGCAATAAACAGTTAAGCCTTTTTAATATATAACATTATCTTCAGTCTCAAAGTAGGCTGAAGATATTCACAGTATCTTCAGTTTCCTAGCAGTTTCATTGAACAGTATTCTCAGTCTCCTTTCAGTTTCATTGAACAGTATCCTCAATCTCTTTTCAGTTTCATTGAACGATATCCTCAGTCTCCTTTCAGTTTCATTGAACAGTATCCTTAGTCTCCTTTCAGTTTTATTGAACAGTATCCTCAGTCTCCTTACAGTTTGATTGAACAGTATCCTTAGTTTCTTTACAGTTTCATTGAATAGTATATTCAGTCTCCTTACAGTTTTGTTGAGCAGTATACTTTCATACATTCTTATTAAACTTTCTTTTGAATATTGGTTTATTTAGATTTAACATTTATAGGTTAGGGCATACAGTTTATAACAAATAAAATGATATAATAAATATATATAAAAATAAATATATATATAAAATATAAAAATAAATATATATAAAAAATAAAATAAAGAAATTTCATTTATTATCTGAACTTTATAGTTTAATACAATAAAAACTTATATAATCTGTTTAGTGATGCTTGTTTTTAGTATTATCTTAGCATAAACAACTTCATAACATCAGTTATGATATTTTTGAAATCAATTATAACAACAGACACCATAAGATGCTAAACCTAAAAAAAAGAAATCTATTTATGTAAAGTAAATTGTTTATAACACATATTATTGCCAAATAGTTGCAAATAAAAAAGACTAGTATCATAACTTAACTCTACAATAGTAACATCACACTGCACTAATCTTAAATTAGAAACGTTAGACAATATAGAGAAGAACATTAGAGAATATAGAGAAGAACGTTAGAGAATATAAAGAAGAACGTTAAAGAATATAGAGAAGAACGTTAGAGAATATAGAGTAGAATGTTAGAGAATATAGAGAAGAACGTTAGAGAATATAGAGAAGAACGTTAGAGAATATAGAGAAGAACGTTAGAGAATATAGAGAAGAACGTTAGAGAATATAGAGAAGAACGTTAGAGAATATAGAGAAGAATGTTAGAGAATATGACATTATTTGAGTAAAATTTTTCAAATACCATACCTTGTATTGGATGTTTATCAACTTTGGAAATCAAAATTGTTAAATCTCTTGTTCTTGAATATCCAACCATTTTTTGCCCGTGAGAGAAGCACAGTTTTTTAAGACATAAATTAAACCTATTAAACCTTGACTTATATTGATCATCTGAATATATTGATTGGATTGGAAACTTATTTTAAATTGCCTAGCAATATATCTTTCCTTTTTATGTAGTAGTTAAAAAATATGTTTTCAAAAACATAATATAAACGAACCTAAATGCAACTCAACAACCAATGCCCCACTATCTGTAACAAATTTTAGCAATTGTCGAAAAGTTGCTTTAACTTTATTTATGTATCGTGTTGTATTGTAAAAATATTTCATACTATTTATCCAAGATGTTTTGACTGTCTTGAAAAGATCTAATCAAAAGGCTGTAAAATACTACTTGTATGGGCAGATAAACAAAGTAGCTCAATGTTGTTTGCAAAATCCAAATCTACAACAGTTTTTGATATATCAAAAATGTTTTCAGCGCATGAAACTGTGTGTGCAATTGATTTTTTTTTTTGTACCACAGTGCATTGTACTGTGGTAAAATTGTTGTCAATATTATCTAACCTGTTAAAAAATTGGATGACTCCAACAAAAACATCAATCATTTTATAAATTCTTTAAATTTTGAGATAGAATGCACAAAAGAAAATGACTAACCCTGCAATTAGGTACTTTTGTTACTAATTATAAGAGAAAAAGCTATCATGAACAAATAAATGTAATTGTTTTTCTAAACCTGTTGTGTTTTAAACAAAAAATATTTAAAAATTAAAGGCTTAGAAGTAACACCATAAAAATACATGTAAAACAATACTATAGCATACTTTTACTCACCTGTCAATGTAACCCTGCATCACGTTACTAAAGATAAAAATTTTTTTTTTAATCTTTAGTAACGTGATTATAACGTTTAAAAGAATATAATAATACCTTCAAATACAATTATTTAAAAAACTTCTAATTTTAAAATTTTATATTTCACTTGTATGATAAACTCATCTAAAATTAGAATTAAAAAAAAGAAGGTAAAAAGCAAGAGTTTGTTTTTAAAAAGTAAGATAATCAGAAATAATACTATTACAATATTTTACTAAACTGTGAGACTGTGCTAAAAGTAATAGCTATATTCATAATAGATTCATACTTAATTTTAACTCTAACCAAATCTAAAGTGAAGAAAAAAAAATCTACAACTAATATAACCAAAGGTTTATTAATTCCATTTGCATTACAAATAAATCTAACCATAACAAATAGCTAATGAGAAAAACTTATCATCTCCATCTGAAATGCTCCATCTGAACAATGATAAAAGCATTTATTATCAAAATAATAAAGGCTTAAAATCTTTATTGACTCATTCTTTCAAATCAAAAATCAATAATTGTAAATTCAAAATAAGATCTTTTTTTAAAAAAGGAAACTATTAAACTCTAACTAAAAAAATCTTTTGAAAGCTCTTAATATAAACAGAAAAAAAGTAAACTAAACAGAAAAGCTAATAAACCAAACAGAAAAGCTATAACAAATAAAATATGATTCAAAATGTAAAGTAGGGTTAAATGTTTAAATGCTTAATTAGCTCTTGCTTGTTCTAATCGTTGTAAAGACATTGTAAGTTTTAAAAATGTAAACAGTTTAAAAACTACTATACAGAGTTGTAGCTAAATTTTGTAGTAAAAAATGGCGACAAACATTGATCATTAACTGTAAAAATTATATTATTAAGTGGTAAAGCTGTTTTTCTATTTAGTTTTTAAAATACATGAATTTAATTTAGGGATATAATGGAGAGCCTAATCAGTTCATTGCTACACAAGGTAAATATACTTTTATGTGGGTTTTATGTTTTTGGAGGATGTTTGGGATATTAATAAATATTCCATGATTAAGGTTTTTCTAGATGTGGTTGAAAAAACTTTGAGAAAATTAATCAAAATGTGAAAGTTGTGTAAAAAATTCTAGTATCTAATTTTGAAAATCAATTTTTGAAAAATTTTTTACAAATTTTATAATGGCATTATAAAATTTGTACATACATTATATTTATAACTAAATGTTAAAAAATACACTTTTTAAAGATATTAAACAGTGTTAAATGTTATTGAAATTTTTTTTTTCCTAAGTGTCCACTTTAGAGTTTCTCACATTTAAATTTTAAAATACTTTTTGATATTTTGAATGACATGGACTATTTTTTGTTTATAGTATAGAAAAAACGTGTTTATGTTATTTTGATCTTCAAAATTTAAATTTTCAATTTTATATGAATAGCAGGTCAACCTTGACCAGTAATTTATTTAAGTCAAAAGCATTTGTTAATTCTAATCACTTACCGGTCAATAATAATGGCAGATGTTCAATATTTTCCATGCCGGTATAACAACAATACATTAAAATGTAAAATTAATGTTAAGTGAGATGTAGGTGTCTTGAAACATCTTGCCACAAAATTATTTAAATAATTTTCTCCATCAGAAAACAAAAAGTTTGCATAATTCACCAAAGCAACAGTTGTCCAGCATGTATGCTGACAGTTTTTTTTGGCCAGCTTGTATGTTTGTCATATCTGACAGTTTGTCATCATACAAGTTGCCCAAATTTTTTGCAACAAAATCTGACACAAAATGATGATCCAAAGAAGAATATGATAATGATGACAGTAATAAAAATGAACAGTCAGTGGATTTCAAATAATGGAAAACAACAGGTAGAACTAAACTAATAACAATATAACTTTCATTAAATGAATTTCTTCTGTGTTAAAAGACTTATAAAATTACTTCTCATTCATTTATTGCAAAATCACAATCAAGATATTTTTCTTATTGTAATTGTTTGTTACGATTGGAGCAAGAAGCAGTGATCCATTTATTCAATTACCTATTACATGAAAGAGAAATTCAAGGCATCTTCTAATCTGGTATTTGACACAATTCAGTTGGGTGAATTTTAGACCCTTTTTTTTTGTTTTGCTTTTTAAGAAGCGATATTTTTTACAGATTACAACCCCTCCCACTTCCCTCTCATTTTTTAATATATTGATTTATAAAGTCAAAAGTGTCCTATCAAAGTTGTGGCAAGTGAGACTTTTTTTTTAATTTTTAATTTTAGGGACCCCAAGATGTCTTTATGGTCTTATCACAGAACACCGCAGAAGAGCATTTGAAAGGAAGTTTACGCTTCCCTTCTTATCGATGTTGTAAAACTTGCCCAGAGGTGGTGTTGAACAACAGATCTCTAGCTACTAAAGCAAATGTGCTAACTGCTGTGCTACGGTTTAAACGCACTTATTTAAACATAGCGGTCAAATTTATGATTGAAAAATCATTAGTTCTTTATTTTTATTGCTAACTTTATTTTTAAATAGTTCAAATTTAGCAAAAAAAAATTTTCTTCATTTTTACCTTTTATTAATCAATAACGTCTTTAAATCAAGAAAAAATTGTAAAATACTGCATATATTTATATCAAATCTTTTTATATATAATTTTACAGTTTTCAGTAATTTGTAGGCCAATTTAATAGATATTGACAAATTTGGCAATGAACATCAATATGCTTAGCAAATAACAGAATAGATCAGTTTTAGAAAATTTTGAAAACAAATGATCATTGTTGCTATTTGTAGTTATAATAAAAAAACTCAACAAAATACCAAAAAAAGTGTTTTTCAAAGGGGGTTTTCTGAATTTTGTATGATCTGCTTCACAATATTTTACCATAAAATTGTCCATAACAACTGCCTAAATAAGACAAAATTTTACCCATTAAATATAAGCTAACTTATCTTTTTTTATAAATTTCTGGAAATTTTCAAGCCTAGGTAAGTTTTCTAACTTTCAACTATAAGCCGGTTTTCAATGAAGTGTTAAATAAAAGAGATAAAAACTAATTTTAAAAAGTGTTGAATAAAAAGAGAACTAATTTTAGAAAACTAAAAAGACTATTGTTTTTTAAGTTTAATTATTTACAATTTTTAGTTTTGGATTTTGAATAATAAACTGTAGTCTTAAATTTAATATAAGTTTTAAACAATAGAGAAAATACTATTTTCTTTAACAAGTTTAAAATAAATTACTAAAAATTGTTAAAATAATCTTTAGCTAAAATATTTTGAAAGATCTTGATTGATATTTAAATGTGTACAACATTTAAATCTTATATATAATTTTTCTGAATTCAAAAAAGTTGTACTTTTTTAATTTTAAAAATTAGTCCACTTTTTTATTTTTATTTTTTTTTTTAGTCTATTTTGTTTTATTTTTTATTTATAATTTTTGTAGATTCATTTATATTTGCTTTTCTGTATATAAAAAAGTAAAAAATTTTGTAAAATTATGCTTAATTTATCATACCATTAATAGATTTTTAATTTAAAAAAAAAAAGTTTAACATAAATTTAACTTGTTTAAGCAATGACTCAAAAAATTGCTGTGCTATTTTTAAAGTCAACTATTGATTCACTGTGTTTTAAATATTTGTTTAAAAATGTGTTAATTTTTGTTTATAGAGTATTTGTATCTATAAGAAATTCTTTTTTTAGGACCATTGTTGGCTACTATTGAAGACTTTTGGCTGATGATATGGCAGTATAACTGTTCTATTATTGTGATGTTGACAAAATTAAAAGAAAGAAATAAGGTTAACATCCAATTTTTATAAATCAATAAAAATAGGATCTTAATATTATTTAATAATAACCTTATATAATATCTTTTCATATTTAAAATTATTTTTTTGGTGTAAAGTTCAAAAGTTTAAACATGGAGAATATGCTGAAAAAAATTGTTTTAAATAGTGTTAAAAATAAATAACTTTGAAACTTTTATCTTTTCTATTATTTTTATATAAGTCAAAATGCTTTTAAAAAGTAACAAATTACTTTTTACAATAAACACATTTTCTTTAAATTATCAAAGAATATTATAATTTTTTTATTTATACAAGTATGTATTTTTCATAAATTTAGATCATTTAATTGTTTTTTTATTTTGTTTAATTAAGTATAAAAAGTTGTTAAAAACTTTTTTTTTTACCTTCATTTACTAAACAATGTATAAAATGACAGCATTAATTTGTTTATTAATTTTGTTATTATTTAATTAGTGTGCATTTTTTGGAAACTTGTTTAAATGTATATATATATATATATATATATATATATATATATATATATATATATATATATATATATATATATATATATATATATATATATATATATATATATATATATATATATATATATATAAATAAGATATATTATATAAACATATAAGATATATTATATAAATAAATAAGATATGTAAATAAGAATAGTTTTATTTGATACTTTTTCATAATATAGATAAAATGTGTTTGTTTATTAAATAATCATTAGCATTAAGTTGTTACTTTATTTAATTAAAAATGTAAATTTGCCTTATATTATAAAAGCATTAGTAAAATATATATATATGTTTATATATATATATATATATATATATATATATATATATATATATATATATATATATATATATATATATATATATATATATACATACATATATGCATATATAAATTTTATATATATATATATATATACATATATATATATACAGGGTCTATTCTAGGAAAAAAATTTAGGCGGCAGTACCCCCTTACCTCAAAATTCAACAGAAATATTGCCAAATATAGGCGTTTTTTGTGAAAAAAACAATTTTTACTATAAAAATCAATTAAAAAAAAAGGTCCTCAATGTTAATTTGGGTGGTGCCCAAATATGGTCTAGTATAGCCCCTGATATATATTTTATATACATATATATTTAAGTAAAAAAAGTTAGCCAACAAAATAAACAATAAACCAAATATTTTCTTTTAATTTTACAAAAATTGCACTAATTATAAATTTTAATATTTTAGCACTAGAGGCCTTTCAAATATCTAGAGCTGTTTTTGTTATCATAACAACAAAATTTAACTTTTTTAAAAAAACAGGAAATGATAATTATTTAATGTTGCTGTTAGCAACTATTGTAATCTATATTGTAATGTCAATTAAAAGTATCATGTTTTTGGTTATGAAAATGCTTCTCATAAGAAATCAGGTTTTTTTCATTTTTTAGCTCCACAAACACAAAAACCTGGAAAATAGGTTCTATAATGGTGTTATGCGCACATTGACAATTGTAAACATGGTTATCAAACCTATCTGTTGATTGCCCAGTTCTACAACTAGAAATGTGCCTGTTTGTGCGAAGTTGTAGGTTATTTGTTTTTCCGGTGTATGTAGCTTTCTTGTTACATGACAAACATTTTAAATAGTATATTACATTCTTACTATTACAAGTAATATGACGTTTTATGTTCCATATAGTACCATTTGATGTCGTAAATGATTTAACTTCTTGAAGGTAGAATTTACATATTTTACAACGATTATCATTACATTTAAATAATCCTACTTCTTTACTGGTTGATTGAATTTTTGAAGAAGTAAGTGTTCTCAGTAGATTGGGTGGTTGTTTAAACGCAATTACTGGTTGGACATGAAAGAGTGAAAGAAAAAACTTATTTCACTCTTTCATTTGAAGATAGATTAAGCAAAAGATTTGTTTCAGTAACAAAAGGTTGGCAGTTCAGATTGCTGTAAAAAAGTTGTAACTAAAGGAAAAATTTCTTTTGATTGATTTCAGGGAGCTGGTCCTTGGAGTTTTGCGTTATGAAATGCTTTTTCAATAATATTATTAGGATATTCGCTTTCTTTTAGCCATGTTTTTAATTCTGCTAAACGTTGTTTTTCTTTATTGTAATCAGATGTGAAAACAGTTATTCTATTAGCAAGGCCATAAGGGATGTTCTTTTTTATATGATATGGATGATGGCTGTTGTAGTTTAAGTAGTCATGAATATTGGTAGATTGGGTGGTTGTTTAAACGCAATTACTGGTTGGACATTAGAAAAAATTATGAAAATTATGATTTTATAAAAAAATTTTATTGCATTTTTTTCGTCATATGACATAAAATGGAAGTTGTCACTTCTAAACTTTTTAGAAATAAAAAAAGGTTCTTGTTGTAAGCAGTCATGATAAATATTAAGAAGGTTTGTACATCTACTATGTTTGTAGTAGAGATATTCATGTTTTTCTAATGATTTTATAAAATAACTTTGATGTTGATTTTTAAACTTCATTTAATTTCATAAAAATTCAAATGTTTCGGCAAATTATTGAACAGCCATAGGTACGAATTTCGCTCCAGATTATGCATGCCTAACAATTGGATATTTAGAAGAAACAAGACTTTTTCCTAAGATTTTACCTAATACTTACATACAGGAATTTTATTATAGATATATTGATGATGGTTTCTTAATTTGGCCAAAACATTTAGATATCGTTAAGTTTATAAATTGACCGAAATAGATAATTCAATCAGTTTTACAACAGACACTGGCAAAGAATTTATAATAGATGGTAATACTTATAATATTATTAATTTCTTAGACATGTCTACTATTCTTGAAAACAACAGAAAAATAAAAACGGATATTTATTATAAAGAAACCAATATTCATGACTACTTAAACTACAAGTTTAACTTTCACTCTTTCATGTCCAACCAGTAATTGCGTTTAAACAACCACCCAATCTACTGAGAACACTTACTTCTTCAAAAATTCAATCAACCAGTAAAGAAGTAGGATTATTTAAATGTAATGATAATCGTTGTAAAATATGTAAATTCTACCTTCAAGAAGTTAAATCATTTACGACATCAAATGGTACTATATGGAACATAAAACGTCATATTACTTGTAATAGTAAGAATGTAATATACTATTTAAAATGTTTGTCATGTAACAAGAAAGCTACATACACCGGAAAAACAAATAACCTACGACTTCGCACAAACAGGCACATTTCTAGTTGTAGAACTGGGCAATCAACAGATAGGTTTGATAACCATGTTTACAATTGTCAATGTGCGCATAACACCATTATAGAACCTTTTTTTCCAGGTTTTTGTGTTTGTGGAGCTAAAAAATGAAAAAAACCTGATTTCTTATGAGAAGCATTTTCATAACCAAAAACATGATACTTTTAATTGACATTACAATATAGATTACAATAGCTAACAGCAACATTAAATAATTATCATTTCCTGTTTTTTAAAAAAAGTTAAATTTTGTTGTTATGATAACAAAAACAGCTCTAGATATTTGAAAGGCCTCTAGTGCTAAAATATTAAAATTTATAATTAGTGCAATTTTTGTAAAATTAAAAGAAAATATTTGGTTTATTGTTTATTTTGTTGCCTAACTTTTTTTACTTATTGGTTATAAACATATTTCAAGTCATATATATTTATACATACATGCATGCATGCATACATACATACATACATACATACATACATACATACATACATACATACATACATACATACATACATACATACATACATGCATACATACATACACATATATACAACATACATAAAACATATATACACACATTCATAAATACATACATGCTATAAAACATATAGATATACATTTGGCGACTTTTTTTACTGAACTTAATCAATTTGTTTTTTTGTTTGTTTGTTGTTTTTTTTTTGCAAAAAAAGAGAGAAAAATCAAAAAGTAATGAAAAAACTTCTTCCATGTTCTTCCTATTTTAGTATGGTGTCAGATTGCTGATCTAAGTGTGTTCTTGTAGTTGTGTATGGGCATTTTTTGTTCTTGTAGTTGTGTATAGGCTGATTTTTTTTTGTATGTGTGTGTGCGTGTTTTGTTTTTTTAAAATAGATTTTAGATCAAATTCAGATTCTTAAATAGGTTTCACAAGTCTAAATCTTACAGATCTGATGAAAATATAAGAACATCTTTAGAATAGTTAAATCTAATCTAAAGCTTTTGTCTTTAAGTATTCATAAGGTTAATATTTACCAAGTGACACTATTTATATTTAAAGCAAGTCATATTTCATCTCCAGTAGCATTTCAAAATTAAAGTTTCTCATAAATATCAAATCAAAGTTTCAGATAATAACTATATTGTTCCCATATTCTTAAAATAAGTTCTTACCATTCTAAATTCAATTTCATGAATTTTTTTTACTTTTTTTTTTTCAAAAAATATAGTTAATCTTATTATTATTTTTATTTATTTGATAAATGGACTTGGAATATAAAAATAGTTTATTTTGTCAGGAAAAGTGTGTTCAATATTGGCCATGTCCTGAAACTGTTTCACAGCAGATCTATGGTGATATTACTGTTACATATGACTCTGAAATTGATCGCCATGGGTACAAGATTATGACAATGTACATATCCCATAAGGTAAAATGTTTTAGAAAAAATAATGATCTAGTCAGTTTTTTAATAAATCAAAAACTGTTTTTTATTTTAAAAAGTTCTCATAATTTATTAAAATTTTATCTTAGGGTAGCGATGAAACTAGAAAAGTAGTTCATTTCTGGTTTACATCATGGCCAGACCACAATATACCTAAGAAATGTCATCAAATTGTTTCTCTTGTAAAAGAAGTCCGTAATATTCAAACGCAACAGGGTGCTCCCTTAGTTGTACATTGCAGGTTATAACTTTTCGTTTTGTTTTAAAGTTTAGGAAAAAATATAAATATCATTTTTAGTTACCAGAACTTTAAGTAAACTTTAATAATACTTCAAGTGTTTTCAGTAATAGTAAATTATTTTCCAATTTCCTTTAAAATTGACAGAGTTCATAAACAGTTAAGTAAAAGTTTTTACTTAAAGTTTTAAATAGTTAAGTACTTTTAAGTCTTGCATGCTGGTGTTGGCTGATAGTTTCCCAAACTCTGTGGTAGCTCTGTGGTAGTCCTGCATGCTGGTGTTGGCTGATAGTTTCCCAAATTCTGTGGTAGCTCTGTGGTAGTCCTGCATGCTGGTGTTGGCTGATAGTAAGGTTTCCCAAACTCTGTGGTAGCTCTGAGAGAGTTTGATTCTCAGAAAGCTGATAATAGTTGTAAAATATCAAAGTATTAACAGTGCCATGTTGTGAATGGGCAGTGTCCCTATTAGTGTTTTCAGTGTGCATTGTCAAGATTGCATAAGGAACCGTTGTGACTAATGTTTAAATAAAAGCTCTATTGCTTAGTGCTTAGTTTATGTTTGAGTCAATTTTTCTAATAATTTAAATTATGATATTTTTTCTCACCACAGTCAAAAAATTTCTGAATGTATTTTTAATGCTCAATCCAAATCTTGTTTTTTCTTCTAGCACTAGTTTCTAGTTTAGTTTTTAAATTATTATTGTTTTTATATTTTATGAAAATAGATGCAATTTTATGATCAGCCATTACACTTTCATTCCAAAATCCTTGGTAACAAATATTTTTGACTTTAATGTCTTGGTGAAAGAATTTTCAATCCTTGTCAATCATTGCACCAAGGTTTTTTGATATACATTGGCGATTCTGTGAATAGTCCCTTTATATCATGACAATAGAAGAGAGAACTATCTACTGTAAAGCATATTGCTAAATTAATATTTCGCTTTTGATAATAACTGATACATTTTTGTTTAGTAAATTGTTTTCCTGTAGTCAAGTAAATTTTTTTCCTGTATTCAAGTAAATTGTTCTTCTGAAGTCAAGTAAACTGTTCTTTGGAAGTCAAGTAATTAGAAATTTTGGAATTTTTGATATTTTATTAAGGCATTGTAAAATTTTTGGTATTTTATTAAGGCATATTAAAATTCATTTACTTGTTATTATTTTTTTAATCATTGCATAACAGTCATATAATAATCAACCATCAATCAAATTCAATCAAAAAATTTTTAATTGCTTTCAAACATCAAAAGTATTTACAAAACTAACAAAAGTTCAAATCATATGAAGTGAATTTAAAAATCTAGTTATTCAACCATAAGTTCAATCAACAAATTTTTGTTTATCTTTTTAATGCAAGTAGTCTTTCTATCAAACTTGACAGGTTTTTCTAAACATTAAGTCAAGCAAACCTGTCTTTGTTTGACTTGATGTATAACCTGAAAATGCAAGACTTTTTTTTTAACAAAAAACTCCCTAGTTCCTTAGTTTGTCCAGAAAATTAATCCATTTATTGTAAGGACCCAATAATAATTGATGGTACTAAATGTTTTCTATAAAATATCACTGATTTAAAAAAAAAATTTCAGAGGTGCTCTAAGACCCTTGTCTTAGAGCACCTCTGAAAAATGTAAAAAAAGTTCTTCAAAAGTAGGTCAACCTGGTACTCAAAAAAAGCAATAATTGTATAAAAATTTCAAAACTCATAAATGTTTTATATGAATTTGGAAAAACATACATTCTATTTTAAGAAAACATACATTCTATTTTTGCATTCGTAAATGGACTAATTTACAAATGCTAAAATAAAATGTATGTTTTCTTAAAATAAGATTATCTCCAATACATCTAATACATTTATGCATTCTGCAATAATTATCTGTTATAAATATTTTTTGCCACCTTTTCAAATTTGCATTAAGCAAATTTTTTAACATTGGGAAAAACTTTTTAAAACAATCTACTCAGTAAAAATTATTGGTGTAACCCCTACCCCATTCATTTGGTATCATCTCCACCTCCTTAATTTTTAAGAAAGTCATTAAAATATGTAACTACTTCTACAATTCCTTTATCACCAAATGTATTCTCAGGGTTCACTGGCCAAAAAGAAACATCTAACAAAAAAGTTAAATTACAGAATAAAAAAAATACTTTAACATCATTGAAACAAAGATCGATACTAATTGTTATGCCATCAGTTTTAATGTGTTGCACTGATGTATTTTATTGAAATTTTGTAAAGTAATGTTTTGTTAAATTGCCATCATTTTTGACTTTCCATTATTTTTTTGTATTTAGCTAAAATAGTTTGTTCTGTTGAAACATTGTTTTCCAAACTACTTAAAAGAACTATAAGTTTTTCTATTATCCAATTATCCAAATGCACTTTGCAGACAGCATTTACTGGATCATTTACATTTTGTTGGAAGTCAATACTTAAGCATCTCAGCAGTGCAAAAACAGCTAAAGAACAGATAAATTAGTTACACGAGATATTTTTTCAAAATTTGTAGAAATCTCTTCAATTCAGTTCATTTTGATAACTGAGAATCTGTTTTGATGGCTGAAAATTTATTTGGCTATCTGAGAATATGTTTGGCTAAGAGACTCTTTATGAGAAATATATGCACCATAATTATCTAAAGCAGTTTTAATTGCATTCCACTTATGATTCAGCCAATGTGTCGTACAGTTTTACTGGTTTAGGAACAAGTTTTTCCCAAGTTTCTGATACAAGTTTCTTTTATTGTAAACATTTTGATGATTGTTCATATAAATGTAACTTTAATAAAAAGTTTTCACAATTTCCAAATTCGTAAAATTTTTCAAAAGCATTTTTAATGCGTACTCAACACAGTGATTAAAACAATGTTTTCTTTAAAGCCACGGAGATTTTTTTTTTAGCTCCTAAATCTAAGTGATTTAAGATTTAAGTCAGCTTCATCTTTGATCTATTTTAAATCTAAGACTTAAGTCAGCTTCATCTATGTTTAATCTGAAGAGACTGTTTCTTATTCCAACTCTAGCAAATGCGTGTTCCAATTTGTTTATTAAATTCCTTTTCCCATCTTAAAACAGTACTTAGTTTACAATGGTTATTTTTAGTTTTAGGTATGAATAATGATAATAACAATATTCAGATCACTTTAATTAATACACTTTTGACTTTTTTTGACGTAGTTTTTTTTTTTTTTTTTTTTTTAAGTAGGGATATTTTAAAGTTCTTATACGTTTTCAACACACTCAATATGATTCCAATTTGGAACCTTATTTTGCAACTTAAGAAAAAATATTTTTGCAATGACACGGCAACATAATTTATTTTATTTTATATGAATCTATCAAACTCATGATCTCGTTATATGTGTGCATCTAAATTATGAATATTAAAACTTGTTGTAATTCTTTTGAGGTTTTCGATACTGTTCCAAACAAACACAAATTAAAGGTATAAAAAGCACTTCGCTTTAAATAAGAAAGTTCCTTCATAAATAAACTTCATATTATACTATAAACTTATCTATTATATTTACCACTTATTTTTTTGTTATTTATATTTTTATACGATAATATTTCTCTGAAAAGTTTTCCACTTTCAATATTTATTCCAGAGTTTTTTTATTGTAAAATTTTTACTGAAAATTCTTAATTTGAAATAAAAAAGTAAAAATCTTATTGAATCTTTTACTACTTCGAATTATAAAGAATTCGTTTTTTTTATTATATATTTCGAATTATAAAGAATTCGTTTTTTTTTTAAAGAAATGACCCTAGGTTAAAAAAAAAATTCGTTTTTTTTATTTGGTGTGATTTTGATCTCCAAAAAAAGTGTAAATCTTTTAAAAAAATGTTTTATTTTACATTGCCAATGACTCCTCTTTTATTAAACTAATAAATTTTTTTAATGTATTCAGTGCTGGACGTGGTAGAACTGGTTGCTTCATTGCTCTTTTTCTTGGAATGTCTCAAATTGATGTAAATAGAGTTTTGTAATAAATGTTTTTTTTATGTGATTTTAAAGTTATATTCATAGTGTAAAAAATGCACATTATCTGTGGATTTTTATGAGCAAATATTTTTATAATTAGGAAGAAAAAGAAGTTGACGTTCTCAAAATTGTTAGCCAAATGAGAATGGAAAGGTTTTTATGATTAATTTTTTTAATGAGTTTTTATGATTAACTCTGTTATTTTATATAAAGATTTAGTTTTGTTCTAAATTTTATACATTTAGCTTTAACTTTAAACACGAAATTTTTTTTTCTGTTTTTCTTTTAACTCCTCTTGAACTTTAGAGGAGGAATGGTTGATAAAGATCAGCAGTACGTATTCATTTATAAAGCTTTGTTTGAGTATTGGTCTTGCAAGAACCACAATTCTTCTTCAGCATCCCCTTTACTATCCACTAATAACGCTTTTACGAACTTTGATAGTGATTCAGATTTAGAATCCTTTGTCGGTTAAATAATAATAGATATAGAACAAATATATTAATGAATTTTTTTTTTTTTTTTTTTTGATAAATATTTTTGCAGGTCATGAATATTTACAAGTTTATAAATATAAACATAACCCTAGTATAAATATTTTAAAGGTATAATATATGTATGCGTGTATATATATATATATATATATATATATATATATATATATATATAAATCTTGTGTTTTGAAATGATTTTTTTTCTCTCGATAGTTTACGGAGTTTATATATTTTATAGGTTACATATTATTTTCTGTATTATATATAGCAAAATTGACAAAAGAAACATAAGTTTAGTGTATATTTAATTACTTTGGATGGTGTTTTTAATTTATTTTAATGGTCAAGTAATTTTTAATTATCGATTCTATTATCAATTCTTGATAACAATTCTTGATAATACCAAACATGACCTTTATCTCGACCAAATAAGAAAAAGAAAATAAAAATTTAATTCTGGAAGTAAAAACGTTCTTAATAAAGATAATTAATAATGGAGGAGAGGTGTTAAGACAATTGAGTTTACCAGCAGCTAAGAACAAAGTTAAAGCACATAAATTTTGTTCTCATCTACTAGTGAGCTTGAATATGTGATGAAATAATTTATATATTTACTTATGCTCAAAGCAGAGCCGTGGCTAAGCTACTCTACACATCCCAATTGAAGGGGGGAGGGGGGGTTAGCCAGCGAACTTAGGAAACCCGTCTGCAAATTTAGGGGCCTTTAAATTAGATAATTAAGAACCTTTTTTTTTGTAGCAATGCCTAGAGAACATTTTTTAAGATATTGGGGCCCTAATAGGGTTTTTTTTGGGAGGGGAGGGGTCTTCGACCTACTTGCCACGGCACTGACTCAAAATATTGTATAAATTTGACATTTTTTTTATTGGAACTACCGTCTGTATTGTTTTGTATTAATCATGTTTTGTATTGGTTGGCGTAACTGCATTGGATATGCAGTTGAGCCAACCACATAAGTTGGCCCAATACTGAATAAAGATTGCCTATATTCTGATTAAAGATAACATAAACTTGAATACAAATCTTTTTTTTCTTTTTTCAAGCTGTTATTATACAAGAATTTATGAAACCTTAAACATCAAAGTTTTGATAATAGTTTATATTTTGATTATTTAAAGTTTTATTTTGTTTATTGGTTATTCCTTGAAAAATAGATTATTTATTTTACAGTTATTATTTATAGTTATAGCATAACATACTTTGTAGTAGTTAAAGTTTTTTTGCATGAGGAGTAACTTCAAAAACATTTAAAGTAACCGCGCCCCTCCTTCCTCAATACATAAATTGTCAGAAGGATAAAGCATTAAATGGTTCCCTTAATCACACATATTTAATATATAATAGTATTATATTATGTGTGTGTGTCATTTATACAAGGGGGTATATAAATTATACTGATTTCAAAATTTCAAATGCTATGGTAGTTACATGGTACATAAGTGGTTTACTATAAAAAAATTTCAGATATTCACTGAGTGCAAGTTGCCACTTTCTATAATAATGTTAAAAAAATTAATCTAAAAACGCATGGAAAATCCATAGTTTTTACAAATATGCTTATCATGTTTTGTGTATTTAAAATTCTTATCTGCTTTTTCTCTATTTTTGCAATTTAAATAGACACCACCAGGAATTTTCTGATAATCGTACTTCATATAAATTTCATCATCTTCAATAATTAAGAAATTTTTAGAAATTTAATTGTCATGCAACTTTCTTCAGCGGGTTCTTACACTTTTTTTTTGTAATTTCAGAACGGTTAAACAATTTTTGTGGTTTGAAAAACATGTTTATACTAAAGTATGTTTATACTATGTTTTAACTAAAGTATGAGAAAGTATCTTTTTGCGCGTTCCCTTAGTGAGAGGCTTGGGCTATTCATAAATCTATTAACCAGTTTTTTATCTTGAAAAATTCTATTATAAGATTTGCGTTTGATCAATTTTGCTTGGGAAATAAAAAATAACATGACTAACAGTGTAGGGGTGTATTCGTAAATTTTTTGGTATTGAATTGTAGCTTCTATTTGCATTTTTCAAATAATTGTGCAAAATTTTTTTTCTAACTTTTTTTTCTTTAATCATTTTAAAAACTTATCTAAAGTTAAATTGGGAAACTAAAACATTTTAAAATAATTAAATGTTGCCAACAAAATACAAACATAATTGAAATTATATTAATATAGCCACTCAAAAAAAAAACGATATATTTGCTCTTTCACATTTATTTCGTGAATACGCTTTACTTATAAATATTACATTTGTCAGATCAAAAGGTAAGCAGCAATTTAGAAGCTGGTTTTTAAAAATATGGATTTAACCAATAAATGTCAGGACAGGTTATCCTGCTACTTGTAATTTTTTTATTTTTTTATTTTATTTAGGTGCCACAAGAAGTCCTTACGTTCTTATCACAGAGTACCGCAGATGAGCATTTAAACCACGGATCCTTTGTTTCTGAGGGAAGTGCGCTACCACTGCGTCACTGCTGCTCAAAGCTCTGCTTCAGATTGTCGTCGCGCTAACCGCTCAGCCGCATAACCTTATAGTTTATATATAGTTATTATTTATGTCAGGTCAGGTTATTGGTAATATTAGTAACATTTAGCTACTCGTACCCTTACAAAAAAACCCAGCGAACTTCCAGCGAAAAAATGTTCCAAAACCCAGCGAACTTCCAGTGATCTTTTCCAGTGATCTCTAAAGTTCACTGGAAATTTCCAGCGAACTTGTTCCAAAACCCAGCGAACTTCCAGCGAACTTTTCCAGTGATCTTTAAAGATCACTGGAAGTTCGCTGGAAATTTCCAGCGAACTTGTTCCAAAACCCAGCGAACTTCCAGTGAACTTTTCTAGCGAATTTTCATGTTTATGTATAAAAATAGATTCGCTGGAAGTTTTTTTAAAAAAGATTTTTTATTTTTGCTATAAAAGTTTCAAAAGTTTATAAACATTTTAAAATTTTTTAACCAATAAACGCGAAATAAGAGAAGTTAAGCGCGATAAAAAAGTAATATATTTATTTTAAAATATCGAGTTTTATAAATTAAAATACAATGTAGGATTAGATTATCTTAGGTATAATTACAAATTCTCAGAAATAAACTTCAATACAGAATACAATTTTTAACAAGAAACTAAAAAGTTAATTTATTAATTAATGTAAAACATATTTTTTTATAGGCATAAGTAAACTTTATATTACGCATGTTTCTATATTTAAAAAGTTTTTTCTCGTTAGCGTTCTCATACGACAAATTATCACGAAACAAAAAGAATTAAGAAATTCGTCAATTCATCTTTTGAAAACCACTTTAGGCATTCTTTTCGGTTTGGGTCTTTAGAGCTAAAAAAAAAAAGAAAAAAAAAAAAAGAATGCATACAATAAATAAAGAACATATATATATATATATATATATATATATATATATATATATATATATATATATATATATATATATATATATATATATATATATATATATATATATATATATATATATATATATATATATATATATATATATATATATATATATATATATATATATATATATATATATATATATATATATATATATATATATATATATATATATATATATATATATATATATATATATATATATATATATATATATATATATTTAAACAATATTCAAAATGTATTCTACAAAATAGAGTGCTCAATGTTCTTAAAAGAACAGAGCAATTATAAATAAGTAGAAAATTACTTAACAAAAATTTTTTTTCATTTTACACTGTTACATCGAAAACTTTTAAAAAATTTTCTATTAAGTGACTTTCTACTACGATATATATATATATATATATATATATATATATATATATATATATATATATATATATATATATATATATATATATATATATATATATATATATATATATATATATATATATATTCTGGTAAATAAATTTAAAAACTGAAGACAATACAGAGAAAAAATTAATGGACGAATAAACTTGCTACAAATCAATTAAAAATTTTATTACAAATTATGACAAAATAAACCTCCTAATATTAAAATAACAATAATAATGTAGTAAGTTAGTTAGATAAATTTATATTTAGGATTTTCCCATTTAATATGAAGTGCTTCTTTTATTTTTAATTTGTTAATGGTAGAGGCAGTATCCAAAATCTAAAAGCAATCAAAATTAGTTAGTGTTTTACAAACACTAACTAATAATTATATAAAACATAATATTCAAAATAAGACAAAATGTGAAATGATAAGCAAAAATAAAACAGTATAAGATAGATAAAAACATACCAACATATTTTCGCGCAATTAGAATCAATCATTTTTTATTAATTTATCAATTTCCAACCAATAGCATTTTATCACTTTTATCCTGCATAAAAATAATAATTATAGATAAAATAATAAAAACTTAATTATATATATATATATATATATATATATATATATATATATATATATATATATATATATATATATATATATATATATTTTAATTTAAAAACCCAGCAAACTTTCACTGGAAGTTTTCTGGTTTTTTTTTGTAAGGAACTTTACAATTTTTAAACTAATTTTTTTTTAAATTTTCAACTGTTTAAATCAACAAAACAAAAAATCATACAGCTCTACTTTTCTGTACTGATATAGATATTTAAATCTGCAAAAAACATAATAGTCATTATAAAGCAAAACTTAAACCTGTATATTAGTGAAAAAAAAATATATTGCAGTAAGTATATCTTATAGGCAATATGATGCTTAAGCATGATTTTTAGCCCATTTCAAAAAAGTCGAGAACCAAATGGCAGTAGTTACATTTTTTATTCCGAATAAGTGTACTTTGTTTACTTTCTCTGATAACTTATATCATCTAATTCAAATTGTATTTATTAGGATATTTTAGTATAATTTTAGATGGAAAAATTATGAAGTCAGTGGTCTGTTGGTTCTCTACTGACAAATTAGCATAACAAAACAAACAGAATTGCGAAAATTGACTTTAAAAGTATTTTCGTTTGGGTCTTTAAAGCTAAAAAAAATAAGATGGTTTATACAATATTTAAAGGACATCAATAACAATTTTATAAAAACATATAATAAATACTGTATAAAATTTATATATATATATATATATATATATATATATATATATATATATATATATATATATATATATATATATATATATATATATATATATATATATATATATATATATATATATATAGAGAGAGAGAGAGAGAGAGAAAGATTTTAGTTTACTTAAATAAAAACTGCATTAAAATATAATACCTGCTTTAAAAAAAGCTCTGTATATATATAACTGCTTTAAAATAACTCTTTAATATAAAACATATCATTTCTTTACCATACAAATCAGAAAACTCATAAAAAAATCTATTAACTAATAATGTGGCTTCATAAATTACACTTTCAGATAATACCTTATTGTTCAACGTAAAAACAATATTAGATAAAAGAGTAAAATGGTCAAAAAACTGAGGAGGCAAAACATCACATAAAATAACAGGACCATAAAAAACTAAAAAAGTAAAAAACTCAATACCTTTCCAATGCTTTATACAACTTAATGATCATCGAGTCTGTCTTATATTGCTTGGCACACTGATTGCAGATAAAAGATTATTTACAACAGTACAGTGTCTTCTAATAGAAAAAATATAACCAGAATAATAACTATCAAATCAGAAAGAAAACATAGCTTTCATAACACCAAGCTCAATACAGTGCAGATTATTAACAACTGTTCCATTTTCACAATTAAAATTAGGTACTCTTACAAATGTAGAAAAATCTAAAAACCCTTTAATCACATTAATCCAAAAAAAATCTGTATGGTTTCTACAACTCCCATTAACATCAGAAAATGGATAAGTCATACAAGACCTCCTACCTTTTTTTAACTTTTACCCCTTGAGAAGAACACCAATGGCAACCATTATAATCATTAAACTACCTACAACAAAAAACCATAGCTCCTGCAATTGTATCACACAAAAAAATAGATACATGAAAAAAAACACGAACATTATTAGATAAGAGTATACCAGTAGTGGATAGGTTAGTAAAAAATCAACAAAACAAGATAAAAATAATTGCACGTTTGGTTTTTTAAAACTGGACCAGAAACCAAAAAACAAAATATTAGTAATTTGCAATGAATATGGAAAATTATGAATGGATGCTAGCAAAGGCCACAAGGTCCACTTTGATAATTTAAAAACAGGAATTCCATCAGTATTAACAACAAGTCTAATTGTTGCTTGCACATTTTCTTCAAGACTTGCTAAATGTATCCAATTGTTATCACACATGTTTTTATGCTGTTTGTTTATGTTTAAAATATGAAAATAACTGCATTTCTTATAAAGATAGGATAATGTAAAATATTTCAAACATTTTGTACATTGCTTATTAGTACTTAAAGCAACTTCACAAATATATATATATATATATATATATATATATATATATATATATATATATATATATATATATATATATATATATCAGAAAGATTCCTTCCTGATGATCCTACTGATGGAGAAACAAGCTGTAGAAGAAAATAAAAATTAGATAAGTGTTTTTACTAATTTATTATTGCTCTGTTCTTTAAGAACGTTGAGCACTCTATTTGTAGAATACACTAACATATCATATATATATATATATATATATATATATATATATATATATATATATATATATATATATATATATATATATATATATATATATATATATATATATATATATATATATATATATATATATATATATATATATATATATATATATATATATATATATAATTATATATATATATATATATATATATATATATATATATATAATATATATATATATATATATATATACATATATATATATATATATATATATATATATATATATATATATATATATATATATATATATAATATATATATATATATATATATATATATATATATATATATATATATATATATATATATATATATATATATATATATATATATATATATATATATATATATATATATATATATATATATATATATATATATATATATATATATATATATATATATATATATATATATATATATATATATATATATATATATATATACTGAGAGAGAGAGGGATATATATTATATATCCCTCTCTTTCAGCGAGAGAGAGAAACAGATTGTTATTTATTATTTTTAATATAAAATACTTAATCATAAAGACATTTATAAAAATTATTTTTATAAAATAATAAAGTTGAATTTAATAAATAAAATGCATTCGCATCAAGCGAATGCATAATAAACAATACTTAAGAGAAATAAACATTTTGAGCAACATACCAGATGATTTTGTTTTGTAACTTGAGTAGAACTAATAATAATTGAAACTCACACTATAGATCATCTATTAGATGCAAAAAATAAAATAAAAAGGATTACTTTTATACAAAAATTTGAAATATTATTTTAAGAAGCTATATTATCAATTTTCCAAGTTTTAACTGCTTGCAGAAGTTGTAACAGCAACGCTTTTTACATCACCGCGAAATATTTCGTAAGAAACCCAGTAAACTTCCAGCGAACTTTAAGATCACTGGAAGTTTTTCGTTGGATTTCCAGCGAACTTCCAGCGAAGTCTTTTGTTTCCATGGAAATCCAGTGAAAACCCAGTGATCTTAGTAAATTTCCAGTGATCTTTTAATTTCCAGCGAACTTTCGCTGGAAGTTCGCTGGGTTTTTTTGTAAGGGTAACATATAAACCAATACAAATTGTTTCAAAATACTCATCTTGAGCGGATGTGAAATGCATCCAGCTACTGTCTTGTTTATTTCCTGTAAATTCAGAGCTTTCTCACGGTTCTATGATTGACTCTATACTCTTTTTAATTTACATAAACAATCTCCCAGACATTCTCACATCTAAGGTGGCATTGTTCATTGATGAATCCATTGCAAAATTAGCAACTGCTATGGTTACATCTCTTTATTGAGCTCGCCACTTTCTTACTCCGGATTCTATTCTTTATCTCTACAAATATCAAATCCACTCTTGTATGAAATACCATATCTGTTGCGATATGTTGTATGGAATACCATATCTGTTGCCATATCTGGAGCGGATCTTCAAATTATATTTATTCTCCATTAGAAAAGGTGCAAAAACACATTGTAAATATAGTTAGACCTGCTCTTGCAGCATTGACACAAAGCAAACCAAGTAAAATATGTTTTATGCTAACAAATTACCAAATATTTTTTCCTAAATTAAAAAAATTAAAGCCAAAAAATAATAAGGTAAAACTTTTATTTCAATTTTTTTTTTAGTTTTATTAGCAAAATTATTCTATTGTAACACAACAAAAAAAATTCTTTAAACTTAAAAGAGAGAAACAATGAAAACTAATATATTGTATGTTTTATATCTACTACTAGTAGGTACTGTAGATTACTAGAAAACTTTCACATTTTTCATTGACAACTTCCTAATAAAAACTACTTTAATGACAGTTTTTTGTTATTTACTTTGCCAGATCTTCATCATCCTGTTTTTCATTATCAAACTAAAATACCAAAACTCTTGAATCTTTTTTTTTTATCGGGTTATTTATTACATAAACACCCAGGTAACTAATTCTTTGATTTCTTAATTCCGTAACGTTGTAAAGACTGTTGCAATAGGTTTATAATGAAACTTTTAAAGAAGCTATCCCCTCTGAATTTCAATCTTTTAAATATTTTTACAAAAAATTATTAATATAAAAGTAATACAAAAAATTTTAGGTAGCATACTTAATTTTTTAATTTTTACTTTTATAAATCTATCCTGCAATTATGTTAATCATTTGATACCCCTAAAATTGCTAGAAAAATGACTATGCTGGCCAAAATACAAAATTTAACCATAATTATGTCATAAAGCAAGGCTATGATATGAGTGGTGATACAAGTTATTAACTTTTTCAATTTTTTTTTTTCAATTTTTGAGCACATTTTAAAAAGGTTCTTTCTAATTATTCAATGTTTTGCATCCTGCAATGAAAGCCTAGTTCCATGTCCAGTTGTTTTAAAATCTTTAAAGATTGTACAAGGTATTGTAAAATCTTTACAATACCTAGACATGACTTCGACATCTAACACTTTGTCACTAACAATAAAGATAATAGAAAAGACTTTGTTCATCAATGAATATTCTTGTTTGTGTCCTGTATTATCGCAAGATACACAAGTATCTTGCGATAATACAGGACACAAACAAGAATATTTAAGAATATTAAAAAAAAGAAACAAGAATATTAATTTATGAGCAGAATCATTGTTTGTTCTTCTACGGTTTAATCCGCTGTTGTAATTACTTTTTTTTAGATTCTCACACTTTTTTGGTCGTAGGTTTTGAGGAATTCATATTTGTACAAAACATTTTTATTCCTTCATATCCATGGCCCAATATGCCTTATATCCATGGCTGTTATAATCAAATTTACAGAAAAAACTTAGGCACAGTACTTACAGAAAAAACTTACGCACAGTACAATATACAGAAAAAACTTAAATTTACAGAAAAAACGCACAGTACTGTACTGAACCAGTATAATAACAATCTCATATTTATGGTTTCTGTATAGTTCTACCTGTATAAACACATTTATTTTTATTCAACCTTTGCCATAATTTTTTATTCAACCATTTAATTATATTATTAAAATAAAACTAGCTAATCGACGCTGGAACTTCACTTTATTGTATTTTCTTATTTTGCCTAAGTTGTTTTGAAGACTTTGGGACGCCAAAATTCTTCTTTTAGTTTAAAAGGACAAAAAATTTGAACAAATGTTCTCATTTAGGTAAAAGCAAAGTTCAAAAAAGTAATTGGTACAAAATCTCATTAGGATTTGTACCCAGAATCAATTGCGTTCTCCTAATAAGCTAGAATTGCTAATATTGAATTATTATTATTATGAAAAATGTTCAAGTTTAATTTTTAAGGGGTTTTTTAAAAAATATTCACTGACTTTCTGGCAAGTTTGCAGATAAGTGGCATTATGATTATTTAAAAAGCATCTTATTGTTGGATGATACAAATTGTCAAAGATCGTGAGTTCCGTTAAATTGTATAGCTTATCAACTACGGATTTATTTGTACAGTTATTCGGGAAAGTTTTGAATGTGTCATAAAATACCCAATGATGTCTGAGAGTTTATATTAAAACTAATTTAAAACATTTAATCACTCGATATATAACAAAATATGGAAAGAAAATGAAAATATTGCCTAATGGCTTATTTATGTAACAGCATACTTCTATCAGCCAAATTATCTAAAACTCTAAAACATCATAAGGAGTTGGTTAATTGATAAAGTTAACTTAGATAAACAATAATTATTAATTTTTAAATCTGAAATGTTATTATGAAACAGTCCTACACTTGGGATATGAAATGAAAAAATAAATACTCGTTTGACGTAAGTTTAATAAATAAATTCAAATAAATATATAAATATATAAATAAATTCAGTTTTGATAAAAAAACTCAGATGTTACCCTTTACCAAATTAAAAAATATTCTGATCAGATGTTTTTTTTTTTTTTATGTATATAATAAATATTAACTATATTTATACCTGTAATATAAAATATAAGCAAATTTTTTCTTTAAAATTTTAAAAAAATATAATAATTGTAATTGTAATTGAATGTAGTTATGATTGAGTGTAATTGTGATTGCAAAATTGCATGCAAGGTTACAAACTTGCATACAAGGTTGCAAAATTTCATGCAGTATTGTATATATACTGACAAAAAAAGATCTTATAAAACTTTTTTATTTTACGTTTGTCATTTTTTTGTTTGTTTGTTTGTTTATTTTTTGGTTTTTAAATTTGATTAATTATTGTGTAAGCAAAAATGGAAAAAAAATTTACTTTTTAAAATTTATCATTAAGAAAATCCATTGGACTATGTAACAACTTTGCCAAATCGTCGTTGCCGTCTAGTTTGCTAACATGAAGTTCGTTAATAAGCTTGCTTCCATGAAGTTCGTTAATTAGATGGAGATTGTTGTCTTTGAACGTTTGAAAATAGTTATCATCGGAGCTGGTATTAAAAAGGTTTTCGTAATGAGCGTGTTCGCTGTCTAGATCAAGATCTTCATTAAAAATATTTATGTTATCTGAAGTTTTGTTCGATTCTTCGCCATCTTTATGAACATTTAAAATTTTATTGCTTACTAAAGTTTCGTCTCTTTTAGTATCTATATCTATATCAGTGTTGTATGAAAATAAACGATCTTTACCAACACTGTTCAAAAAGTCCGAGTAAAGATCACATTGTTCTTTTTCAGTTTCGCAGTTTTTGTTTGTTTGTTCGATGTTCTCAATTTCTTTCTTTGCAGAGTTTTCGTCACTAAAACTGTCAAGTGTCTTGGTTTCACTGTAAAGATTTAGACTAGTGGCTTGTTGTAAATTTGGCGATAATACCTGAGAAGATAAACATTCTTTGTTAGAAAGATTATTTGTTTTTTTTTCTTTTATTTTCAAGTTATTGACATGTCCGGTAAATGCTTCTGAAAAAGACGGTAAACTTTTATTGGATTCGGATTGGTAACAGACAAAAACACTTTTATTTGGTGGGGCAATTCGAGTGTCTTCTTTTTCTTCATCAAATAAATATGGTTTATCGTCATTAAAAATAACATAATCTTCAAACTTTTGCTTTTTACTGCGACTACTAGAATGGCTGGCAAAGCTTGAGCAAGAACTATCAGAGTCTACATCTTCTCTTTTTCGCTGTATTTGTTTAGACTGCATGTAGTTTGGGTTTTGTAATTGAAGCCAAACGTCTTGTTGAGGATAAACTTGAGGATTAGGAACTATCTGATCATCAGTTCTTATCATAGGATTAATTCTTTGGTGATGATACAAGTTGTTCATTGGCATTTGAAACATTTGCTGTTGAGCAACTTGTTGCTGCATATGAAGAAAATTTTCTCTTTGAAAATGCTGTTGCAAAGCGTGTTGATGAGCCTGAAGTATTGCACCAAGCGTCGTACTACCGTGTTGTTGCAAAGCTTTTGCAAAAAATGGCGCATTCAATTGTTGAGGTATCTCGTTTGCTTGGTTAAGAATTCCAAGTCTATCAAAATGTGGTCCAACGTGCAACTTTCTTTGAATTTGATCAGTTTGTTGCTGGTGGTGCAGTTGTAGAGGCGAGAAAATTGCTTGCTGTTGAGGTTGACGGCGTAGAGGTGTTAGGGGCGGTTGATGATGCGGTAAAGAGTGTTGGAAAAGCGGTACAACGTGGGGGGAAATGGCTTTCTGTGGAGAGTTAATTTTTTGTATAGGCGACGAAGGTGGTAGCACTGAAGTAGGTGTTAAATTTTTGGTCGGTGAAGGAGAAAAGATACTTTTATGATATTTATTAAAATCTATATTTCCTATATCTGATATATTTCCAATATCCGGCATACCAAAGGAATTCAAAAGCATATCATCGACGTTTGGAATATCAATTTTGTTCATTTCTCTTTTTTAAAAATACAATTTTTTAACAGATGTTTTACTGGTATTTTTCGGTTTCTTTCATTCACCTTTTGTTGCTTTGTAATACTTCACAGCAAAGAGGTATAATAATTTGAAACCATTATTAAGGACATAATTTTGTTTATTTTTTGTTGATCCAAATTGATCGGTCAAGAAGATTTATCTTCTTCTCGTTGGATCATTCAATTTTCTAGATCAACTTCTACGATTTGTTTTGAAATGCATACGCAATAAGATAACAGGGAAGAAACATTGAAAGTTTTTTTTTACCTGCCCATTCACGGCTAGTAAAAGTTGTTTTACAAAAACGCTCTCTTTCGGGCCGCTTTTGTGGGTATGATTTACTATTCTTGCGTGGCGATTGTAAACCAATCATATTTCCGTATTTCCGTTTTGCCTGATTTTTAATTATTTTTTTGTTTGAATTATATCTTAACTTTAACATTTTACTAAATAAAAAATACAAATTAAGTTTGTCTTTACGCACATAAAGACAAATGTAATCTAATTAACTTTTAATGTAGTTAATGTTTGCATTAGGTGTAAGCTAAGAAAGTACATTGTAACTACATCGTACATACTATACAGCACATAAACATAGTTTCTACTTTATATATATTTATTTTACAGTTATATATTAACATTTATTGCAACTATAATATATTTTATAAAAAAATATATTAGTTATACGTTAAAAGTTATAGTTTTTTGTTTGTGTTTAAAGATTTTAGTGACAGATTATCGGTATATGATAGTTATCATCTTATTGTACTTTAATTTGAGCTATAATTAGATGATAACTATCACGCTAGCTAGATCAAATTATCCTTTCAAAAATGCAAATATAGTATAAGGTTTTTATAAATTGCAGTGTTATCAACAAACCGCGTCATCAAACTAGAATAATGTTAAATTAATTTAAAAAGAGTTCATGAAAAAAAACCAAGCGGTTTAATTAAAAGTTGCGGTTAAAGTGGTTCAAGTGAAAATTGAAATGGTTTAATTCTAATTTAACTTAAAGGTTTATAAATCAGAGTCTCACAACCTGTTTACTGGTATGTTCAAATATTCATTTATTTACTTCATTGCGTTTATTTACTTCATTGCGTTACGAAGTAGCTAGAGTGAGCATCATGCTGAAATATCATTTAATAAAAAAAAGATTCTTTTAAGTTTCGAGTTGAATACCTTCGTTTCTAAACAAGAATAAATTCACATAATATGCACAATAAAGTTATTATTTTTTTTCTTAATATCAAGGTAACCAGAGCTCATGACAAAAGTGGTGCATTATGGGACGGGTAGACGTTTTCTAAATGGCCTAATGTCGTAAAAAGTGAGTTGATTCTGGTGGCATAAACGCTTTTAAAGCAAAGGAAAAGTTCAAGACAAAAAAGTCTGAATATGAAAAAAAAAAGAAAAAACAAAACAATAAGAAGTCTTCAGTTTCCATTTCTTCTCATTCTTAATTAATTTCAAGTTTATTTATTTATGATATAAATAAATATTATTTATTTAAATTATAAATAAATATTATTTATTTAAATTATAAATAAATATTATTTATTTAAATTATAAATAAATTGCTTGAACTGAAATGTAAATGAATTAATTTGAACACAAACTTCTATTATACGGTTAGACAAAACAGTTTACTAAAAACATCTTTGTGGTTTTCCACGAATCTTTCCACCTCAGTAGGAAACACTACAGTAAGAGACATCTCAGTAAGAAAACACCTAAGAATTGGAAACCCTTAAATAAAAAAAACATCTCAGTAGGAAAGCATCTTAGTATGAAAACCCTCAGTAGAGAAACATCTAGAAAATCAGCATACTACATATTATATAAATCTTTTTGTTTTACTAAAAATAATGAATTTGTTTTTTTATCTTTATTTAACCTGCTTTTGTACTCTAATACGGTCTATTTCAATTGCACAACAAAAGTTCTGATAAATTGGAGAACTAATAATTTTCCTGGACCCAGATCTCTATGAACATTTTTCTATAATGAATGAATTTAAACTGCCATTCATGAATACCTCATTCAAAAACACGAAACCATAACGCGCATTGGTTGAACATTTAAAAATAAAAATCAATACTTTTAATAAATATAAATGCTTTTAAAGTTTTTCTAGGTTTACCTTTCGAAACTGTAAAATATAATATATCAATAAAAAAAATTGAACACTATGAAGGAAAACTTTATCATCTACTCTGGTCTAAAAGTTATCTATTTGGTTATTAGAAAAGAAAAATGGTTTTATAAAATCCGTTTGAATAGGGCTCGATGACACTTAATGAAGATTCCAGTTATAAATGATTCACTTTTTCCTGCCAGTTTTATTATTATTATTATTTTTTTCAATTAGACTGTTTATTGTAAAAAAAAACAGCCTACAAATGTAGACTGTTTATTGTAAAAAAAAACAGCCAACAAATATTTTTGTTTTTATTTTAATTTGAGAGCCCCAAACAAAATTAAAGTGAATATTTGCATAAACATGTTACTCTAATTCACATTCTTTTGAACTACAGTTTAGTATTTGTAAAAAATGTATCATAAAGGCTGCAGAGCTCAAAGATTAAAAACAAAAGCAGCCTCCCCCCCCCCCATCTGTTCTATTGCGTTTATATTTTTTTACACTGTAAATTTTATAAAACGGAGTTGAACAAGAAAAAATAAAAATTCTTGCAAGCTGAACAAAACAAAAACAAAACAAAAATGAAACCAAACAAAAACAAAACCTTCTTTTAAGCTTTAACACTCTTGCGATGTTTTAATCAAAAGAAATAAATCGCCCTTAAGTAAATACACATCATGTTGAATACTTTTTTTTACTGTACTATGCACTACCTTATGCACTGTGCACTAATATTGTGCACAACTAAAATAAATATCTAAGCTCAAATGGTTTTAGAAGTGTTTCTGTATTCTAAAACTTTTAAGAGGCAAAAAATTGAATTTGTAAAGTTAGTTAAGGATAAAATTGATAGATTTAAACTAACGAAGTTAGTTAAGGATAAAATTGATAGACTTAAACTAACGAAGAATAAAATAATAAATTAATGACAGAAAAGCCTAGATTGTAAATAAGTAATTTTTTATGTTATAAAAAACAAGTTTGAAATAATAATACAATGTTATGTGTGATAATTTTGTTATATAAAAAACAATTTTTAAGTATAACTAGTATTAAGCACATAGAAATCGAACATAAAGAATATAAACATTTAGAAAACATAGTTTGCAGGAAAGAATAATAAAAAACGAACAAAAATAAAAAAAAAATTAAAAAATAATGATAATAATTGTAGTAAAAGACTTTATTTCAATGTATTAAAATAAAGTGCTACTTTACCTTTCTTACATTTCAATGTATTGAAATTAAGTCTTAGTTTTCTTATTGTTATTACTTCAATTATTATCATTATTTTTTCGTTTTTTATTTATTTTTGTTCGTTTTTTATTATTCTTACCAGCAAATTATGTCTCCTACATGTTTATATGTTTTTGAGTTTTACAACCCATAAAAACTACTTTAAACACCTTTATCATTGTTTTCTTCATCTTAAGCAAAACCAATTTTGAAAAATTCTGAAAAACATGTTACTCTAACTTCTTAACATTATAATTTTTTCTTATAAGAATTTTTAACTTTTTAAGATTTTTGAAGGACTCTATATATCTGAATATATCTAATTTAAATGGCTAGAAGTTTATCATCCTAATGGATTGACTCTGAGACGATGGCAATTTATGAAAATTGAAAAAGTCATTAATATGAGGAACAAAATCTAATAAAAAAAATTAAGTTGTTCTTTTTTATTGCTATCTCATGACCATGGACCTACAGTAAGGGGAGCTTAGGAGTTGTGCTGTAAAAAAGACTTTCCTTTTTTACTCATTTTCACACAATACCATAAAATGTCACTCAATTTTTTATATATTTAATCATGTTTTTCTATTAGTCAAGCTTAATTTTTAATAGCTTTAATTAAAAAAGTTATTTTTCTTGCCGCGGCAATAAATGGGAGCCAGTTATCAGGAATGAAAATATTTGCGAAAGTTTTTTGCTCTTTTTGATAACTCCGAAATTAGAATTGCATGGTAAAATAGAGTGACTACTGACCAGGAAATTACAGATAGAGTGACCATTGACCAGAAAACTATGACAAACTTCGGTTACAATATAATCTGGAGACTGAACAATGTATTGAAGAAACAGAGCCATTTTAGTATTGAGATTTTTTCGTCCACAGGCATTTGAAGAGATACGCAGCCATGGCGCAGTGATGGCACACTTGCCTCAGAATTAAAAGATACGTAATTCAAACCCCACCTCTAGGTAAGATTTGCGACATCGGTTAGGAAGAAAGCGTGAACTTCCTATTAAACGCTCATCCGCGGTGCTCTGTAATCGTAAGGACTTCTTGGGGCACCTAAATCAAAATTTAAAAAAATTTTTTTTAGTGGTAATAAATGTTTTGAAGTAATAAAGTAAGCATGATTTCTTCTGGAAGTCTGGATGCTATTGACTCATCCTTAACAAACATTACAACTTAATTATTTCGAATGTTATGGACACCTAAATGGAAAATAAACAAATCCCTTATCAAACTGTTACAGAAGTTTGATAAGGGTTTTGATAATGGGTATAAAACATTCTTACCTAGAAAATAAGTCCGTTGTTTGTAATAAGTCCTGTTGATAATACAGATGCAAGTAAAGTTTTCATTAAATCAAAATCCACAACAATGGATCCTCGCTGTTATCTCTATCTGCTTTCATTTGTAACCTGGTCTTTTCTGTTTTCTGTTTTTCTGTTAGCTGTGCTCAAAATCTACTTTTAAAGAATTTTTCTTTGATCCATTTGCTTAATTCTTATCAACATAGTTATCTTGTCGCATATCAAGCAGGAGTCTTTTCGTGGTTGGCATATCAAGCAGGAGTCTTTTCGTTTTTTAAGATAGATGTTATTCGTCAATATAGGAATGCCAACAATATTGCAATATCTTTTTTTTAGTAAATAAACGAGTTTTGTTGTCTAACAAAAACTGTGGCCTGTAAGTCCAAAATTTAAATCCATAAGCCACTGCAAGCCTTAGGCTGTTACAGAAGAGAGATCAAATTTAAAATCGGCTACTTGCTCTAAAACAATTTAAAAATAAAGATTTTTTGTCAAGGCAGAGTATAAAGTTGAGTCGTCAGCAAATAGAGCCACTTTAAATTTCATGAAGATTGTTATTGTAGATAAGAAACAATACAGGAGGAAAGATTATATATATATAATATAGATTTATAGATTAATATAGATATAGTATAGATTAATATAGATATAACATAGATTTATAGATAATATAGATTATATATATAATATAGATTTTTATTTATAGTTTATATATTATATATTTATATATGATGTTCCAATTCATAGAAATAACACATACTAATTCTACATAAGAAGATTTTTCTTATTTTATTTTAAGATCAAAAACTTCAATTAAAGTTTCTAGTCTTTTTACTGATTCATTAAGAATAAACTTTTTTTCTTTTTTGTTGACAACTGCGTTTCTAATTTCTGTCAATAGCGAAATAGTTTTGAATTGAAACTCTAAAATTAAATAGTTTAATTAAATCTCAATACCCCCAGTAAATTAATGCTTACCCGTTTTACCTCCCATTAAAAATAAAAAAACTATCAATGCTATAATAAGAAAGACGCTATGTGTATTTTTATACAGTGTTTCAAAACTATTATCTATTATTCATTATTAACCATTATATTATTTTTATTATTATATTAAAATATAGGTAACTTAAATAAACGTTAAGAATGTAACATTTATTTTAAGTTTTAACCTGACTATGTTTAAACATAGTCATTACTCACCAGCATCTGAAAGTGGAAATTTATTTATTCCATAAGAAACTCTGTCCTTTCGAGGTGGAAAAGTACTCTAAATTCTTCTACAAAATTAGTTTTAAAGACTTTTCCAAGTGTACTGCTAGTTGAAGGATTTGGGATATTGTTTTCATGATTTGTCAAATCCAAAATCTATCTAAAGACCTGTGTTTAACTACTTTAGTTTCTTCAGAACATGAAGAACATTTCGGAAATTTTGGTAGATGTCTTTCAACTTCTTGTGATTTATCTAAGAAAATAAAAATAATTTTAAGAAATAAGGAAAAGAAAAACAGATAACCAAAATTTATGATAACAAGAATAATAATAGAAAGTATTACATTTATATTTAGTGTTCACTGCGTGTTCCTCATCTTCAACACTTGTAGTGAACTTATCACATTCATTGCAAAATTCAGCAGATCTTTTAAATGTTAATAACAATATATATATATATATATTATATATATATATATATATATATATATATATATATATATATATATATATATATATATATATATATATATATATATATATATATATATATATATATATATATATATATATATATATATATATATATACTTTTTATTAAAAAAACATTTTACAAATATTAAAAATATATACTTTAGAAATAAAAGATTATTAAAAAAGTAATACCTTTTTCAAAAAAATTATATCACCACAAAAAACAGCAACAATAAAAGGTCTACTATACTCGAATTTACAAAGAATAGGCCAAAGATGCACACTTTTACTTTTAAACAAAGGGACACCATCTATATTTACCTCAAGAGCTATATTATTAATAAAATGAACATCTTTGTTCTCAAAAAATGTTTGCTTTATACCTTTTAATAATCATAAGTAAACAAAGTCGCCACTACATGTTTGCAAAACATATACAGTGCAAAGTGTATGTAAAAGACTTCTAGCATCTATAGGAAGTTCTTTTTCATGACCATTTTTTCTAAAAATACTCAAAATCTCATTAAGTGAAACCCATGTAGATTTTGAGTTGCCCATGATTCTATTTTTTGTACTAGAGATTTATTAAATAAAGCTTTATCTTCTTCATATATTTCTTGTGCAGGAAAATTATTTGTTACACCTTCATTTTCGTATGTAACATTGTTTACAAGACTATGTTCACTGACAGAATATTCTGCACAAGGTATAACTGTTTGAGAAAATATTATTTTAGTATCTGCTGTTACTATACTAGGTTTGCTTAATTTAAATGGTCAGTTCACAAAATCATCAACAATTTTGGTGACTTTATCGGGTATCTTTTTAAGCTCTTCAACTAAGAGATTATTTAATAAACAGTTTCTATTTCTCCATTTTCTTATATTAGACATTTTTAAAATTTTAAACTTGAAACTATCAACGTTACACTTTTAATAACTTTTAAGCTTTACACTTTAACTTAAAACATGTAACTAAATAAATTTTTACCTGAGTGAACTAAAATGGCGTATATTTAAGTTTTATTAGTGGTCACACATTCGGCAATTTTTAAATACAAACTTAAACTATATTTATTTTACGTGGGTTCGTTGAACTTTATAACTTTTAAGAAATTAATTTTGGCAAATAAGTCTAAAATAATGTTAGTAGAACCAACGTTAATAGGACGTTAAAACAACGAAAAAACTCTCAAGTAAAAAATTTAACGTTATGACAACGTAGGATTTATTTGTTTGACGTCGCCGACATAAATACAACATAAATACAATGTTGGATTGACGTCGTGTGCCCGAATAAATTGGTTGTTTATATTTAGATCTAAAAATAAATATATTAAATATAAATAGTAAGATTTTTTACATTTTTCTAATATAAAGAATGCGGAGACTCGTAGAAGACCACTAGGTCTTCTACGAGTCTCACTAGGAACACGAGCTTGACAATCACTAGGAACACGAGCTTGATAATAAGTAACAAACAGTTGATTAAATATATTAAATGTTAAAATAAACTTTTCTTTTAAAATAAAAATGTTTAAACACTTTAAGAAGCGATTAAAAGCAAATATTCAAAATTAGAGGAAAATGTAATCAATCGAAAAAATGATTTTAGTTTTCTTTTAAAGGAATAATTCCATTCACGAGATAAAAACTATTAAAAACTATTTTGTTCCATAAAAATGCTCCACGGAATGAAATGCAAGATATGACAATATTTGATTTAAAATTTATTTGTCGTATAAAATTATTATTTCGTTTTGTATTTGCAAATAATTGCTGTATTTGTTTTTTTCTTTACATGAATATAAATCACCAAAAGTAACTGGACACCAGTTAATTTGAACATAAATCAAAGTACGTTGAAAATATTAACCTCATAAATGTTAAGAACGTTCGTGTTGAACAAGAAAGGCTCGGCATGAGTAACACGATCTTTTAAATTAATAAGACGTGCTACGTGCTTCTGCCAACATTGTAGAGGCTTTAACTTACTTTTGTGGGTACTCCCGAGGCATCATTGTCAAAACTAATATGACTAATATAGTTGAATTAATGTATGTCTCATTAAAATGGTTTTCAGTTTATCAAGGTTCCAATAATTTTAAAAACTTTGTTGGATGACTAATGTGGTATTTGCATGAAAGATTTTCATCTATAATAACACCTAAAAAATTTTCATACATGATTCTTTTTATATAAACGTTATCAATGATAAGCACAGGCATTTCACACGGTAGCATATGTTTTTTTAAAGCTGGATGAAAGAAAATCCATTTTGTTTTTTCGAAAGTTTGTTTGAAATAAACGAGTCGAAAACTTTCTTTAGTTTATTATTCATATCATGAAATAAGATGTTATGTTGTGGGATAAAAATAAAGATTAGTATTATCCGCAAACATTAATTTAATTAAGTTAGAGGCTCTATAGTGATCAGTAACATAAATAAGAAATAATAGTGGTACGGGTTTTACGGGAAATAATAGTGGTACGGGATCTTAAAAATAAGATCTACACCTACTTTTCGAACCAATTTTGTTTTGGCCTTTTATTTACTTGAGGAATTATTGATGTTTGATATAGACACAAAATTTTTTAATATTTTCTAAATTAGACACTTAATATAACCCCACCTTTTACCAATCAATCAAATCAGAAACTAAAAATTTAGTGACTTTATTATCTTTTTCATTTTCATATGATATTTACAACAAAATTTAAACGTATATAAATTTTTTTTTTAAAATACTAAACTTTAGTGATTTTATATATGCTTTACATTCACATTATTTACAAGTTGCTTCACAAAACATAATATTTAAAAAAAGAATGGATAAGACATAATAGACTCATAAATATAAAAATTTCTACTTCCTTAGAAAAATAATTTTTTTAAAGTCCTCTTTGGCTAAATAGTAGCAAAGTCTTGTTTTTGTTATCGGTACCTCAACTTTGCAAATAATGTGGACATCAGGAATCCAGCATTGGCTTTCCTTTGGTGGCCATTTAAACGACCGTGCAGGACCATTAGGACACATAAATTTTACAAGCACATCTTTTTTCTTCTAAATTAATATCTTCAATGACTCCTATCCACCACTTTTGCTCATAGGAAACACAGGCATAATCACCTGGTACTAGGTTTACAGTTGTTATCTGGATATTGTCATGTCTTTGGTCATGTTTTTTTTTTTTTTTTTTTTTTTTTTTGGTCATGATTTGGTCATGAATTAAAGCAAATTCTTCATCAACACTGCATAGCTTAGTGCCTACCTAAACAAAATAGTAACATATGCAATTATTCCGTTTTACTTATCAATAATGATTCTGCAAAAATTTAATATCTACTTGAGTTTATCAATAAAAGTTATGCGTGTATTTTAAAATATGGTAAAAGGTATAATTAAAAAATAATAATTTACCTTTTGATGGCCAGGTGGTACAAACTGATGGTAACTACGTGTTCCAGGTATTGTAATAGCAGTATCCAATCGTTCTTTAAGAGCGGTTCTCACCAAAGTTAAATCTTCTGATGAAATATATATGAAATTTATGCCTTTAATGTTTTCATTGCAATATTTATACATTGTTTGTGGAGATAAAATATGATTATCCATATCTCTTTGCAAACTTGCTAGTGTTGCCAGACGTTTGACTGTACCACCTATCCCATCACGAGGTTGCTTACCGTGACTAGTTGCAAAAAAAGCTCCATTTAGCAGTAAAACCAAAATCTTCACAATGGAAACAAAAATTTAACATATTTTTGCAATTCTTATATTGACCTGCACACCCATCTGAAAAGTATTCAATATTTTTTATTTGAGGCAAATTTGTTTTTATATCATTGCAAACAACCTCACTAATTTTATAAACCATGTTCACATCATGGATCATATCATCCGAAATAATACAATAGGATTTGTGCTTGAGAATGCCTTCTTTTTAAAAATAAATAATTACTAGATGAAATGTACATTGCAAATTTGTCCAATGAAAGCTTTGCACTTCATCCTGAACTACAAATTTATAGTTTGCTGAAAAATCACCCAGAAATAATACTGTTACCTCATTCATATCTTCCTTTCTTGATCTCAGGTATAATGCTTGACTCTTTGCTAAATACGAATGTGGTGCAAGTTTTTCCAGTTTTCTACATACTAGTTCAATGTATTCAAACACTGGCTCTTTATTATGTGTCAAGTTTGACCTATCTGTTGTTGTCAATTGATCAAATTCAATCTCATCATCATCTTCAAATTCTTCAAGTATATCATAAAGTTTTTCAACCAATGCATTCATAGTTGCTGGGCATTTTTCACATTTCCTCATCATACAGTCTTTATTAGTTATATCACAGACAATTTAAGGTAACAACTCTTTGTATGTCACACCAAGAGGATGTAAAAGCAGTTTCAAATTCTGATGAATAGCACAGACACATACAGAATGTGTTCCTGAGGCACCAAAAGTAATACACCATTTAGGTCGCAAAACCTTGAAAATCCTATTTTTATTTCTGGGCTCTTGGTTTTAAAGGCAACAAACAATTCCTTTAAATTACATAAGAGCAAACGTTTTTGCATGTGGACATTTTTCTTTATGCTTACATAGTCCTTTTTACCAGGCATTATACGGCTATGTTCATCGTCTTCGTAAAAGGTCTTGACCAGTTGAACTGTTACATCAGGAAGAGCTTTTCCTAATTTAGGATTAGGCATGGTTAAAATACCTTTTTCTAATGTTAACTTACGTGCAGTTTGAACTACATAGTTTGTTACATGCAATGTTTCAGATACCTTTTTTATTGACCAGTCTGTTGGAGCAAGTGTCGCAAGTTGTACTTTTTTTGATGTTGATGGAGACTTTGTAATTTTGTTAGTTAACAATACCATCATGTTATCAAACAAGTTTGTTTTTTCCATATACTTATTATTAAAACTTGACTGTTCTTCAAAACTTTCTTCTGATATATTAAGGGAAATGGCTACCTTTTTTTAAATGGAGGTTGTTAATGCTGTCAATTTTCATTTACCTTCTCTGATTTTATCTTGTGCAATCCTTTGACCTTAATTGGAGATACTCCGGCAGATGCAAAGTGTGTATCTACACTTTCTTTTTTATTTTGAATGGATCTTTTATTAACAATATCAAAATCTTCATCATTTTTATTTTCACTTATACTTATTGATAAACATGTCATAACTTTACTTCGACAGGTTGGACACAGTTTTTTTCCAGGTATAAGATTTAAACCTATGGTTTCTGCTTCTAACACAGTATGCATTGTAATCACACGTAGAGATGCTTAAAAAGAAAGTAATTACATTACTTAAATAACATTAATTATATGTATTATGTAATTATATTACTATACAATTTGTTATATTAACAACTATGACTTATTAATAATGATATTACCTAATGAAATATAAATATATAAATTTTTTCCTCTACACACCTTTTGGTGACTCAAAAATGGATTACAGCAACTTTTCTGATTACCCTCATATCTTACAACTAACATATCATGATGGTGTGTGCATATATTAATAATTTGTTCTTGTTTCAGATTTGTTTATTTTTCAAGTAGCTTACGATCATTGCTGTCAATATCTTCAATCAGATTTCTTTCTTGAGTATATGATTGTTTATAACAAGCTCCATAATTATTTACAAAGCAGCAATTAATTTTGTTATCCATATAAAAATATAATGAGGAATCTCTGTCTAAACATTTAATATAAGAAATCTTAAATAATCTTAATGTCCCTAACAAGAAAAGTACACTTGAACACAGATAATATCATAACAATATGTATTTATAAAGAACATATTGCTTGAAAAAGTAGCTATTAGTTTAATAGACATGTTTTAAATGCCTAACTATCTACTAATTATTGTAAATTCTCCATTAACTACTTACAAAAAGTTGTGTAAAAGTAAAAGATAACTAAATATAATTTTATTTAGCTATGTAACTTAACATGGTAATGTTAATTAGACATTATTATATCATTTTATTACTTTTTTTATTGATGATAACAAATGTTTTATTACAACAAAACAATCAACAACAAAAGTTACATAATATTGTTAAATTTAATGACATGATATTATGTAATGAAAATGACATTATTATTATGTAATGAAAGTAAAAAGAAACAAATTTATAAAATGTTCAACTATGTTTTGTAATAACTTTGTAAATTTTTTACAAAGCTGTTACAAAACAAAAATAATTGTATTTGTATTCAAAATATATATGCAATTTTTTTTTTTTGCAAAATATCTTTAGAAAAATTTAAAAACTAAAACATCAATTACTCCTTGATAAAACACAAGGCCAAATAAAAATTGGTTCGCAAAGTAGATATATGCTTAATATTTAAAATAACGAAAACCAAAACTTTTTTTCATCAGTCAGATTTTTTTTAGAACTATAGTTGTCAATGGCCTTTTTTATTGTCATTAAGAAGTGCGTTTTGTGGATCTAAAAATAAACTATATTTTATTGTTTTGAGAGATGTAAGTTTATGATTTTCAGATTCAGCAGGTTTTGAACTCCTTTGGTACCAAGTTTTAGCTTCGCAACATTACTTTAAGTTAAATTACATAAGAGCAAACGTTTTTGCATGTGGACATTTTTCTTTATGCTTACATAGTCCTTTTTACCAGGCATTATACGGCTATGTTCATCGTCTTCGTAAAAGGTCTTGACCAGTTGAACTGTTACATCAGGAAGAGTTCAACATTACTTCAAGTTTAAAGGGTAAGGGATCGTCCATAAATTACGTCACGCATTTTTTGACAGATTTTGACCTCCCCCCTTCCCCTCGTCACAAAATCGTAACACTTAAGCAAGTTTTGTATGAGTCGTCACAAAACTACCAACCCCCCCCCTTCCCCTTGTAGCGTGACGTAATTTATGGACGACCCCTAATGGTAAATTGACATATTTCCGGCTTTATCCCCCCTCTTTTTTCAAGTCAAAAAATAACTAACTTCAAGTTGCTGTAAATCTTAAAGGGTTGAGAATTTTTTGAAAAAATTTTACAGTCTTTCCTAACTTATATCTTTAAACATTTGTGCCAAATTTCAGCGAATTTGGTGATGCAGGGTGCAACCCCTTATTTTTGAGAAATTTTTACCCTAAAGTAAATTGGGATATTTCAAAGGAATCTGTAATGCATCGAATGAGTTAAACTACTGCGTGTTCAGTATAGTTATTATTTTTAAAAACCGTTCTGATTATTTACAGCTGTAAATACTGTAAAAGCTGTACAGAGAGATGATTAAGTATTCAGTTGAATAAAATTCTTTTTGAAATTATGGAAAAAAACAGAGAGGACTGAGAACTTTAGAAAAAACAGAGAGGACTTAGATAATTTAATGAACATAATCCATTCTGTTTGTTTGTTTTCGGACGTTTGCAATAGAAGCTGCAATCACGGAAAACTTGGTACTAGATAAAATGTGAACTGCGAACCGTATACTGCGAACTGAATTTTTTTGAAAACCATTGTCCTATTGGTTGTTAATGATGTAATGTTTTATTTTCGTTAAATAGTTTATTTAGTGGTATATTTTAAAAACTTTAAAGCGAAAAAATTAATTAAAAAAAATAAATAAAAGGAAATTAAGTGAAACTAGACAAATACAATATAATTTTTTTTTTAATTATTTGATAGAATGCCTGCCCAAACCAAACCCTCAGTTGATTTAGCAGCACTCTGTTGCGAGTCAGGCTATAAGATATAAAATAGTCAATGTAGCAGCACTCCGTTGCTAGTCAGTAGCCGTATTCACGTCTTTCCGTTAAACCCTGCGTTAAGCTAACGGCTGGGTTAAAATTTAACGGCAGTTTTTAACACCAGTGTTTAAAAAAATTCGTATTCTCGTGTCCTCCGTTCAGTTAAAATAAAGTTAACGGTAAAATCGAACTCTACAGTTAAAACCGAAAACGGAGAAATTTTCTAGTTTTAATGACATTTCTTGTAGTACTTGATAATTTATTTATTTAATTTATAACACATACAATACAGCTAAGTACTAATATTTTAATTTATTTATGTAATATTTCAGTCTGAATAGTTCAGACCGTCATCAGACGTAAAGTTAAATACAATAAAAATATTATAATTTAATAATATAATTTTTATTGTATTTAATTTTACGTCTGATGACGGTCTGAACTATTCAGACTGAAATATTACATAAATAAATTAAAATATTAGTACTTAGCTGTATTGTATGTGTTATAAATTAAATAAATCTAAAATATTAAAAATGGCATCCGAACAAAATAAAATATTAAATTTCAATAACAGTTGTCTAATAATCAATAACAGCTGAATAAACTGTTTATTATTTGTTTAAACAAGTTTAGTATAAGGCTAAATAAGTTATATTATGTACTATATAATATTTATATAATTAAATCTTTAATTATTAAATCGCTAATGTATTTTAATTAGACATTATACTTTAAAATACATGTTGACAACATGTATACAACATTGCTGTATTAATAATACAGCAATGTTATACAACATTGCTGTATTAATAATACAGCAATGTTGTATTATTATCACGTGAAATACTGAAATCGCTACATTTTATTAATATTGTTTTTAATGCACGTACTATAAAATGCAATATATATATATATATATATATATATATATATATATATATATATATATATATATATATATATATATATTATATATATATACATATATATATATATATATATATATATATATATATATATATATATATATATATATATATATATATATATATATATATATATATATATATATTGTATGTATATATATACATATATATATACATACATATATATAAATGTATATGTATATATATATAATATAAATATATTATATATATATATATTTTATATATATTACATATATATATATATATATATATATATATATATATGTATATATATATATATATATATATATATATATATATATATATATATAACGTATAAATATATAGATATAATACACTATCATAGTTTGTATATGTATATATATATATATACATATATATATATATACATATATATATATATATACATATATATATATATATATATATATATATATATATATATATATAGGTACGTGGACTGATTTTTTTAAATTAATTAAATAATAGACTATTATATATTATTAGAAAGCCCTCAAATACAGTATTTTAAAGGTGAAAAAATTATGAAAATCGGACAATTCTATAAAAAGTTATAGCGTTTTTAGTAGCAAATTTTCGATATATGGATTTAATGAAGAAACTGGTTCCAAAATTATTTTTTTTCCCACTAAAATTGTTATAACTTTGTCAAATCTTATCCAAATGTCTATACCTTGGTATCAAAAGATAGATGTAAGAGTAGGCTACAAGTTCATATAACTCTATAGATAAAAGGGGTGTCTAGAGGGCCGGAGGGGGTACGGAACACCCTCGTACCCTTTAAAAAATACAAGTTTTTCACACGAAAAAGTGTTTTTCTGATAAAATATATTATCTTTATACACAAAAAATTGTTCTAATTTGCTTCCATTCCATTTCCAAATATTAGTGGTCTATTTTAGATTAAAGAGTCGATGTCTTTGTTACGTTTTAACACCCTTGTAGTGAATTGTTTCATTCTCATAAATACTTTAACATAAAAAACACTGATTATATTTTGTGTTAAAAAGTTCAAATTGTAAATTTAAATTGTAAACACTGATTATATTTTGTGTTTAAAAGTTTAAATTCTATTTTCTTTCTTTACAGCATTTAAAAGTGTTGTATTAATTGACTTCATGGCTGGGATGTGTGGCTGGAACACCCTCTGCCTCTCCCCCAGTGTTCTCCAATCTAAAAAAAAAAATTTAAAAAGAGATTTAAAAAAAGGTTTTCAATTTAGTTTATTGAAGAAAAGAAGTTAGTATACAAGATTATTTTACTACATTAGTTAGGGGAGGGGCGTGTGCCACGACCAACGCCCCCCCCCCCCCTTCTACTTATTCACACTTTAAAAAAATGTTTATAGAAATTTAAAAACGTTTTTCAATTGCATTTATTTAAAAAGATAGACATAACTTTACAAATCTTACCACATTATAAGATGTAAGATAAAAATAAGCCAAAGATAAAACAAATTTTATAACTTGCATTTAAAAAGTGACAAAACATTAAATATAATAAATTTATGTCTTGGCTTTTAGTAAATGATATTATTTAAAATTCCAATAATGAAACTAAATAAATCACTTTTAACAATAGACACCACGTGAAGGTAAGCCAGAGCCGTCTATCAAAAATATTTTGCAAGCTACACAACTTGTGGTACTCCTTTTGCAAGCTACACAACTTGCTGCACCATATTTGCAAGCTACACAACTTGTTGTACCATCTTTTCAAGCTACACAACTTGCTGTACCATCTTTGCAAGCTACACAACTTGGGGTACTTCTTTGGTAATTTTTTAATATAATGTAAATATAATTAAAAACTGTTATACATAATATAAACTATTTTCATGTTCAAATATAAATTATAAAAATTTAAATAAAGTAGCATATAAATTATTTTTATATTCAAATTAAGAAAATACTAGTTCTCCTGTTATAACATCAGCAGCAAGCTGTATTTTTTTCATCTTATATTCAACAGCTTCAATATCTGTTTCATCTTTAATCCAGTAAGAAATAGTGTAAATTCTTTCTTGTTGTCTCTTGTTTACTTTTTCTACTCTTCCATCATAAATAACTGTCTTTGAATAGTTGGCAACATACCATTCGTGACAGAGTTTTCTTCCAACAATTCTTTCAGACATAACATCATCTAAATCATCAAGTTGCTTGGCAGATAAGTGTTTATATAAATTCATTATTTCGCTGGTAGTTAATAGACATAGCTCACGCTTTAACTTTCTTTTTTGTTTTTCATCCATTTTTTGACGTTTAAACACCTGTCTAACAGAAATTTCTGTTCGAATTTCATTATGTAGTAGTCGAGATCTCATTCTTTTTTTACGTGCCATGTAAATAGACCACTTTACTACCTTTTCTCTAGACAACTCCTCAAGATTATCGATATAATCTATAGTTTTATTCTTTTTGGATCTTAATTTGCTAGATATATAAGAAATTGTTGCATTGGGGCATCACTTTGGCATCACTAAACATACCAACTAATTCTTCACTATCTATATTGTAAAACCTTGCACTAGCTGTCTCTTTTTTGAGTTTTGCAGTAATGGAAAGAGAAAAATATCTTTTATATTGACGAGTCAAAACTTCATCAATTGCATTTAGACAAGCAGAAGTCATTTCAACAATTTGCTCATCAATGGGGCATAAAGTTGTAATAGATTGTAAAGTATTTGGGGCAAGCGTTGTCCCAAAAAAATCTGTTTTTCTACAAAATAGTATAGCTGGATCAGATTTGCAATAAGTAATTTCTTTTAAAACATTTTTTACTACTTGGATACCAGTGACATGATCAAAACTTGCATCATCAGCTGATACATAAAACTTAGTCATCCAAGGTCAACTTAGAAGTTTACTGAACAGCGCAAGCACTCCCATTTGTTTTATAGCTGTTGCATTACAAAATGCTTCTCGCAGAATCGGTTGTAAACTGAAACATTTTACTGTTCCAGTGGTCAGATAATTTAGAAAATCAGTATAGTGTTTCATAAAAATGAAACAGGTATGGAAAAGAATGTGCAGGCGGTTACCACGATACCGTGGAATAATACCTCGCGGTAGTTTGTTATTGTCTAAAAAATTTACAAAACCTTGTGGATCACTTTTGCCATCTTTAAACCTCATTTTGTTTATTGCTAACACAATTTTTACTGCCATACAATCACTTCCATACAATTTGCAATGTTCCAATTCTAGAGATTTCAAAACTTCGCGACATGAAAAGGCAATTGTATCTAGAGGGTGTAAATGACAGTTTAGTTCATTCAAATTCTTTCCCCAGGTATTACAAATTTTGGAAATGGTAAGATGATAAACCGACGCCCTGTCAGACATTGTGTTGGATATATTTGATATGATTGAACTACGACATTCATTAAAGGGAAGCGAGTGAAAATCTGAATAAATAAAAGCTAAATGATCAACTGCACCACATATATGGCTTTCATAATCAACTGCTGTTCCACCTGGTAACTGGTCCAGAGCAATGACCTGACAGTTGTTTTAGATGTCAGATGAACAGTGTTGATATGAACACCTTGTGTTGTTGCATCGAATCCAAGTGTAAGATAAGAATTACTCATAGCCCATTCTGCTGCCTGCAGTTCTGCTATACTGCCAAGCTCACGAGCCATTTGTTCGATAGTACAACGATGAGGAATGTCCACGAGTCGATAGTACAACGATGAGGAATGTCCACGTGTTAAAGTTAACACCCAAATACTGCCCAATTTTTGAAATTAGGAATTGAATATTACCGGTTGGAACATTGGCTAATAACATGCTACAAATTATCATCCTCATTTTTAAAGGGTAACTCTTATTGTCTTCTGACATATTAACATTTGGAATTTTCCCCTCTTTTATCTGGAAAATATCATTTTCTAATTGAGCAATTAACATTTTATTTGCCTTACCATCATTATTATGTTTTACTGTTATTTGCATTAAGTTTTGTTTTTCTTTTACTGTCAACGCCTTTTTTTTTGCTTTAAGATTGCGAAATAACCGACTGTAATGATAAGTTTTAATTTGTTTTTTTAGTTCTCTAACTTCTGTCCTTAAAGCTTTAATAATTTCTTCTTTCCTTTTTATACTTTTCTTGAATATTTTTAACTTATATGGCATGCTATTGTATTTCAATTTAACTTTTGCTACTTTTATCTTGTAGTCTTTGGTTGAGATAGCTAACTGAGAAGACAAATAGGATAACCTAGTGATGAGTTTAGCTTTTTGGGGGGTTAGTTCTTCTCTAGATGCATGCTTTTTTTTTATTTTCTATGGAAATTTCAGACGAAAACGGTGTGTCATTAACTAGGGGTAAAACAGCCATATGTTCATGGGATGACAGAACAGAAGACCATTTATTCAGAAGTCATTTATTTAAACAGTCAATGAACTAGTCTGATTAAGATCTATTGCCTTTTTCAATGACATGTTTGGTGAATGGTATTCAAAGGGATGATTACAAAATTCAGTAAATTTTGAAAAATCCCTATCATAATTTTTAGCCAATTTTTTGGAAATGTTAACAACATTATAAAGTTTATGTTTACCAGTGTTAAAGCTAAATAACTGATTGACTTGTTTAAGAGTATTAACAATGGACTCACCGTTATTAATGAATAAAAAAATTAAATGTCCATTTTGACAGCGTGTAGGTGTTTCGCCATGCAAAGTAAAGTTTACAGCTAAATCCTTTTTCACTGCATCCGGAAACATAACTCCACTTTTTATTGGATCTTTAAATCCTTTAAAAATATAAATATAAAGAGTTAATATACAATAGTTTTAATTAAAACTTTTGAAAAATAAACAAATATAGATTAATTTGTTAACAATTAATAACATAATAATGCAACATGTAAAAAAAGTACTAAATAATATAGACTTAAAAAATCTCATACATACCTTCTACAAACAAGTAATGGTTACGTAAATATAATATTTAGAAACTGTAAACATAACTTAAACTGGTTTAAAATCAAATAGTTAAACTAGTTTAAAATCAAATAGTATTACTTAACTCAAACAAACAGTAAATAAACTAAAAAAAAAAAAGATTAGTAATTAAGTATGCAAAAGATATTTCACATTAATTAACTCACATTAAATAAAGTACTAGCTTTTAAAATAACTAACCGTAGCAACTAATAAAGTAAAGATCAAAAATAATATAAATTAAACCAAGATATACATGCTAATATTTGATATTCAAGTTATACTATACAAATTTACAAGTGGTAGGCTGGTTAGATCGAACTAAAAATAACAAAAAAAAGTGTATAATTACAACAAAACGCTATGCAATTATGAAAGTAACTATCATAGTTCTGTGAAAGATGCAACAACTTTATTAACATAATGAAAACTAACAGTGAAAATATAAAGAAAATACTTTAATAAACAACAAGCTAACATTAGGAATGGTTATTCACTTTGTTTATATATTAATTACGTTATATTGGTTGTGGTTATATATAAAATATGTGATTTATACTTACGATATCTCAAAAAGGCTTCATAATGTGCAGCAGGATCTAAACAACATGCAAACATTAGGCATGCTTGTATTGTGATTTAAATAATAATCCACAGATAAAGAAGTATACAATCCAAAAATAATAAAAGATGATAATAAGTTGATAAGTTTTATCATATTTAAAAATACTAACAAGTCTTTTGCAAGGAATAAACCAATGAAGTATCTGATTTGTATACTTATTTATATGTTTTGTCTTTATAAAATTGTCAACAGATACTATTAGTTGACAATCCAACAGATACTATTAGTTAACAATCCAACAAGCCAAAGTTTTAGACTGAAGCATAATTCTTCTTTTTTATGTAACATATAAAAACAGATTAGGAATTAATCTGTTTTTATATATTACATTAAAAATCAAAAAATATTCATAAATGATTTATGAATATTTTTTGATTTAAAATAGTTATTATTGATATTTTTATAAAAAAATTAAACTTACTACCTGTTAGGGATGCAAGAAGAGTTCTGTCTTCAGAGCTCATGCTTTATTTTAATCTAATAATAAAAATCAAAATAATACAAAATAAGGATTAATTTTTTTTTTTGTAAAGTCGACCCCCCTATCCGCCCCCGTATTTCGCTTAACAAAAAAAACATCAGAAAAACCA
>NC_061161.1:33416616-33479116 GCF_022113875.1 Hydra vulgaris | reverse complement strand
TATAAAAAATTTAATTTAAAAATATAAAAAATATGTACTTAGTACAAGTTTAAAACAGTTTCTTATTACTTTAACTTTTTTAAATTAAGTTTAAAAAATAACGCAGCAATCATTTAAAAAAATCACGCTGTGATGTACCATCTAAACAATATTATCGCGAGTTGGCATCGCAACATTTGGTTGTTATGTAAAAAACGGAACGAAAGTTAGATAACGGAGCGGGCAAACGGAAAGAATTTAACTGACAAAGTTAACGGAGCGGTTAATAAACAGTGACTTAACGGAAGGATAAGAATACGATATTTCTCCATCCGTTTCGTAACGGCCCATTAACCATTTTTTGTTTTAACGGTCACTTAAACTCTTCGTCAATTTAACGGAGAGACGTGAATACGGCTGCAGGCTATAAAATAGTCGATGTAGCAGCACTCCGTTACGAGTCAGGCTATTATATAGTCAATGTAGCAACACTCTGCGCATGTTTTACAGTTGAAAAATAAAAATTTTATTTTAAATAAAGCTTTAAAATAGATAATTAAGAAATGGAGAGTTTTTTTATTATTATTTTTATCATAACAATAATGGTCTTTATAATATAATAAAATTTAAAATATAATTGGAAGTTCACGCCTCCATCCTAACCGATGTCGCAAAACATGCCCAGAGGTGGGATTTGAACCAGGGATCCTTTGTTTCTGAGGTAAGTGCTACCACTGCGCTACGGCTGCTCTTATAACATCTACATTCTCTATATAGCGCTACCATATTCTCTATATAGCGCTATCATATTCTCTATATAAGCGCTACCACTGCGCTACGGCTGCTCTTATAATATCTACATTCCTAGTAGCAAGACTGGTTCAATAATGGTGCAATATTGGGTATCTTGGCCATTTTCGGCGATATTGCGCCAATAATGGCAAACAATATTGCGACAATATGGACATACTAATAATGGCAGGTATTAGCAATATTGGAACCGTATTGACATGCTCATTTTGGCTAAGTTTGATATGCCAATATTAGCTCATTAGCTTTTTAATATTTACATTTTTGCATAGTTGTACTCATACGTAACAAAAGTTGTTAAGAAAATAAATTGTCTTAACAATATTCGTTAATTATGGTTAATAAATTTTCGGCCTTGTAATTAAAATTTTAATAAAATTTTAATAACAAGGCCGACGACACGGGGGGGGGGGCAGGGAGCACGTGCCCCCCACCTTTTTTTTTCATTCTGAAAGACCTTTTTTTTTTTTTTTTCTTCAAGAAAAATCTTGATAAAGAGTAGTGTTGTTAACCGGAGGATTAACAACAAGGAGATGGAGAACGAGGAATTACATTTTTTTCGTACCGAATATTACAAAACATTTAAAATTACCGACGTTCATTTCGCAAATGCAACTTCCTTTCGCAAGTTGACTTACGAAATAAAACTATTTTGCAACATACGAAAGTAGTGGTTTCGGAAGTTGCACTTGCGAAACGAGTTTCGCCAAATAAACCTAAGCTTCATGAAATATACTTTTTAAAATGGCATCCAATGAACAAGTATTAAACGACGAAGATAACTTGAATAACATTAACCTTTCCATTTTTGGGCAAAAAAGAACATTTTAAAGACAACACTTTATAATTTTTGTTAAAAAATGGTTTGCTTTCTAAAAAAAAAAAGTTAAAAGGAGGAGGGTAGTAAAAAATTAATTGAAAGATTTTGTAACGAAAAAGACGGAACGTACTATACGACCCTTCCCCCGGGTCTTCGCCTATGAAACAATTATAACATGGAATCTCACCAGGACTACACAAGTGCTGAAAGTATAAGAGCTGTAGCTAGTTTGAAAGAAAGCAAAAAATAAATCGCCAAACTCATTGAGAACTGACAACGGCCAAAAAGAAGTTAAATAAAAAATATTATACATAGGAATTTTCAAAATAAGATTTTTATTAGCCCCCTTTTTTTAAAGATGTAGCTTTTGGTCCCTTCACTTTGAAGATTTTATTTTCACCCTAATGTCAAACAATAGCGATCTACACGATAATTCTTGTGTAACAGAGATTTATTAACTTTATTGTATTTTCGCTACTAAGCTTGAGAAAAAGGTGTTTATGTATTAATAAAAGAATTAAACTAAAAATAAAAAAATTGGGCCCGTGAATTTCTTTTCATTAAAATAAGTAACGATTGACTTTATTTTTAACTTATGAAGCAAGGGGACTGACTACTGCGTCAAGGCTTCTTTTAAAAGTAAGAATGATAAGAGGCATATATACAGTAGAATTCCGTTAACTCGGTCCCTGGATAAGTCGGACTTTTACTAAGTCGGAAAGTTTTTCAATTTCCCTATATATATATATATATATATATATATATATATATATATATATATATATATATATATATATATATATATATATATATACAGGGTGTATATATATATATATATATATATATATACATGTATATATACTGTATATATATATATATATATATATATATATATATACAGGGTGGGCCAAATGAAGTCATCCGATGCTGTTTGGCTCTAATTTTTTTTCGAAATTAAAAACCTCAATTCTTTTTTTTAAATATGTTTATTTGAACCTTTACAATTTTATTGTTTAAGTCGAGAAGATGATATCGGCCAAATGGGCGCCGCCACAGTTGATTGCTATACAGGCTCGTTTTATGGCATTTTCATCACTTCGGCGAGAGCTTCGGGCAACAGATTCCTGCACTCGTGTCAAATGTTGTCCTTAAGTGCTTCCAGGGTCTCGAGCTTGTTCACGTACACACGGGACTTCAAAAAACCCCACAGAAAAAGTCCGGAACTGTGAAATCGGGCTATCTTGCGGGTTAGTGCAAATCGCCAAAATAAGAAATGAGGCGACCCGGGAACGGCCACTCTTGGCAACGTCTCGTGTAGTTCCATACTCTTGAAAGTTTGCGGCCAAACAGCGCAGTGTTTACCCAGTCTGCGCCTGAATTCGCACTGCGCTAACACCACAGATGAAATGTTACGTAAAAAAGTAGACACGATTATTCTGCGTTCTTGGGGAGTATATCGCTCCATGGCTTGTTTACTTGAAATTTACATCTGTCTACTTCACAAATGTCGAAACAGATTTCACATTGGCTGCAATCTGGAAAAAAAAAGACATATTACAATAAGGTGATTTCTTTTGGCCCACTTTGTATATTTATATTAATTGAATAATAAAGTAATATTTTTTGATTTGTATAACATGTTATGCAAATCAAAAAATATAACTTTATTATTTATTATTTAATTATTTAATTATTTACACTGTTAACACTTAATATCCTAAATGTATCTTAACATAAAATCTTTTGCGTCTTTTTCGAAACTGCACATTCCGGAATGCTCCATAAGGAACTATTTCGTATTCTTACGAAATGATTTGTTTTGCAAGTCTTCTTTCGTAATTCGTTATTACGGAATTTTATTTAATAATATTTTCGTATAATGCGTTACGGAATATGCATTTTCGCAAGTGCAACTTCCGCAAAAACAATTTTATTACGGTAGATAAAGATGTGAAATTTTCGCAAGTTTTGTTTTTCGGCGAATAACCCTAATATAGAGGACTTTTTTCACAAATTGATGATTGTCCTCCCTACCCCCCTATTTTAAAACCCGTGTCGTCGGCCCTGAATTAAGAAACCCCAAAATGCGTAGACAAGGACTTTTTGAAAACCTTTACAAGTCAAATTTCCAGTTATATAAAGAATATTTGCGTATTGATCATCGTTCTTTCATAATTTTTTAATACCGGTTTTGAAGGAATAATAAATTACTACCTGTCCGAACCCATCCGATAACATCCGCACATTTTTGTGTAAGATTATCCGCTTTAATGTCTAATAACATCTTTAGAAAGATGTAACTACATCCGAGAGTTTTTCTCGATGTGTAACTACATCCGCCTAAAATAATGCATTATAAAAAATAAAATGAAAATTAAAATAAATTTCCGGACGTAGTTACATCCGAAAAAAATCAGATGTGTAATTACATCTTGTTAAAGTAATGCATTTTTAAATTACTTTTTTCCCGGATGTAGTTACATTCGAAAAAAATCAAATGCATAACTACATCTGGTTAAAATATTGTACTTTTTAAAAAAATATAATCCGGATGTTGTTTGGTCTTTAACTAAATTATTTTTTCTAGCAACAAAAAAACATAACACCATGAAATCATGTTGTAAACAATATAAAAAACGTAAGAAGTTATATTTTTATATCATAATAAAATTTCAGCGCCGCTTGAGATTTCTAGTAGCACCACTTTCTAGGAGTAAAACTTTTTGGATTATAAGATCTTTTTTCTTATTTAAATTTAATGTCATCTTACTTTATAAAAGAAAATTGTCTCTTCACTGCTTCCGATGCGCAGACTTACCTGATTTATTACTTAAACACTTAAGATATGTCACGCAGTTGTCAATTTTTATATATATTCAATGCTATATAAAGTTAAACCTTTTCTTAATACGGAATCTTTAAAAATTATATATATTTCTCATTTATTCATAGTTATCTTTCCTATTGTAATCTTGCATGGGCAAGTACCAATTATGGGAAGCTCAAAAAAATTTATAGCAAACAAAAACATGCTTGTAGGATTATTTTTGGCGTTAACAGAACTGTTAATGGTGAATCTCTTTTAAAGAAACTTAATGTGCTTAATATTTACAAACTTAATATATACCAAGTTATGCTATTTACGTTTAAAACAAAACATGCGTTATCTCCTAATATATTTCAGTCTTACTTTACCGAAATATCTCATAAATATCCCACTAAATTTTCATCTGATAATTTTGTTATTCCAAGATCTTAATTAAAACTCAATTCATTTCAAATTCAATACCGGGGACTATTTATATGGAAAGGTTTTTTAAAAAATATAATTAAAAATAAAATTCTTCGAGGCATCTCCTTAGAACAATTCAAAAGAGAATCTAAACGTTTTCTATTAGAAAAAACTTTCGATTTTAAAGATTTCTTCTAAAATCACCTAAAATAATTAAACCTGAAAAAGTCATCACTACTCATTTGCTATTGTCTTGTGTATCTTGTTTATTTCTTATTAAATAAAAAATATATATACTATTAATTTTGAACAGACAAATAACATTTATTCGATTTATTACTTGTGTCTTATATTCGTAGAACTAATATTGTATTGTACTTCAATTTTTAACCTTTTAGTTTTTAACTTGTAACTTTGTGACGTTAATGTAAACGGGGCTTGGCGATAAGACAGTTTATGTCTTCTTCTTGCTCCGGCCAATTTTTATACATGAATAGTTTTTTCTCATTGTAAATTTAATTATACGGCAAAGAAAATATAATAATAATAATAATAATAATAATAATAATAATAATAATAATAATAATCTGTGTTACTATCTCTAACACAGATGACAATTGTGTGACATTTCTCTCGCTGTTTTTTTTTTTTTGAAATTTAAAATAATAACAAATTTCAAATTTTTATAAAGGTTATAGTTATTTATAAAGTAAAAGAAGATTCTGAAAACTGGTCACCGAGAGCAAGGTCAAATGAAATAACCCAATCCGTTAGACTTTTCTTGTAGAAACATTTTTGCAATAAACACTCAACAAAATCTTTTAACTAAGCTGTTTTTAATACCAGTTTTGGCGGATTATCAATTAACTAGCTGTCCGCACCAGTAAAATACGGGTCTTTGTAAGTCTATTCTTTACCGACCGTTTCTATACTTATTTATTAAAATTATCATTTTTTTATTTTTTTTCAAAAGTATTTGTTCTATAAAAATAGAAAAGACTGTTTTTAAAACCGGAAAAAATGATAAGGGTCACAAATGGGGTAAGGAGTAAAAATGAAGGGTTTCAGCTCATTTAAAAATTTTAGATGCCCATAACAAAAAAAAGTGTGAGTGTAATTTTGTTTACTCCTTGTTAGTTTTTGCAATTTTGAGTGGAGTCTAAAAATCGAAAAAAAAAATTAAAATTTTACATAGAAAATCCATAGTTCTCATAATACATGATTTCAAAAGTCGCTTGATGGAGAAATCAAAATAGTTGGATAAGCTAAAAATTTGCTTAAATTAATTACGAAAAAAAAATTATGCATTTTTGAAGACGATGAAAATAACTGTAAAAAAGATCACTCGATGCTTCCACGTAACCAATATTATTATCGGTCGGAACGTTATAAAGCTTCTGACAAATTTATGTACATTTGAGTAAGAAAATCACTTTCGAGTTCCTTGTATGGCAGGCCATTTGCAGTTGAGGTTTTAAAAGCTCTCTGACCAGCGAGTTATCAAATCTTACTGGGCAATTGCGAAGAAAATATCGAGGAAAAACAGCAAATGTGAAAATAGTGTTAAAAATTTCCGAGGTTTACGAAAATAGATAAATGAAAAAACTAGCGCAAAGTAAAATTGTAGAGATTGTGGAGGGTACTTTACAAAAAATTAAACTACTTGCATGTCGTAAAGTTAAAGTTATACTTATTTTTTTGAAATAAAAATTAGTTATATAAGCATCATTGTAAAAAGAAAATCATTACAATTGGTTAAGTTGTCTTTGAGGAAACTCAATTTAAAATTGTCTAAATATCAACCGATCATGGTGATAATATTGTGGTTTTCAAATATATTTTTTATAAATTTTTATGAAATTATTTAAAAATTATATTTTAAAGTCGGTATAAAAAGTTTTTAGAATGATTTGTTTTTCAATATGAGATATAACTCAAGTAGCCCAGTGATTTAATGCGCTATCTTCTGTACCGTTATCCATAAAAACTTTTCTTTGTTTTTTCTACCTTGACACTTTTTTAAATACAAAACAAAACAGTTTAAGCAAAAAAGACTAATAGTTTTTAATAATTTTCAAAATTTTTATTAAACATGATCGTTCATATTATACATGATCGTTCTATACACGACCCAGAAACTCAACTTAACCGTTCCGTGTCAAATACGCACAAGTGGGCACTATTATGTTTAGCAATGTTATATAAGATACCGATGGCATAGTGCACAGATGTGGTAAGTGCAAGATTAAAAACTGTAAAAACTGTCATTTGCGCGCGTATTTATAATAAGAAGAGTTTTTGTATTTACCACATATTGTCAATTAGTAGACTCTTTATCGTTTATTGTACACATACCATATTTATGCACGATAAACTATGAACAAAAAAAAGGTTTTCTGCGTACTTATCTCAATTTGACCAAAATTTGTACTTACCATATCTGTGCACTATGCCATCGATATAGACTTTAATTGACGTCATTTCAAACAATGAAAATCTGAATGTTAGATATGTCACGAATAGTGATTTAGCCAAATACCAAGTATTTAGCTGGGCGCTGGCCGAATCACCGAACATTCAATTGCAAAATATTTGGCGTCACTTAGTGTTATTTTAAGGGTTCCTACTTGCTTCTTTGAAGTGCATATGTTAACTACATTATGGGCGTTTTTTGTTTTATTAATAGCTAGGTTGTGCCACAGCACGCATTATTTGTTGATTATTACATCAAATTGTTTTAACTATAGCTACGTATAAAAGTATCATACTCTTCAAACCATTCATAAAAATTAAAAAAATAACCGGCTCAGGTATATCTTGCATTTCAGAGGTAATTTTAGAAGCTTTTATAGATAAATATAGCACAAAGAACTACAAACTTATTAAAAATGATATTTTTACTACGACCTGAAATTAAAGAATGCTTTAACTTTAATGAGAATGTCAATTTTACGGTTTACAGAACCTTGACGGTTTCTTTTTTCATTTATGCACGTTACAAAACTATTTTCAAAGGGTTAATTAAAAAACAACGAGCCAATCAAAGAAAAATTTTTTAATGCTCTGCGCTATTTGTCACAGACCGTTTCATTGTTATATCACAGAGCTTCCACTAAGAAAAATTGCGATGTGTGTCACATATATCATAAAAAAAGAATTATGACACATATCATAATCTTTTTTTATCAAAGATTAAGTCAATGAAAGGTTAATCTTTCTTAATGAAATGCTACTTGACACCGATGTACCATGAAACTACGAAATGGAGATAAAATAGTTTATTTCCATTTCGTAAGAAAAAGAAATGTAAATGAAAACGATCAAACTAATCTCTGCAAAACATATGAAAAACATGAAGATGTGGGCAAGAAAATTCCTATTGCAAATGAAACTAGTTTTTACATGAAGCTGTTCGCTTAGATTGGACAGCAAACTCTCACAAATTATGGTCAGTAAACGCAAAACATTATCCTCATAGAACTTGCTGAAAATTTTTTATTATTTGCTGGCGGCAGTTTATATTGTGATTATATAGGGAAGTATGTATAATTATGAGGAATTCCGCACCGTATGCTATTATCAAATGATGAAAATTTTTAATTTTTGTTTTATTCTTTTATTTTAGCTACCACCAAGAAATCCTTACAGTCACAGACCACTACGGATGAAAATAATTTTATCATAACTTACCACCTGTAGATTTTAAGTATCAAATATGCTAACTAAATTGTTATATGTAATTCTTTTTTAATCTTTTTTTTGATTTAATCTGGTAAGGTGCGTTTCCACTCATCCGTTTTTTTACGGGAAAGGGATATGAAAGGGAAAAATAATCACGTGAGCATGCGTAGTTTACCTTTGGGCATATAAAAACTTATACTACGTGCCCACGTGATTATTTTTCCCGTCCCTTTCCCGTTCCCGTGAAAAAACGAATGAGTGGAAACTCGCCTATATTCGATATTTAGCTGAATAATTTGCAATATTCGACCGAATACCGAATAGTAAAAAAAGTTGCCGAATCGGCCGAATACCGAATATTCGTGACATCTCTACTGATTAAAATGTAAATATTTTTTTTCTATATTAAACTCAATCAAGTGAGCATGTATCTATACAATTTACATACGTATTGCTCACACGCGATTATTTTTCCCTTTCTTTTTCCGTTGCTGTTTAAAAACGGATAAGTGGAACTCACCATAAAACAATATAAGACCATATAAAACTACCGGACTTGTGATCACAACTTATATGTCACGTGTTATTAAAACAAAAAAACAATATTTTTGTTTCATTAAAATAAATTTAAATAAAACAAATTTCGCAATAATGTTTTTAAAGTATATATTAATTTACAATTTTTTTTTATAAACAGCAAATAATCTACGAATTAAATAAAATTACAATACAATATTTTCATATTTTATCGTAGTTTTATTAAATTTCAAGATCATGTCAATATAACAAAATTATGCATTTTTCAGTAATATTACTATTAATAATTTTATTATTTGAATTAAAAAAAAAGAATTATAAGTAAAATATGCATAGTTTTATTAAAATTGCATGCAATTTAATCTTTATTAATTAAAAAAAAAAAAAATAAATTTAATAAAACTGTTTAAAATAAATCAATATAAAAAGTTTTTAATTTTTTTAGCCCAAAACATTTATTGTTATTATTATTATTATTATTATTGCTATTATTGTTATTATTATTATTATTGTTATTATTATTATTATTATTATTATTATTATTATTATTATTATTATTATTATTATTATTATTATTATTATTATATGTATTTAAAAAATAATACTTATCAATAATAATAATTATAGTTGATAATTATTATTTTTTAAATACCTAACAATTTATTTAGTGATTTTCAATAACTTGATCTAAATGGCTCATGTAAATGCTGAAGCACAAGAGATTATAGAGTATTTAGAGTCTAATGACTTAAACGTTGTGAAGAATTTTGTTGCTATTGTACAAGAAAAGTTTTACAGTTCTCGCGACAATGCACTGCTTGGTATTTTGGTAGACACATATGTTCAAACAAAGTCTTCAAGATTAGTTGATGTTTTGGTTGGTGTCAATGATACTCAAGCTGTTGTAAGTTTCATAAAAAGTTACTTTTATTTTTTTGTCAATTTTTTGTACACAGTGATTACAGAATAACTGATATTATAATGCCCAGATTCATTTCTTCAATTTTTTTGTTGTCAGAGATTTCTTAGAATCTGGTTCATAGAATTTTTTTGGAATCCACAGCTTTGTTGATTTCTTTAATAATTGATCTACTCTATTTTTGGTTTTTGAAAACAGTGGCACTGCTAGTGGGGTAGGTCTGTAAATAAAGATTTTACAGAAATGACACTAGTGGTGTGAAAGCTGCTGATGAAAGCAGTGGTGATGATGTTAATGTTGATGGTAAAGGTAGTAGCGATATTGCTGATTTGCGATAGTGCTGATGTTGGTTTGGAATGGTGTTAATTTGTTGCTAAATGAAACTTGTCCTTTGTGGTTTTGTTTATATGACTTCAGTTTTTTGTGTTATAATTAAGTTCTAAAGTTTTTGAAAAAATTTTATAATTAAACTGTGGTGTTGTATACATGAAATGACACTAGTGGTGTGAAAGCTGCTGATGAAAGCTGCTGTCCTTTGTGGTTTTGTTTATATGACTTCAGTTTTGTGTGGTATAATTAAGTTCTAAAATTTTTTCAAAAATTTTATTTTTTAACTTCATTAATTTCAATAATCATTTCATTTCATAATATCATCAAACTTCATAAACTTCATTTTTTAACTTCATTAATTCTCAGAATTAGTTGACCTGTCCCTTTATTTTTAATGAAATATTAATCTTTTTTTTTTGCATTTAACAAATTTTCCATTGTATTCCATTTTTTAGGGTAGTTTCTTTCTTAATTCATATGGAAACACCATCTCTGTCATTTAGTGGTGGAAGATATTGTATTTATTTTTGAAATGATTTAAAGGTCTTTGCATATCTTATTTTTAATATTTCTTTTAGGCATTGAGTCTTAAGTTTGATAGTCAAATAATACTGAAAAATAGGATTTGATATGTTTCTAAATGTAAACATAGTTCTCACAAAAATGTTATTATAAAAATCACTGTTTGGTCCAACATTATTTTTCTTGATACGCTTTGTTAATTTAGCTACAAGTTTATTTGGTTATATTATATTTATACAAGTTTATTTGGTTTATTATATTTATTTATAGTTTACTTTTATTTGGTTGTGAGTAGTAGGTTGATGAAATGAGTTATTGCTTTAAGAAATCTTTTTTTTCACTAACAGAAAATTAAAGACCACCGTGTATTGATATTTCTTCCAGTAACCTAAATGTTATGAATAATTTAAAAAAACACATAATATCTTTTGCATTTAATTCTGGTGCTCCTAATTTTGGTACATAAAAGCTTTTGAAACACATAAAACACATAAAACCTTTTGCAACTAATTCTTATGCTCTTAATTTTGTTTTGTATATTTTATTTTACCCAGAAAGTGGGTAAAGCAAAATATACAAAACCTCATTTACAGAACAAAATCATCGCCAATGACCTAATAATTTATACCACATTTAAAATAGTTTGCAAGTTATGCATTTAAATGGTGTTTCACGGATATGTGGTTGGATAGGCAGTAGTTGCGCATTATATGGTGCATTAGGGTTACAACTGCATCAGATAGTAGCTTGAGATTTGGATGTCTTTACTAATAGTCTTTAGTGGGCTGAGTTCTAATTGTATATTAATTGCTAAATTATATAATGTAGCAAATTAAACTTTAATGTAATTTTATCAAGAAATTTTATAAGAAGAAAGATGAATAACAAAGAGAAAGGTGAATAAGTGAGTAGGTGCTAAATAAAAGCATATAAAAGGATGGAGGTTTCAAATTCATTTTAATAGATGAATTGATATATAAGTATATGCCCTTTACTACCAGTAAAGGCCTCAGAGCCAATAAACTTAACTTTAGAGTTGTATCTTAAGAAGTTAACAGAAAAAGTTACCTAGCCATTACTAATAAGACTCCTTGATAAGACCCATGGTAGAATCAAGAAAATCAACCATTCATTCTTAGCTGGAAATAATGTAACACCGGCTTACATCAATGCCTACCTATTAGAAGTAGAATTAGTTCAAGGCTGGTTAACAAAAATATTTTGCTTACTCCTAAAGTCTTTGCATAGAAGACCTTTTATATATAATAGTCAGATGCAGATAATATCTGCTCAAGATTGGGACACCATCTAGCCTTTACTCAGCCAAGGGTGCAGGATATTTCAAGTTAAAATTTCTATTTCCTAGCTTTAACCTAGATTAAGTTCATTTTCTATTGTCCTACTAGATTACATGTTACCTGTAGAGAAGGGTTGATCATGATGATTCTGACCTGATTTATTACATAATAATGACATATGTGGTATACAAATTTAATTTTTTTCAATGATGTTTCGAATAAAATGTTTACAAATAAATTTATTAAATTAATAAAAAATTTGTGCTAAAGTTTTTATTTTTATATTTTTAGTATTTGTTTGAGAAATTGAATGACCATTTAAAACACGGGGCTTTGATGGAAGTTTGCACATTACTGTTTTCAATTGTTCGCAAACAGGTAAACTTTTTTATGTTTTTAGAAATACCTTTATGTTTTGGTAATAAAAAAAATTCAGAACCCACTATAAATGGCTTATGAAAAACATGTTTTGCCAAAGTGTGAAATTAACACTTGTTTATGATTAAAAACTGATTAAACATGGAAAACTAAAAGTCATGTTTTCAAATAGTTATTTAAAAAAGAAAAATACAAACATATTTCTGTATTTACATCACACCTTGATATGATTTAAAAAGTATAATTGTTTTTGATCTTTTTTAAAACACATAAAATTCAAATAATTCACACAGAAAAAAATGCAACAAAGTTTTACGAAAAGCAACAGAAAATGAAAAATACGCTAATAATAAAGATTTCAATTTGTTTTTAAAATTTTATGTTACTACCTACTGGACTAGTAAAAAGTCCCATGAGATTTTAAAAACAAACTGATAACAAGGCTACTTTATTTTAAATTATTTTAGACATTTTATATATTAAATCATATTTTTAGCCATCTTGGTTACACAGATTAGTCAATACAACTCTTTTTGCTACATTCCTAAAATATCTAAAGGTTTGTTCTTTAAAGTTTTATTTACTTCTGCACTATGATAATATGCTAGGTTAATGCTAAATAATGCTGTTACATGTATACATATATATATATATATATATATATATATATATATATATATATATATATATATATATATATATATATATATATATATATATATATATATGTATATATATATATATATATGTATATATATATATATATATATATATATATATATATATATATATATATATATGTATATATATATATATATATATATATATATATATATTGCCATATATATATATATAATATATATATATATATATATATATATATATATATATATATATATATATATATATATATATATATATATGCCATATATATATATATATATATATATATATATATATATATATATATATATATATATATATATATATATATATATATATATATATATATATATATATATATATATATATATATATATATATATATATAATTGCCATATGACAATTATTAAAAAAGAGGAGATTTTTGTTAATGTGTGTTAAAATAAATGGGGACATGGCCGCCGAGAGCCGTCACGCGGCCTGGTACAGCAACCCTGATTGGCGCTTTTATTTATCAAATTTTCCCTATACTATAGCCTTCTTTTCATTTGGCACACCTTGGATATCTGCCGCCTAGGACAAACTGTCACTCGCAACCTTAACCCCTCCCCCCCCATCCCTCTTGGCAGCACTGAATGGGGAGTCCCTATTATTTAGCGAGGTAGTACCAGAGTTATGAAAATTAAATAAACTAAAACTTTTTTTTTTAAATGTCATTTGTTTTTTTTTATACAAATTGCTAGTTTTGCAATTAAAAATAACCTAATTTTAATTGCAAAATGTTCACTGTTGTGCGTCATTAATAATTAGCGTGCTAATTATTGACTAAAGTCACAAGTTGTGATTTTTTATTATTATAACATTTTGTATAACGACCACTAATTGTTGACAAGAGTCACAAGTTTAATTTTTAAATACTATATATAGTGAACAATTTTGTTGTAAAAAGATAAGATTGTTGATAAGTAATAAAAAACATTAAAAACAAAATGGCTTCTAAATGCGTTGAACAACAATTAACCAGGCATGTCTATTATATATGCAATATGAAGATGGACAGCCAAAGCGATTTATTCGACAGATGACTTCCTTCTTTGCAATAAACAATATAACTTCAGATCAACACGTAGCGTTTTTGCTTGCCGCTCTGCCGTTAAAAACTTACAAGACCATGGAAGAATTAACAGCACCGGAAGTTCCAGAGGATGTTTCGTACGAAGAATTGGTAACGAAATTGGAAACGTTGGAAATAAGAAAATCATCGTTAATCTCACGGTATGAGTTTGGAAAAATTTACCCAGGTACTGAAGAATCTGTACAGACAATCGCGCATCAAGTGATTCGAGCAGCTCAAGACTGCAAGTTCTTGCCCTCAGAGAGAGACTGCTGACTTTGTGACCAATTCATAATTGGCATTAATGATGGTGCCATTCTGTGTGCCATTCTTCGGGGAGACGATGCATTGAGCTTTGACAATTGTGTCAAGACTGCATTCGTGGTTGCACAAACAAGATTAGATGCGGCATGTTTATCTGTGAATGAAGAAGTAAATGCGATTCACCGGACGACTGGAACGACAAGTTATACACGAAGAAAGAAAGAAATTCGATGTTACAACTGTGAATCCTTAAATCACTTTGCACGTGAATGTACCTCTTTATGCAAAAAATGCTTGCATAAACATGCTGCAAAAGACTGCTACAAACGTCAAAGAAACCAGGAAAACTTAAATGGGACGAGTTCGCATTAGGTATCTTTACAAGAACTCGTCCCGAAACAAGACTACCTACTATTGACTTGGTAATAAACGGAAGAAAAGCTACAGCGCTTGTGGATACTGGTTGTTCACAATCAATCATCACCAAGAAGTTTCTGCCGCCTGAATATAAAGTGATTCGTGTAGTAAATGTTGCAACAATGGGCGGAATAATTCGATGCGAAGAAGCTAGTGCTAAAATATGCCACCCAACAAACGGGTGCTTGGTGGATGTGGTGGTTCTGAGTGTGAATGAAGTAATAAACAAATACGACATGATTATGGGTATGGACTTAAAAAAGACATGTGATGGACTACAAATTGGCACTGGAAAACTGAAATTGTGTAATTCTTTGATTGAGTTGTCATCGAAACTTCGTGTTGCGACATGGCTTCGACCAAAGTCTAATGCAATGCATATCAATGTGGCCGAATTAAATGCATGTATTGAAGGTCTAAATATGGCATTAAAATGGGATCCAAGTGATGTCTCCATTAAAACTGATTCTCATAGTGTATTTAGTTGGTTAAATTCTGAATTGACTCGTGACAAACCCGTGAAATGTGCTGGGCAATGCGGAATGTTAATTCGACGAAGACTTATTTAAAGAATAAAGAAATATTTGAAAAATTGGTTGAGGATTATGTCATAAATGTAACTGTTACATGGGTACCAACAACTATGGGAAAGAGTATGGGAAAGAGTAGCCTGCGATGTTACTCATGTTGATTCATTGCTATATCTCACTTGTATTGATTGCGGCCCAAGCAGATATACGTTATGGACACCATTAAGCGACGAAAGTGCAACTATGGTTGTTCAAGCGTTAGAAACAATATGGTCAACATTTGGACCTCCTTCTGAAGTTCTTCTAGATAACTCTAAGTCATTTAGATCTCAGCTTATGCAAACTATGGCTGCGAAATGGGAAATAAGGCTCATCTATCTAGCTGTTGAAAAACCATCAGGAAATGGAATAGTTGAAAGAGTTCATCGGACGGTAAAAAGAACAAATGCAAGAGTAAAATGTGGTATTCCCATGTCTGTATTTTTAATCAATAACGTTCCATCAAAATACGGCACACCTTTTGAAATATTTTGCCAACATCACAAACGAGTTCGAATTCCTGGAATCAATAAAATCGAATCAACACAAAAGTTAATGACAGAGTGTCGTGAATGGAAAGTTAGCGACAAAGTGTGGGTGAAACCCAAGCACGTAACGCCGTGTACGCAACGATGGCTGAAAGGAAGTATAGTGGCATTGCATAATGATTTAACAGCTGAAGTCGATGTCAACGGACATACGTTACCACGACATTTTTCTCATCTGAAACATCGTCGTGTAGACACAAAAGAAGAAGATACAACAGATGATTATGATTCAACACTATTTAAACTTCCCGAAACGAGCTCAAAACACATTGTCAATGATGATCCAAATCTTCAAATAATTCCTCCGGATAATGGTAAAAATGACAATAGTACGAGCAGCGATCAAAACTATTCAACAGATGGTGAAACAGAGTCACAGCCTGTTCAATTCACTCGCTATGGAAGGAGAGTACTTCCTAATCGGAAGTACAACGATTACGTATGAGCTCTTGTTGAGCTAAGGGGGATGTTGTGCGTCATTAATAATTAGCGTGCTAATTATTGACAAAAGTCACAAGTTGTGATTTTTTATTATTATAACATTTTGTATAACGACCACTAATTGTTGACAAGAGTCACAAGTTTAATTTTTAAATACTATATATAGTAAACAAATTTGTTGTAAAAAGATAAGATTGTTGATAAGTAATAAAAAACATTAAAAACAAAATGGCTTCTAAATGCGTTGAACAACATTCACATTCAATTTTTTTGCTGTCTTAGGATTATTGTGCCTTGATGAATTAAGTCTTTTAAAATGGTATACCCAAGAAAAAAAGTTTTATTGAATCTCTATAAACTTTTGATACATATAGCCATATCGACACACACACACACACACATATATATATGTACATATATATATGTACATATATATATATATATATATATATATATATATATATATATATATATATATATATATATATATATATATATATATATATATATATATATATATATATATATATATATATACATATATATATATGTATATATATATATACATATATATATATATGTATATATATATATATATATATATATATATATATATATACATATATATATATATATATGTATATATAAATATTCTCTTATTTATACTTATTTCTACTTATTTATAAGTTTTTGCCGCAAATTGCAATAAATGAATGAATGATTTATAGAAAAATTTAAAATTACTATTAGCGTATTGGAGCTTTTTTTTCTATAATAGGGTTCTTAAAAAGTATATACATTTAGTAAAAATCTTTTTTTATGTAATGTTAGTAGTTTTTATAGTAGTGTTTCATAAACCTATTGTCTTCTGCTTATTAAGTATTCAATTTCAATAGCTGCGCATATGAGTTGATAAAATTATTAACTATTTAACATTAGCAGTTTTTAAAAAGATTTTAATGAGCAGAGATAAAATCTGTAATTATTTTTCTTTAACATTGTTAACTTTAAAGATTGAAGTTATTATTTTGTTATTATTTGAAATTGTGGTACATAACTAAGAACATTTTTTCTTTCAACTGTACTTTTTTTTTGGTTATTTAATCTATTCATTTATTTTTCTCTTAGTTTTTCCCGCCATTTGCAAAATTATTGCAAGGAATAAACATAATAATGAATAAATATGTTTTAAAATAAATTTAAAACTATCAGTTATGTGTCTGCACATTTTTTTTTTATTATTCATGTTTTGGAAAAAGCATATTTTCCAAAATATTTTCAAAAATATATTTTTATTAAAAACTCTGTTTTATGTAACATAAGTAATTGTTATATTTCATTTATACTTCAAAAAACAATTTCTATTAGTACTAAGTATTCAGTTTAAATTTTTTTTCGATGTTTTACAAAAATTGTTTTCATATTCAAAAAAATTTCAAAATTAAATTACTTGGATGGTATCAAACTTTTTTTTTAAAATTGAATGGAAATCTGTGCGCGGAAGAGTAATTTTAAACTATTACCATTAGCTGATAAACATGGTAATGTTGAATATTTTCATTTTAAAAAATGCATTGATTTTGTCTTAAAGTTATTGTTAAAAAAAAAAATGTATATACTGAAGTCCTCACAGCTACCTGTTTCAGTACGACATCTTATTTCTTAGCCTAAATACATAGTGTTGATATTAAAGATAAAGTAATACATACTTTAATTTTATTTCATAGTTGAAAACAACGATCAGAAAAAGTTTAAAAATAGACTTTTTATTAGTAGGTTGACTGCCTAAACCAGAATCCTCAGTTGGTATACTCCACTGTGTGCATAATGGCTGAATGAATCAGTTAATAGATGTATTCTCATTGCTTTTATCCTTAAGTGATTTAGTTTATAAAACAAAAATAGAAATCATGACTTTAAAGAAAACGAAATAATGTAAAATAACAAAAACAATACAATAAAAACATTCTTAATTATAAAACAAAGTTTATAGGTTGCATTTTTGTATTTTTTTAAAAGAATAATTTGATTATTTTAATGGTTTTTTTCATAAGTATAAATAATCTATTAAATAAATAATACATAAATAAATTATTTAAATAAGTTAAAGTTTTTTATGTTTATGTTTTTGTTTACAGTTTACATGTTTTGTTTAGTGGGAAGGTAAGGTGTTAAATGAATTAGTGATGTCAAAATGTTATTCTAAAAGACTCATCTAGAATATTTAAATAAGAAAATGAAATTTTGGAAACTTACCCAAACCAGACAAATATTGTACCACAGACAAAAAATTTTTCAAAAAAGAAGTCCTGTGTCTTCTTCAAATCTCGGCCACTTTTTTGACTTTTTTTTCATGTCTCTTTGTGTACACAGCAATAGTTTTATTGAATCAAGTTTTTTTGAACTTATTATAATTCAGTAAAACTGAGTGTTGTTTTTTTATTTCTAAGTTATATATGTTAAGATATTTATTCAAATCTAATTTATGATAATAGATATTTATGATAATAATTTATTGATAATAGCATTTTTTAAGTAACTAAAGTGTTATTTTTTTTAGAATGAAAATGGTGTCGTTTTTATAATGACAGGTATAATCACTCTTTGTTCTTTATTACCATCTGTGCCAGCAGCTATAGGTCCACATCTTGGGGATGTTTTAGAAGTGTTTGTTAGAACTTCTGGAATGCTAGTTAATAAATCAGGTAGACATTTTTTTTTAATAGTTTATTTATTTTATTAGTTGTTTAAAAGTTATTATATTATAAATAGTTTTTTTACTTTAACTAGTTTAAAAAGTTATTTTTCTGCATCTTTTTTTGTTGTTGTTGTTTACAATTTGTTTTTATTTTTTTTCTATTAATTTTTTGTCTTATTATTTATATGTTGATGTTAATAAGTAAAAGAGGGATTAGAATTTTAGTTGTTTACACAAAACCTAAATAAGTTAGGTTTTGGTATAAAGAACATGTTTAAGGAAATGAACCTTTTTATAAAAATTTAAATAGCTGTTTAAATTTTTCAAGTAATATATTTGAAAAAATTATTATAAATATTCACTAACAAAGGTCAGCATTTATTAAACAGCTGCAAAATTGAAAATTAAATTAAAAAAACAAACAAATTTTAAAACAAATACTTGCTTACATGGTGTCGAATTAAGCTGTTCAAATTAAAAGATAGTTTTTGCTGAGATAACTTACATATAGCTAAAATATTTGTAATTTCCAAATGCTAAGTGTATTTTTTTGTTTTTGTATTTTTGTGTCAACTCTTAAAGTTACTAAAATATACTAAAAGAGGCTTAGGTATAGTCATAAAAAGTTTAATCATTTATATATATATATATATATATATATATATATATATATATATATATATATATATATATATATATATATATATATATATATATATATATATATATATATATATAATAGACTGCATTTAAAAATCACATTACCATATAGTCATATTTTGATATTACTAGTTGTTGCTTCAAATTATGCTTAAGTACTACACTTAAGTAGTAGCACTAGGTTTCCATTAGAAGTAACATCCTTTTTTTATTAACTTTTTGGAAGATAATGAAATAATATGTAAAAATATGTATCATATCAGATCACCTGCATGGTTTTTTTTTAAAAGGGAAACAAATATTCTTTATTTAACTAAGTTTGCAAGTTTTATTTTTTCTTAAGCTAAATTATTTTATAAATAAAAAAGTTAATTTTTTTAATACCTATTTTATGTTTCACGTAGTTTGAAAAGTTTAACATATTTGAAGCAATTCTTCTTAGTAAGATAAACAAATGAAATAATTAAATCATTAAATTACTATAGGAATTAAATAATCAAGATAGAGATCAACTAAAAAGGTTAAAAATACTTAATGACCAGGAAGCGAAACTGCTTCACAATATCGCTGATGATGTTTAGTGAGTGGGCTTTTTAATTTTAATTAGTATTTAAAGCAGAAAAAAGTATAACGAGTTTTAAGAATGGCAACTTAAGCGAAAATAATTAGAGTTAGTAAACCAATATCTAGAAACTTTTCTTTATATCTAATTATTTGCTATATATATTTGTGTTCTGTCGTGACCTCAGGCACGATGCTTGTTCATCCGTGAGTTACTTTGTATGCGTTGTTTGTGTTTAGTAACCAGAAACTTCTTATATGTTTGTTACATAATTAGTTTTATTAACTTTAACGATTATAACTTCATAGAAAACGCAATTATTTTTGTAAGTCTTTGTTTAAATCATAAAAATTGCTTTAAAAGATACATTACGATAAAAAACAAATACACAAAATTACATTTACATAAAGAATACAATCTTTTTTAAAATAAAAAATAAGAATATACTAATAAAATCTATGATTTATAATAAACTTTTAAAATTTTAAAAATTTAATTAATATATATTTAAAACATTTATTTTTGTAAACAAATAATATATATTGTTAAAGCAATGCTAGAAATCTCAAAACGTAACAAATCGTGTATAATACAATTTCTAAAACATTTTAACAGAATACTCTAGAACTTTATTTCGCTTAATCAGCGTATTTTTTGAACCAATAGAATTAGTTTGTTCGTTAATTGGGCGGGTTTTTAGTGTTCACAAATATTCTTTTTATTCTTTCGCACAAAGATGTTTTGAGAACATTCAAGTTTTTTATGTTTCCATGTATGTCCGTAAAACAAAAATTTTTTGTTTTGTACATAAACTTAAATGTTCTCAAAACTACTAAAAAACCTGGCCACTTTTATGCAACTAAATATAATTTTAGTGGTCAGTATTCGAGAGCGATCGCTCCCGCTTCCCGACCAAGCCTGATATATATATATATATATATATATATATGTGTTTTTAGATAACATATATTGCGTCACACTGAAATAGCCTGATGGTGGCAACTACTTCAGTGTGAATCTGAATATTAACTATCTTATAGCCTGCTGCCGCAAAGTAGTGTCACTATATTGACCGAGGATATAGCATGGGGCAGCAATATTTTTTTTCATTTTTTTCTAAAAATGCCATATGCTATAAAGATAGAAAAATCTAGTAACATTTTGTTATCTATATACACAATAGTATATATATGTATATATATATATATATATATATATATATATATATATATATATATATATATATATATATATATATATATATATATATATATATATATATATATATATATATATAATATGTATGTATATATATACATATATAGATACACACACATATATTTATATATATATATCTTTTATATGCATATATACATACGCATATAAAAGATATATATGCACTTATACAGTATTGGACAAAACAAGTGCACCAAATAATGCTAATTTAGTTTCTTTATATAAAAGTGCTGCATTTTTTCAATTTAGAGAAATAACTATGTAGAGAAATAACTATGTAACTGTTTAGAGACAACGCTCTTCAAGTTTTATTCATCACAAAGTTCATTATTTGTACACAAAAATTAATAAATTAATCAAAAGTATTAAAAAAAGTTAATTTCCTTCTGGACAAAACAAGTGCAACTCCACAAAATGTTGACCTAGCTGTATTTTGCTATCAATATTTTGTGGTGAATCCTTTGTTGTCGATCACAGCCTTGCATCTTCGAGGCATAGATTCGATTAGGTGATCAATGAAACTTTGTGGAATCGCTGCCCAGGCCTTTTGGATTTGTTCAAACAGTTGATCCTTATACAAACACTTTCACGATTATTTCAGCGGTTGGCGATCTAGCACAAGTTCTCGATATAGTTGAGATCCGGACATTGAGGCGGCCAATCCATTACCAATAGGTGGTTGTCTTGAAACCACTGCTTGACTACTTTTGCAGTGTGTTGCGGATCGTTGTCTTGCTGAAAAACCCATTTTATTGGCATATTCCATTTAGCATGAGGTAACATAACATCTTTCAGAATATTTTTATACAGGAAACGGTCCATTATTCCATCGATTTGATGTATTGGACCGTTAGCAGAAAAACATCCCCCGACTATTACATTGCCTCCACCATGCTTCACGGTCTTATGGCAGTAATGTAAATCAAGGCGTTTTCCGGCCGGTCGACGTACACGGCAAATCCCATCGCTCCCAATGATGTTGAACTTCGATTCATCACCGAACATGACAGGTCGCCATTTCTGCGCATTCCAGTCAATATGAGATGTAGCAAACAGGAATCTTTTCTTCTGGTTCTTTAGTGAAATCAGCGGTTTCTTTGCAGGGTGTCAAGAAAACAATCCGGCTTAAATACTTTTTTTTGACATTCCACTTACATAATTGCCAATAATTTTCTTTCTTAGTTCCAATCCAAGACTGTCGGGAGCCATTTTTGCACTTAAAGTCATAAAAATAATAAATCACGCTTCTCAAGGCTTACCCTGTTACATTTACCTTGTGATGATACAATAATGTTCTGTGGAACACAACGTCTTGGTTGGATGTGGACTGTATTGATGTAATAAACACTTGTTGTATTTCACTTCTTGTATTGATGTTCTTTGATCTGACTAACTGATTGACTTCCATATACTGGCTGAATTACATGTCGGTTTACATGTCTCTTATATAGTAAAATGAACCTGTGTGAACCTGTTCTGGAAGATTCTAGATGCTTCTTTTTGATGCTTCTGGAAGCTTCTGGATGCATCTGGATGCTTCTGAATGTTTCTGGATACTTCTGGATGCTTCCAGATGCTTCTTCTGGAAACTTCTGGATACTTCCCTTAATTATTAAAAAACGATGTTGACACGGACCAGACCTAAGAAAATAAAACAAACCAAAAAAGTTGAACTTGTTTTGTCCGCTGCAAAATGGTACTTGTCAACAAAATTCTGCCTGTGTGCTGTCAGCTGATTGCTCATGTCATAACATGCTATGACTCCAGACTCCTGAACTGTTTGCTGTGGTAGTATAGTTTGTTTTGTTTTTAAGACAAGTAAAATTAGGAGCATTGTTCGATGTTGGTTGCAAATGTTTTGTCCATTACTGTATATGTGAATATATCAAATTGAGAGGGTTCAAGCTTTATATAGTCATAATTTTTGAACGTTAACAGATTGTTTAAAAAAATTTATTGTTCATTAATAAATAAAAGTTTAGTTAAAATGTTTTGGTAGAAATTCAATAATCCAGACTGTTTTTTTCTGCATGATAAATAGGCAATTCATAATACTTATGTTTGCCAATAAAAATACCACATCTAAACATTCTTTTATCCAGAGAATTTTTAATTTTTTCTATTTAGACTATTAGATTTAGTAAAGCAAGTGATGTAGAGTAATTTATTTGAAAACCGAATTGTAATTCAAAAAACAGTTTGTTTTCATTGAAGAATTCATATAAACAGTTAAATATTAGCCTTTCAAAAATTTTGTCAATGTTGAAGAGGGAAATTGGCCTATAGTTTGATATTAATAATTTTTAAAAATAACTTTTGCAGTTTTTAAGTTTTCTTGGAAAATACTACTTGAGAATGAGATAATAAAAATGTTAGAAAAGATTCTTGAGTTCCTTTTTAAATAGTTTTAAAGTTTTAACTGGTAGACCGTTTGGTCCAGAAGCTTTATTTGCATCTAAAGAGTTGATGATTTTTGAAATTTCATGTTTGTCAGGAGGTTTTATAAAGAAAGATTTTAAAGAAGGATATGATAAGTAATATGCAAAATGATTCATGGATGAAGGAAGTGTTGTCTGGACATCTTTACCAGTGTATGTAAAGTAGTTGTTGAAAGCATTACAAATATCAAAGAGATTTGTTATTGTTGTATTGTTATGTACGATTATATAGAAGTTGTTTGAGAGTTACTTTTAACATTAATGATGTTTTTTATATGTTGCTTTTTTATTTTTTATGTTTTCAATAAAATAATTATCATAATAACTTTTTTTGCTTTCTTTGAGTTTAGATTAGAGGGTATTACAAAATGTTTTATACTCATTATGGAGTATGGTTTTATTTGTTTGATTTTTAGACCTGATATATTTTTTAAAGAGATTGTTTTTGTGCTGTATAGAATGCTTGAGTTTATCTGATATTCATGGTTTAGTCTTGAATTAAATATTTTGTTTGTTAAGCTTTCTAAAAGGCGCGTGGAAATAGTATTCTCAAGAGACTGAGTACAATTATCAGGGTATATTTTTGGTTCTCTGTCAATACTAATTTTGTAAAAATCTTTTCTAATTGACACTTCATTTAAACTTTTCTGATTTCTTTCCTGGATTAGGAGCTTTTTGTTAGGTGGTGGTTTAAGAGTATATTAAAAGCTATCAGAAATTAGGCAAGATGATCTGAGATTGTGGTGCTAAGATTCCCTGCTTTATATTTATTCCATTTATATTTATTTGAAAAGATGTTGTCTATTAATTTTTTTTATGTTTTTCAGATACGAGTAGGGTGGACAATGTTAGTTAGAAAGTAATATTTATTTATTGTTTTGGACTCTTTTGCTTATAAACAAACTTAATTAAAAATTAAGGAAGTTCTTTCTATCAAATGACAAAACCCTGAGTAAGGAAGTTCTTTCTATCAAATGAAAATAAAAAAGTTAGATGCATAGTCATTTAATTTAAGTTCTATTATTTGCATACAACACTCCTTTGTTGTAGTTAATTTAAGATTTCATTGCATTTATTTAATTCAAGTTACTTTAAGATTTCATTGGATTTATGTTTCATTTGCATACAGCACTGTGTCCTTTTACGGTGCTTAGGAAGATGTCAGAGACCTTGCAACACATCCCCAGAATTTTTTTTTTGTTTACTATCAGAAGACTCTTCCTTTTTCAAAAATGTAAAAAACAACTTTTTTCATCGGGGGCCTAAGGAGAGATCACGTATTTTAGGCGAGTACCTAGTAATTTTGTTGTTCAAGATAGGTAACTAAGAGCTATGCGCCATACTCAAATTTTTAGTATGTTAATACTGGTATCAATTGAGGATGAATTGCAAAAAGTTTAAGTAATTGGAGCTAGCCCAACCCTGTCCAACCCCGAATTGCTCCCTCCCTAGAACTACGTCTCCTAAGCTAATAAATTTTTTTTAAGTTCTATCATAAATTAGAATTTATCAACAGATTTCAAGTTTCATCAAAAAAATATCTTTTTGTAAAAGATTTGTGATCATAAGAAGTTCAAAATTCCACAAATTTACCCTCTGAAATAACTTTGAATGGTCGTAACTTTTAAACTGGATATTGTTTTTTAATGAAATTTAAAATCTGTTGATGAATTTTGATCTAGTTTAATATAACACAAAAAAAAAATTGAAAAGTTCTATTGGGGAACCATACACTAGGGGTTGGGCATTAGGGTTAACTACAACTACTTTATGGTCGTAAAAAAAAAATTTCTGGTCTACTTGGTTAAATTATTATTTATATTTTGCATGTCATATTTAATCATATCATATATTAAGAAATTATGTTAAACAATTTTTCATATTATACTTTTTACAAGCTACCTGCTAATTAAAAGCTACTTTAAAAGTGTTTGTAGTTGTAAGCAACAACTGCGTTTTTTAGCGCTTCAATATAGTTTAGGCTGTGTTCTCTAACTTTTTTCATTCGCCTAAACTGATTGAAATCTTGGTGAATGGATTCCAGAGCTTGTTCGGTCCAGTAACCTAAGTGTACAGAATATAAAATGCACAAAATAAGTTTTAATCTATTTAATGAGTAATTGTTATAGTTTATGCAAGTTTAAACTTGCATAAACTATAACGATTGTCTTTATATAATATCTTTATCTTTTTCTACGATTGTTATCTGAAAATAAACTCCATATAGAATATATAATCTAGTTATCAAAAATATAATTTACTATTTTATCATTATTACTACTATTATTATTATATTATTACTATATAGTTGGCAAAAAATAAAACTTACAATCTAAAATTTATTACAGTAAAAAAAGTTACTTAAAGTATATCATTTTCTTAAGTTATGACTCCTTATAAACAACTATTTTATAATTAAAATTGAGCAAAATGGCCAGAATAATATATTATATTATACAGACCATTTTGACCGATAGATATCTGATGGTGCAAAATTAAAAAATGCAAAAATGTTCACAAATGTTGTTCAATCCCCTTTATTAACATGAACAAAAATAAAAAAATAATAAAGCTTGTTAATATCCCCAGTCTACATATACTTGTAGGTGTTATAGACAAAATTTTAAAAGATATTAAAAACAATTTGCTCAAAAACAAAGAGTGTGGGTTACAGTTTGTCAACCGATAGTCTACAATAAACATCTGAAGAGTATCCTACCAAGGGCAGCATCGTTTAGAAGGCAATCTTGCAATAAGTTGCTTAAAAACATAGACAGCTTTGAGATGTTTTTTTCAGGAGTCCAGTCTTGGAGATCCCTTATCCAAATATATTAAGGTACTTAGAGATTTTGAAAAAGTAGTCTATGGCTGTTTTGGAAATTCATTAAGCTCTACTTAGGTCAAAGATATAGAGTAGTTGTCTACGAGTTATAGAAATCTAGGGGCTACAATTCCTTTGAAAGTGCACATAGTTGAGCAACATATTATCAAATTCATAGATATGAAAGGTGCAGTCTTCAGTATGATAAATAAATTTTAAGTTTGACAAAAGATTAAATTAATATTATTTAATTATAATAAAAGCAATTAAATACTTATTATTACAATAATACAACAACTTATGCAAGTTTAAACTTGCATAAACTATAACGATTATTCATTAAATAGATTAAAACTTATTTTGTGCATTTTATATTCTGTACGCTTAGGTTACTAGACCAAACAAGCTCTGGAATCCATTTGCCAAGATTTCAATCAGTTTAGGGGAATGACAAAAGTTAGAGAACACAGTCCAAACTATATTGAAGCGCTAAAAAATGCAATTGTTGCTTACAACTACAAACACTTTTAAAGTAGCTTTCAATTTGCAGGTAGCTTTTAAAAAGTATAACATTAACCTTTTATGAAAAATTGTTTAACATAATTTCTTAATATATGATATGATTAAATATGACATGCAAAATATAAATAATAATTTAACCAAGTAGACCAGAATTTTTTTTTTTTACGACCATAAAGTAGTTGTAGTTAACCCTATCGTACTCCTAATGCCCCACCCCTAGTGTATGGCTCCCCAATAGAATTTTTCAATTTTTTTTTGTGTTATATTAAACTAGATCAAAATTCATCAACAGATTTTAAAATTTTATTAAAAAACAATTTCTAGTTTAAAAGTTACAACCATTCAAAGTTATTTCAAGAGGGTAAATTTGTGGAATTTGGAACTTCTTATGGTCATAAATCTTTAACAAAAAGATATTTTTTTGATGAAACTTGAAATCTGTTGATAAACTTTGGTCTAATTTATGATAGATCTTGAAAAAAAATTTATTAGCTTAGGAGACGTAGTTCTAGGGAAGGAGCAATTCGGTTTCGAACAAGGTTGAGCTAGCTCCAATTACCTAAACTTTTTGCAATTCATCCTCATTTGATACCAGTATTAACATACTAAAAATTTGAGTATGCCGCATAGCTCTTAGTTACCTATCTTGAACAACAAAATTACTAGGCACTCGCCTAAAATACGTGATTTCTCCTTAGGCCCTCGGTAAAAAAAGTTGTTTTTTTACATTTTTGAAATAAGGAAGAGTCTTCTGATAATAAACAAAAAAAAATTCTGGGGATGTGTTGCAAGGTCTCAGAGCATCTTCTTAAGCACCGTGCTTTGTTTAATTTAAGTTACTTTAATATTTCATTGAATTTATGTTTCTTTTAATTATTTTGTGAACTTTTGTGTTATAGATTTGAGTTCATATAAATTTTTTTTAAATTGAATATTATAAATAGATTTTAACATTATATTTTTAATTATCTTTATATTTTGAAGTTTATTTGTAATCTTTTTAGTACTTATTTATAGGAGATATTCCAGAAGTATTTGTTCTACATTTACGAATTGGGTTATATATATTTTTTCATCGTTTGTACACCATGTATCCTAATAATTTCACCTCTTACATGAAATCAAATTTTGGAGAGCAAAAAAATAATTTAACTTTTCAGAATGTAATTCGGGTAAGTAATTTGTATTTGACAAAATAGTTAAAAAGCCAATGCATTTGGAATCATTTCAATATAGTAACTAAAAGAAATGTTTTAACTAGTTAATGTTTCACTACAAATACTTTTAGATAAAATAGTTATTTCTGAGTTTTGGTTTTTTATTTAACTTTAAATAAAATTTTAAATGAAGTAAATAGTAAGATATCTTTTTTTTAAGAAAACTTTTTTAGCGGAATATTAACAACGTTTTAATTGAGATTTCAGAATAAAACTTATTTCATACTTTGTAATAAAGTTAGGAATGAAAAAACGATAAAAATTAAATTCTATGTAAATAATAATTAATTGATTAATTAAATGAACAGTGCCAAACATTTAATATGAAAACTAGTCTTGCATGTTCTTTAAAACTTTAAATTAATGGTTGTTATTGTTTTATAAATTTAAGAATGGTTTTAGGTTCCCATCAATGAGGTCACTTCTGAAACAGATTGAAATTAGAATTGACTAAAACAGATTGAAATTAGAATTGACTAAAACAGATTGAAATTAAAACATACAGATACAGATTAAGATTAAATTAGACTGAAACAGATTGAATTTAGACAAGGCTATACAGAAGTTAAAACATATTATATAGTTTGACAGTAAAACTGTCAAACTATATAATATATGAAGTTAAAACTAATTATACAGATTAAAATTAGAACAGACTATACATATTGAAAATAGGAAAAGTTATTATAAACTAATAAATATTAGCTTATTATAAACTAACATTAAACTTTGCAAACATTATGAAAACAGTATAATGGGCTCATATATTATTACTACATATGCTTGTGTTACAAGCAGTTCAACTCCGCATCAAGTTTTGGCAGGGAGGTAGAATAAAATGAAAAAGCTTTAAACTTCCTCAATACAATCGAAAAAATCTGATGTTTGTTGCCAACTGTACGCAACAAAGCTTAATTGTTATAAGGCAACCAACAACAAGTCGATAGTTAATATGCAGGTGACCAAAATATCAAAGCATTAATTTAAATTTTAGGCAGTTATAAAATAAACCCTTTAAAACTTGAAGCTTTCTACTAACTAATTGCATTAAAATGATGTTAGTTTATGTTAATTTATGATAAGTTTGTAGTTTTTTAGCAAAATAATTTGTTTTTCTTTGCTGCTAGTGCTGATTTTTTTGAAAACATTTTTTATTGCAAAGCACAATAAATGAAATAGTTGTATGCTCAGTTACATAAGGGTTAAATACAAAACAAGTTAAAAAAATAGTTATGTTTGTTTATTTAAATAAATATTATCTGATGTTTTTTTATGCTTTCAATGCTCTGTATTAATTTTTTCTTTTTTGCTTTTATATAGCCTATGTTTGAATTTGTGAAGTTTCATTCAGATTTAATTACGGAGACAAGGAAATCTGAAACACGAATAGAGAAGTATTTATTTTAGATCTTGATTTTAACAATAAAAAATTGTTATTTTTATTTTTCCCAATTATATATTGAAATGTTTTTAGATGGAAAATATACCAACCACATGATATTATTGCAGAATGTGCTAAAATCTCACTTGATCCTGTTGATGCTATTAAAGAAGCAACATATATTGTTGATATAAAACAAACATTGCCCTCTGAACTAACTCCAAAAAAAAATGAAATATATTTTAGACAACATCATGGAAACCAATCAAAAGTTTCCCAAAATCAGGAACAACAGATAAATGCAGCTTTGCTTGATATATCAAGTAGTCAATTATCTCTCTGCAATCCATCAGAGTTATGTGGTTTATCTAACCCTGCTTTGTCTAGGCCAATGTCCCCAAGTAACAGTGCTCATGATTGTTTGTCTGTGAACAGTTTTAAACCTCTTTATTCTGAAAATGAATCCATTAGTAGCATTCCTAATTTAATTGAAAATCTTCTGGAACGAAAGTCTTCTGGTGAATCGTCTCGAGATTCTCCGAGTTTTAAGCTTAAAAACTTTGAAAATGTGCCAAAAACTAAAGTAAAAAGATGGATGTCCAACACAGCGACTCATTCAACTCCATTAGATCAAGGATCTCCAAGAATGAGTAGTTCGAAATCTCAATCAAAAAGACCTTGCTCCACAGAAGGACTCATTGTAAAGAAAGATCTTGCTAAAACATTGAGTCTTGGAATATCTGACCAATTACATGTACAATCAGCACCAGTTAGTCCAATGGTTAAATGTAACCAACAATTTGTTTTTAGCTCAAATAATGTTGTATCTCCCTTATCCGAAAAAAAATTAAAAGAAGAATCAATAGTTGAATCAAAAATAAATATGCCACTAGCAGATGATAAGGAAACATCAATTTCATTAAATCAAGTTAATGATTCAATTTCATTTAGTGATGTACCGTCAAGTATGCCATTGTTCTCCACAATAAAGGACATGTTTGTGGAATTAACAGTTAAACCTACTAGAAAAGATTCAGATGTTGTAGATATTGATTGTAAACATACTTGTAGAACTCGAAGCCCTTTAAGTTTACTTGATGACTTCATTCAATATGGTGCTGATGTTCATTTTTATGAACTAAGCAGGTAAGATGTAAGGCTTTTAGTTAATATGATTTTTATTGGATTATACTAATAATTCTACAAACATATATCTATAATTCAATGTACACGCAGTTGGTATGTGCATATATATGAAAACATGTAAGTAATATCTCATCAAATTATTAATCATATCTATACTTTTTCAAATCTATACAGCTATGTCTGTTTATTGAACTCTATCTGTTTATAAATCTCTATATATTTTTGCAGAGCTTAAATCAAAAAAAAAATTATTTTGTATTTCAGAAATTTTTTTTTTATTTGTTAATTTCTTTTGCCTGATAATTTATTAGTTTTTATTTTTAAAACATAATTATTTTTTGTTTTTGATAATCTTTATTAATTTATTATTCTTTACTTGAATTATTACCTTTTTTTTTTTATACTAAATTTTTTTTTCTAATTTTTTTGTTTTAGAATTCCATTAACTAGTCAGTTAGATACTGATTGGACGTATTTTGGTGGTATGTATGCTTTTATACTTATTCTGTTAAGTTTTACTGACATGTCTTGTCAATATTTTGTAATGTTACACATTATTCAGATCAAGTTATACTTTATATATTTAGAAGCAAAGAGACCTCAAGTCTCCTAAACCAAGCAAATTTTTATAATGTTGCTACATTCTTTTTTTTTTTAATTATTTGTTCCCTTAATGTATTTGTAACACCAAAACCAATGCTGTATAAATTGTAACATGTTGGCTGTGATTTTATGTTCTAAACAAAACAATTAATGAGTTTTTAATATTATCATTTGTGTAAAGCAGCATAATAATAAACTATTTCTTTGTAGTATAAATGTTATTTATTGGCTTTTAATACTTTGCTTGCTATAAGAAAAGTTCTAATAATATTTAATATTCATAACTAAGGGTATAATGCATGATGAAAATCTGAACTAAATTTTCACTTAAAAAATGAGTTTTTAAGGCACTGTTTTATGTTTGGCACAGAAAGCAAACTTGAAATTTAAAAAACAAATCGTCATTATCATCACATAAATATCCAATGAAAAGTTATGTTAGATTTTTTATTTTGGAAGTATGTTTGTTAATTTACTCATTTCATGAATGAATTACAAATGAGTCATATACACATTATCACCAGTACAACAACTGTCAATTACATTTTGGTTTTATGCTACTGATTCATTTCAGGTGAGAAAATGTGTATATTCTTATTATAATTCTATTATCATAGCTATAATTATGTTAAATTATATATATATATATATATATATATATATATATATATATATATATATATATATATATATATATATATATATATACACACGCACATACATATAGGGCTTGCGGTAAAAAAAATTGACCAGCGTTTTATATTGCGCTTGTAAATTTGTAAAGTTGTCATCAAGCGTGATATGCGCAGCCGAGATAATGTCTGCAAGAGCATTCATGAGATTAAAAAATTGGTGAAGACTGTGCTCATAAAAAGTATTCTATTCTTTATACAAAGTTCTGTTATTGACAAATGTTTTGAATTTGTATCTATAACAGCGCAAACATGACACTATGTCAACAAAGTAGCTCTTTATACTTTCTAACTACTTGTTGTAACCAAACAAAAACACAATTGTTTTTATTGGTTTAATACTGAAGAATAAATTGGCAACTTTTTTATTGCTTTTGTTGTTTTGATATATTTTTTAAATAATACTATGCTGTTAACAATAATTTTTAAATAGATTTTACTTTTTTTTATCGTTAAAAAATTAAGAGATTATTATAATGCAAGAAATTTAGTTTAAAATTCTTTTTCAAAGTTATTATAATTTTAATAACTGGTTTTCACCACAACTGTTGTAAATGGTCTGTCCTCTATTTCACTTTCGAAACTGAATGCTGCTAATTTGTCAGTCATGCCTTTTTTGGCTCTGTCTATTTCATTGTCATTTAATTTAAAGGGATCCCCAAGTGCTGAGACAAGTTGTGTTCATATGATTGATAAACATTAGAAAATAAGGTAAAAGTTAATTAAACTTTTCAAAACAAATTATTGAGAGAGATATTAACAAAAAGCTTTTTAACTTTTAACACCATTTTGTTTCTGTCAAAGGAAAGTTCTTGCTCTTTGACTATTTTTATTTTTCAAATCAGGTCTTGATGTCAATACATAAAGTTTCTTAATCAAGTTTAAATTGCAGGGGTTTCCCATTTTGGCAGTTAAACGAAAATATAAGATTCAAGTTTATAATATCAATTTTATATATATCTGAAAAATATATATTAGATCATTTTAAAAATGGTTTCTTGAATTAGAAATATAAATTGTTATAAACATAAGTTAAAAGTATATATAAGATCATTTTTAAAACGGTTTCCTCAATTTATTAAAAAAATAAAGATTTTTAAATCTTTCTAAATTTAACCATGTTGGATTATATTGTACTTAGTATTGTATATAAAAAATTTGATTACTTATTTTCTAAGAAAAATATTTATCTTGTGTATTTTAAAGTTTGCTTCGTCTAAATTATGATTTTTATTTTGCTAGTTTATTTAACTCAAACACTTGACGATACGTTGAACAAAAAACATGCTACAGCAAACGTTAACCACCACAGACTAAATTTGAAGGGGAACCCCAAATCTGATTGTTTAAAACTGAACTGAGTTTAAAAAACTCTGCGGTGAGCAAAAACATTATTGAAACCAGATGTTTTTTTATCAGAAAAAACTATGCAGATTTGAGAGTCTAAAATTAGGCTCTCAACCGAAAGTATAATGGCAAAGCAGCAAATGTTTTTGTTAATATCTCATTCAATAATTTGTTTTGGAAAGTTTAATTCACTTTTAACTTATTTTCTAATGCTTATCTATGAACACAACTTGTCACGACACTTGAGGATCCCTTTAAAATAAATGATACTTAATAAAAAACCTATACTATATAAAAAAAAAATTTTGAAAAGTTTCTATAATAAATATTTATTTTTATTATAAACAGTGTGTGGAATATTCCAAACAATAAATCAAATAATTGACATTTTAAAAATTTAAAAATGTTCTGAAATTTTGATTTTCTTATAGTAATTTTCCATTTACATTGTTTTTGTATAGTAATTTTCTATTTGCATTTCATTTGTGCTAATTTCTATTCAAATTGCGTTTCCATGTGCGCTTTGTTAAAATAAATAACATACCGTTCTAGAAATTAGCTGTAATCACTTCATAATGTTTATTCAATGTCTGTGCAAATTTATTATATATAGTATAAAATTCTTAAGAGTCAATTTAAAAACTTATCATTTTCCTTTCCCAAACTCTTGAATGAGCGTGATTTTATACTCTCATTGTAAGCTGTTATTTGTTATAAAAATTTTTTATAACAAAACTTTGTTATAAAAGACAGTACATCTGAACAGAGGCTTTGGGGTTGTCAAAATTGTAGTCAACTTTATTTAAAATATCGTGACCATAAATTTATTATTCACAAAGAGTCTTATTTCACTTTGTTGGAAAACTTTGTACTAGTATATACTATTCAAATAATCAAAATTAGACACCAGATATTGTTAAACATTATGACAGTAAATTTGAATAAAAATTACTTGTATGGATAACATATCTTCTTACAAGGAGTCACAACAATATACATTGTTCCTTCTGGCCAAGCGATAAACCAAGAAATTCAATTGAAAGAATTTTTACAGAAGCGTTTGCAACCTTTTATTAATAAACATTATCAAGATACCAAGTACATCTATTGACTCGATTTGGCAACATCTCACTATGCTGATACGGTAACATTTTTGGCTGAAAATCCAGGAGAACCCACTTGTTCAAAAAATTGACAATCCAGCAAACTTGCCAAAAGCTTCTGCTATAGAGCATTTTTGAAATGCTTAAGCAGGATGTGTACAAGGATGGAGCGTCTACAAATGATGTATCAAGATTTAAGTATCAGATTTGTTATTGTACCACAAGACTTGACCTAAATGCTGTACAAAAGCTAGTACAAGGTGCCAATACCAGACATGACCAAATTTGAAGAAGTGCAGTTTTGTAAAGAAAAAAATTTTATTTTTATATTCTGCATATTTTATTATATATACATACAGAAAATCTTTTTTTAATCACGTTTAAAGGATCCCCAAGTGCCAAGACAAGTTGTGTTCATATTAAAGAAAATGTTTAAAAAAACTTTTAGGCTAAATTTTTTTGAATAAAAATTAATGAAAAATGTTGTTTTAGTCAAAGCTTATCTTCATTTTTTTTTTGTTCTTCGTGTCTCTATTATGTTAGCTGCAATTTGCAGACATTTGTCATGGGTGTTTAATTCATAACAGTTTTTGTATATGACGTCATTTTTTTTTAAGATATCGAATTATTTTTTCTGCCACAATCACCAAATCATGTTAATAGTATGTTAATAGCTTTTTATTATATTCCAAAAATATTTTGTGATCCAATTAAAAATAAAGTAATATAAATGGTTTTGATATTTGAGTAGTGCAGCTTGTTTTTAACAATCATATAAATCTTTATCAAGATTTTTGTATAAAAATGTTAGAATATTTTAAATCAAATTTATTTTGTAAAATTTTTATTATGTCCTTTATATACTTGAAGTTTTCAAAGTGACAAAATTGCAATCATTTGGATGAAAATAGAAAAATGGTGTAGCATAACATGTTTTGTCAATTTTCAAAATTGAGCTTTTAAAACTGTTCATTGCAAAACTTGCATTTGTCAATTTCAGTATTTTTTTAACTGAAAATGTTAAGAGACAGGTTTTAACATGAGTTTGAAAATAGAACAGGAATTAAGAAATGTCAAATACACAACGTTTTATAAAAGCATGCTATGATGATTTGACAATTTAAATTACTGACTGTCTTGAATTATTGCAGAAATATGAAAATTATTGCTTTAATTAATAGTAAGCTATCTGGATTTTATGCAAGGTATAAATTGTATAATAAAAAAAGGCACAAAATATATAATTAACTTTTTTATTGATTTGTATATTTTTATTCAAACTTTAAAATGACCATTTGTGCTGTTATTTTGTGCCATATGCAAACACATCAGGTTTTTTTTATATCTTTTCATCAAATACCCTCAGATCCAATAACTGCAGCTTTATGGAAAAAAACAATTGGTATATATATAACTGCAACAAGAGTGTAAGAATATGTTCTTTGCATTTTGAACCATTCCAAAATCAGTGCAAGGGTGGATCTCTTGACTGAAAATGGAAATAAATTAAGAAGGCTGTTTAAAGGGTTTCTAGGAATGAGCATTAAAATTATCCTTATACGGGTCAATATTAATCAAAAGTCAATATTAAAATGATATTAGTATAATATCAATTAATTAAAAGCATAAACCTTAATTATTCCTTTTCTTAACAAGAATCTGGTATTTTACTACATAATTTACAAATTTATTTAATGTTGTCATATTTTTATTCTCTTTTTTAAAGTAATTCTGCACATACTTTTCCTTATTATAATGTGTTTGTTTTCATTGTTTTTTATAATACTGCTGCTTGTTGTTGTGTTTTATACCTAAAAATTAAGGAATTTTGTAATATTATGTTAATTGGTTTATTACATTATCCTTACCACTATAATGGCAATCGTTTATAATTGTATTATTTTCTGCAAAATTTATTGATAAAATTATGATAATTACTCACACCGATAATAAATTAAACAGTTAAACTACATATAGTTGTTATTCCTGGCATAATTCAGAATAAATCATGTAAATTAAACTTAAATATATATGCACTGAATATAAAATGAACAATTACACCGCACCGTAAATACTTATATAAAAATAAACAAAGCCTAAAACAAACAACAAACTGTTTAAATTAAAATAAATATAAACTAAAAATATATTGAATAACATTACTAAACTGCACAACCTAAATATAATATAAATTTAATATAAAACAAATATTTGCAGTAAAACCTACTGGATTAAACTAAATATAAATTAAATACTAGAATAATAATTTTTTTTTTTTTTTTTTTTCTTATTTATAAAAAACGAATAAAAAACGAGTGACTTGAATATACCATATAATTTGAACTAAGTAGAAAGTAATTATAAAACAAACTATTTTACTAATAACTGTATAAATCAAAATTAAAGTTTAAACAAATATTTGCTCTATAATATACAAAAGTTAGTTACAATATAAATATAAGACGAAGAATTGCATTAACTCTTTCGCTACCAGACATTTTAACAAAAATCTTTTTGCTGCGACCACACATTTTTTTGAATAAAATTTGGATAGCATAACATTGATAACTAGTTAAGATTTGAATAGTAAATCTCTTTAAAAGCAGATTAAACTATATATCAATAGAAGCATAACAAACTATATATCAATAGAGGCATAACAAACTATATATCAATAGAAGCATAACAAACAATAGAAGCATAACAAACTATATATCAATAGAAGCATAACAAACAATAGAAGCATAACAAACTTTATATCAATAGAAGCATAACAAACAATAGAAGCATAACAAACTATATATCAATAGAAGCATAACAAACAATAGAAGCATTACAAACTTTATATCAATAGAAAGCTAAACAAGTGTATTTTTTAATTAAATAAGTTTTTAACACACATTATTGGGCAATAAGAAATACAAAGTGCTTAAAACCATTGTTTTTATAAATACTAAAACATTAGGTTCAAAACAAAACTCATTTAATGTATAAAAATAATGTTTTTCTTTAAAAGACTATTCTTAATTTCATAGTTAAATAGTTATACACTTCTACAAATAGTTCTACACTTCTACAAATAGTTATACACTTCTACAAATAGTTATACACTTCTACAAATAGTTATACACTTCTACAAATAGTTATACACTTCTACAAATAGTTCTACACTTCTACAAGTAGTTATACACTTCTACACATAGTTATACACTTCTACAAATAGTTATACACTTCTACAAATAGTTATACACTTCTACAAATAGTTATACACTTCTACAAATAGTTATACACTTCTACAAATAGTTCTACACTTCTACAAATAGTTATACACTTCTACAAATAGTTATACACTTCTACAAATAGTTATACACTTCTACAAATAGTTATAAACTTCTACAAATAGTTATACACTTCTACAAATAGTTATACACTTCTACAAATAGTTCTACACTTCTACAAATAGTTATACACTTCTACAAATAGTTCTACACTTCTACAAATTAATTTTTACAGTGTTAATGCTGTTTTATTTTATAACTAAATTTAAAGGTTTTTTTAATCAAGGAATAGGAGAGAGTGGTACTGAATGGACCTTGTACTGAAGAACCAATAAAAAAAAATTAATGAGCGATTAATGGCATTTTTTTCATTGGATATAATTTTTGTATACCCAATGTCTCTTTAGTATTTTTGAGTTAACTTTGTTAGTTAGAATGCATTAATATTTGATTTTTTTTTTGTCTTTTTTTTTCAAGACAAAAGTATTTTTTTATCTTTTCAATTTATTTAGTTTGGTGCAGGTCACATTTATTGCATATTTTAACTATGTTCTGTTTGTGCAATAGTTTACAGCTTTCAAGAATAGTTAGTTAAGATATCAATCTTGCATTCTGAATCTGTATATCTGCTATAATTATTGACAATATAGATATTTACAAAAAAGCTGAGTGGTCTATTCAGTACAATCAACAATACTGAATGGACCACAAAATGTTTTGGTACTGGTCTCATCGCGCATTTTAACTGTGGTCTGTTTAAAAAGAACAAGTTATTTGATCTTTTCTAAAATTAAATTTTAACAAATTTAGTTTATTTACAATTGCAGAAATAAAATTAAAAAGCAAAAAGCATAAAGTAAGATTTCTTAAATTAAAAAAAACAAATATTAAAACTTTGCAAAACTTTTACGATACTTATAAATTTTGCATTGCAATGTTATTTCATTTATAAATTAAAAATTTTCATTTATAAATTAAAAAAGTTTTCATTCATTCTACAAGTTAAAAAACTAGTTTTCATTCATTCTGTTAAAAAATTTGTTTTTAATGTTAAGGAAAAATTGTTTTGAACTCAAAAAACATATCTACATAAAAAAAAAAAAAAAAAGATAAATCTTTACTTATGATGTCTCTCTATTTTATAAGAAAAATATTTATTTAAATAATTTTTTCAATTTTATTTTAGCTTATTATAAGTCATTGAAGAACAATTATTAAAGTTATTTGATGAACATTTGAAGAACTTGTAAAACAAGACAAATAAATGTTATGTTAAATAGGAGAATGACAAAGTTTTTTAATAAATATCACTTAAAAACTAATTTTTTAGGTGATATTTATTTAAATGTTTAAGTTAAAAGTGTTAAATTAGTTAGTTAAAAAAATACAAGAATAAAAACCTTTGGTTTTTTGAGCAGTGGTAAAATAGCAAACAAGGTAATTTTTAAGTCTCGAATTTCTTGCAAAAACCAGAATTTTTTTACTTTCCAAGCTTCCTTGAAGGTACCTTGAAAAGTCTAAAAAACTATGGTGCACTAAAATATAGTTATTAAAAAAAAACTAAATTAAATTACAAGAACAGTTTTTTTATTACTAAACTCTGTTAAGTTCTTCATTAAAATTGACTTTAAAAAAAAATTTGGGAAACTTTTTTGATTTTTGTGGGAATCTGCAACATTAAGAACTTTTAAGGCTATACTAATAAAATCATATGTTAAATAAAAGAATGAAAACTCTCCTTTAATAAAAATGACTTAAAAAATTTTTTTTTTAAATTATTTTAGTGTTTAAAAAAAGAAAAAGAGTAATTAAAAAAAAAAAAAAAAAAACTGAAGCAGTTGGTTTTTTTGGTCGAAAAAATGTTTTTTTTTTGCAACAAACAATAACCAAAAAAACGACTCACATCTCTACATACGACTAACTGTTTTCTTCGTAAAGTAAAAAGAAAACGATGTTCCAAAATCTATATCTCCAATGAGCATGCGTGAATCCTAACAATACTATAGTGAATGATGAAATGGTCAATAAGAAAGGTTCTGTGTAATTTTTGTCACTTTCTGATAAAAGGCTCTGAAGATAAACTCAGTTCGTTAACTTACCCCTGCTGCCAACTAGTGCCGGTCTCCCCTAATTATTTTTTTCATAAATACGTGTTTTTTTTCTAAAAAATTAAAGCGCACAAAATCCATATATACATTATAAATTTTTATATATATATATATATATATATATATATATATATATATATATATATATATATATATATATATATACACACAATTTATATATATATATATACACACACACACACACACACATATATATATATATATATATATATATATATATATATATACATATATATAATATGTTAGTGGTGTAGTGGTAGAGCTTTGCTTCATAAACGAAAAGTTCCAAGTTCAAACCCCAACACGCCCCTGGTAGTAATGCGCTTAACTTGTTTCTCCATGCAGCAGGATTGTTTGTCAAGGTTCATGCTTTGGAGTTTTAGAATTGAGAGAGGGTTATAACTACAATTAAAGCAGCCTCCTTGACTGTAGTGACCTTCTTGGCTTTGGGGAGATGAGTTAGTATTAATATATATATATATATATATATATATATATATATATATATATATATATATATATATATATATATATATATATATATATATATATATATATATATATATATATATGTATATATATATATATATATATATATATGTATATATATATATATATATATATATATATATATATATATATATATATATATATATATATATATATATATATATATATATATATATATATATATATATATATATATATATATAGGCAATTCCATTTTTCAATTTTTTTTTTCTTTGCACACGCAACAACTTTATCAAATATTTGTCTATTTAAACTTTAAATTAAACTTTAGTCTATTTTGTATGAAAGCTGTTAGTCTAAAGAATAAAATAACCTAAAAAGTTTTGAGTCTGGCCAAATAAGGGTGAACTTATTACAGAAAATGCCACTTAACTTACATTACACGGAAAACAAGGTAAAAAAATTGCTTCAACTTTTAGTTCAGATTTCTGCAAATCAGTAAAGCCGTTTGTATTAGAAACTTTCACAAGATGTTGAAAATTCTATACCAATTTAAAAAATATATAAAATTTTATCAGAGGCAACCAGCTAAGGAAAATAGGAAATAAAAAATAAATAAAAAAAGTTTTATTGATGTTATATATTTAACTTACGTTACATCACTTACGTTACCGAGTGATTATTATTGTGGATTTTTTATAAATATTATAAAGAGTTAGAGTTACGTAACAAAAGTATTAATAAAGTATTAAACTCATTCATTGAAAATTATTAGCAAAGGAAATTTTTAAATACTGGTGGCACTTTTCTTGAGTGATTTTTCATAACATTTATTAAAGTTATCAAATCAAAAACAGTTTTTCCGCAAGACCAACACTTTAAAAAATTGTTTTAGTATATCAACTTTATTGAATCATTTAAATAATTAAATCTTTGGTTTGTCGCAGTTTTTACTTATACTTCTTATATTTTTACATATTGCCTTATTTTTATTAGGATGAATTTAATTACATTTGAATCTTTTAAAATATTTTTGACATAAAAACTGTTATCACAGTCTAGGAGGGAAGGGGTTAAGAACTGACAAATATAGGGTGACGTTCTTTATGGATGACCCCTCTTAATTGCATTTACAAACGATTTGTTTTACTAAAACAAAAATAAAAAAAGTTCTAACTGATTTTATTTATATTAGGAGAATAGCAAATAAATTTTTTTTTTTTTTGAATGTCTAAATAAAAATATTTATTAATTAATATTTTTATTTATGTATATTCATATGTCAACCAAAATAAGAATACATAAACAAATAAAAAAAGGTCCTCTAAAGCCTCTGAACATGCGCCCCATTTTTTAAGTATGATTTCTTTAGTTTTTTTTTTTATTATTATTACAATAAGCTAAGAAACATTACTCAAAAAAGGTTTTGATTTGTTTTTAGTTGCTTCCAGTTGTATTGCTGAAGTTTTGACACTGTTTTATAAAAGTATTAATTAAAATTTGTTAGCAATCACCATCACAGTGAAGATATACCAAAGAAAAGTTCACATATTTAGGATAAGACTAGAAGCAATATTAGTAGTACCCTTAGAAGTAGTATTAGTACCCCTAGCTCACATAAAGCAACTCCAGGCAAACCTGTGACAAAAAATTAACAGATTTCTTTGGTCATTCTTTGACATCAATTAATGGAGTCAAACTGCCTAATTGTAGGTAAATTAGGTAAATTATGAAGCTTGTTCTACAGTTGATGCTGTCATTTTGTTTTGAAATATGGCACATATAAAAACTTAAGCAAGACAGAATTGCATGATTAATGTATTGAAACTTTGGAATGAATGGTAGAGTTTGATGAAAAAAAAATAAGGAAAAACAACTGACCCTATATGAAGATATAAAGAAGATATAGATATAAAAAATCTATAAGAATACCATGCATGGACCGGCATGATAAAATATTTGAAACCAAAGTTGAAATGAAATTTGCAAGTCAACTAAGTGATGCAAGAATAAAGATAGTGAACAGTGCAGCTTAGAAATGTTAAGAGAAGAACAGGTCGAAGGAGTTGCAACTTTGCTAGAAGACGGTTTGGAACACAATTAAACAAGGAAGATGACCAAATTGAAACTGGTCTTGTCTTTGAAATAAATCTGGAACAAGAAAACATAAAAACAGATCAAGACAATTTTGTAACTCTATCTAAGAAAATGTGACCAGATAACCAGTGCTGCTGATTGTCTCAAGCTTTTAGAAAATCAAACAACAATGAATATATCTGCAGCAATAAAAGCTGCTGCAGATAATCATGAAAAGTATGATATTTCACAATCTACAACTAGATGAAAAAGAATGTTTAATCATCAACAGGTTGCAGGAAAGTGTCATGGAAACAATAAAAAAGAACTCTCCCCAAAATGGCTCATTGCATTGAGATGGTAACCTTTTAAAAGATATGCTGGGAGATACATACGAGAAGCTTGCAATACTTTTTTCAGGGGCTCCTCAATACAAGGATGAAAAATTACTAGGTGTCTCTTTCTCTAGCTAACTCACCAGAAGCAACTCAGGCTGAAGCAATGCTTGATCAGCTAGAAGTTTGGGATCTTTCAGACAGACTTGTAGCTCTAGTATTTAACACAATAGCCAGCAATAATAATATACATAAAGGAGTTGCTAAACTAGTGGAAGCATGTCTAGATAGAAATTTATTCCACCTAGCTTGTTTTCATCATATTTTAGAACTTGTTGTTGGTGCTGTATGGAAGTTGTTATTTGGAAACATTTAGGCTTTGAAAACAAACTGTTTAAAAAATTTAAAGATACATGGTCAAATTTGGATATAAATCAACCAATTCAAGTACTGGAAACTGAAAACAAATGGTTGCTGAGCATAAAACATAAAGTTGTCAAAGAACTTACAGACATGGTATCTTGTAATGAATAAACAACTTTTCAAGAGATGATTATTGTGAATCTGCTGAAAATGCTCTGATAATCTTGGGTGAAATTCTCCCACGGGGTGCCCACTTTCTTACCGAGGACTATGCATCAGGCATGTATGTTCAAATACTAGAAAGCCTTTCAAAATCTTCAAAAAAATTGGTTGTGACACTACTTTGACAAATCTGATTGTACCATTACAAATTTTAAATGTAACATTAACGTGGGTTTTGTATATATGATTAATTTTATGTTAAATATATGACTTTAGACAAAGTCTGTTGTTTCATGTATAGTATTTTAACACTTTATATATGTAAAAGATTTATATATGTATATCTATATATTATATATTTATATATATATATTTATATAAACATATTTATATATATATATTTATATAAACATATTTATATATATATATTTATATAAACATATTTATATAAACATATATATATATATATATATATATATATATATATATATATATATATATATATATATATATATATATATATATATATATATGTATATATATTGTCGTCAACAGATCAATGTTTAAAACAACATGTTTACATCAGAGGCATAAAAAACAGTTCTACTTCAATGTAACAATAAATAAATACAATAAGGTAAAAAGATTACAAAAGATTATTAAAAACTTCTTTTTTAATTTCATTACTTTTTTATTTAGTTGTCGTGATTTATATATTTTGTTTTAATCTAAAAAGCTCAAAAAAAGACTTGGATGAACATTACTAATATTAAGTTTGATATTAATAAGATTTAGCTTTTTGTTTGCACCAGCAAAAAGTATGATATTTAAAGATTATTGTGCTATATATTAACACACTATGATCCCAACCTTTATTATTAAAATATATCTGTGTTAACAATTATTTTACCAAATTAGTTAATATATAGTGTTAAAACAGTACTATTTGTCCAATATGTTGGCATGCAATACATGCAACCTTATGAGTTGAAAGAGGAATAATGCATTATCTTTGTAAAATGACAGAAGAAGAGTTGTTTGCTGAGGAAAATAAAGATTAGATGACTCAAACTTTAAGTGTCTGAAATAATTCAAGTTTTATTGGGAAAAAAACAGTTTTAAGAAAAAAAATAATTAACAAGATAAAGTTGAATTAATGGTAACAGGGATTGTTAGTTAAAAAGAAACAAGTAAAAAGAAATACACTTGATATTGATTGTTTTTTCGATGTTTGATTTTAACTTGCATTGCTTATGAAGCTGGTAAAACTTAATTTAAAAGAATTCAACCCAGATAAAAATGTGATTTTTTTTTTGAAAAACACTTTTTAGCTGTTATAGTGGATCCAGGACATTTTTAAGTATTTTAAAGAAATGTTTTTATCACCTTGTGCAACACTTGCTCTATAACTATGCTTTATTGAGTAATCATTTGTGTATTGTATACTCTTTGTAATGTTGTGTCACCGTGACTCTAAAATAGTAGTAATGTATTGGCAATAAATTCAAATTTGGTAAGGTTGCTAGTAAATTACATTGAATTATTGATAATAAAATTAGTTATTATTATTTCTGTAGTTATAATAAATGGCAGAATTTATATTAACTGAAAGAAAAAAAACAGCTGTTTTTTTTCTTTCAGTTAATATAAATTCACTTAATATAAACTTGCACTTAAGTCTTTAACCTATGTATTGTAATCCATACTCAAGTATTTCTAATCCTATTTTTGTTAACAAAATCAGAAGTACTAATGAAATCCATTTTTTTTCAGAAAGTTTCAAATCTCAGTTGTTTACAAAAACTTAAATGATTTAGTGAGAGGTTAGTGATTGACTAAAGAAAAAACAGAATTGTTTGGTTTTAGACTGAAAGATATTTATTGAAGTTTGGTATTCATCATTAGAGAACTAGAAATCAACAGCATGCTTAATTTCATCAAAAACTAGTTTCAAAGGCATTTTGTACACAATAGATATGCTTTATTGCCTCATTCAGTCCATAAGAAGGTCTACAAGATCTACAAAAAGGTCTACAAGATCTAGAAAAAGGTCTACAGAATCTTCAAAAAGGTCTGCAAGATCTACTAGGAGCATAATTACTGAAAACTAGATACGCAGCTTACGATTGTATGGACAATTAAAATATAAAAAATAAGCACCTAAAATATTGGTATTTTAATAATGATGTTGTAAAACTTATAACAGTAATATTAAATTATACTAAAAAAAATTTATTTTAATTTTTTGCGCAATAAATATCAAATTTTTCTTAATTTGAATTATACATTCAATATCATTGTCAAAGAGTTTGTTTTTTTTCATGTAGTTTTTGATACTTTGTAAATTATCTATATTTACTGTTTAAATCTATTTAAATGATATCTATAAAAATACAAACATAAAAATTAAAAAAAAAAAAACTCTAATATTGAAAACTGATTTAAATGTTTTAACAGAAAATATTTTTTTCAATTTTTTTAACAGAAATTTTTTTTTCAAAACTTGCAAAGAAAAAAATTGGCTTTTTTTTTTAAGTTTTGCTTGAAAAAAACTTTTCAATTTAAGGTGCTACACCAGTTGATGAATTAAAAATATTACAGACGCAAATCCAACTGCTACATATTCAGCTCTTATATGAGAGACATAAATGTGAACTTCATTGTCTTAGAAACAGACGCTTGTTTGGAAATGTGCAAAAATCAGAAGGGCTACAACGTGAAATTGAACTACTGGTAAGTTTAATATTTTAAACCCTATTTCTTCTTTAGATTTTTATTTAAAGTATTTTAACTAAAACATATTTTTTCCAAATTTTTGCCACAGTATTTTACCGCACTTTTTATATATATATATTTATATGTATATTTATTTATATATATATATATATATGTATGTATATATATATAAATATATATATAAATATATATATATATATATATATATATATATATATATATATATATATATATATATATATATATATATACATACATACATATATATAAATACTAGGTTGGTTGAAAAGTTCGCGGAGCGGAAATGAAAAAACAATTTTATGATTCAAAAAATGACTTTATTCTTCAGTATATTCTCCCTTAAGAGCAATACACTTTTTCCAACGATTCTCCAATTCATGTATCCCATCTCTGAAGTGCGATTCCGGAAGGCCTTCAAAATACCCATTTACGGCTGCAATGACTTCTTCATGTGATGAGAAACGCTTTCCACGTAGAAATTTTTTGAGATGTGGAAAGAGGTGAAAGTCGGACGGAGCCAGATCTGGTGAATAGGGTGGATGTTCCAAGCGTTCGTACTTTAATTCGACCAATTTCGCCTTTGCAACATCGCTGATATGAGCAGGTGCGTTGTCCTGGTGATAAATGATTTTTTTATGCAACAAACCAGGTCTTTTCTCACGAATTTTTTTATCCAACTGGTCCAAAAGATTTTTATAATATTCACCTGTTATCGTTTTACCGGTTTGAAGGTAATCTATTAATAAAATTCCTTTCGCATCCCAAAAAACTGATGCCATAACCTTCTTTGACGATTTTGACGCCTTCACTTGCTTCGGAGCTGAACAACCGGGCTCTGTCCACTCTGCAGTTTGTTGTCGCAGCTTCGGATCATAGTGGTAAACCCAAGTCTCATCCATGGTTACGAATCGACGCACAAAATCTGTTTTATTCTTTTGAAAACGGGCCAAATGTTCTTGAGAAAGTTTTACTCGAGTGCGTTTCTGATCCAGAGTTAGCGAATGCGGCACCCATCTTGCCAACAGCTTTCTCAGACGTAATTCATCGTGCAAGATGTGTAATACCCGTTCATCTGAGATGCCCACAGCCTCAGCAATTTCACGTTTGGTCAATCGTCTATCATCCATAACCATGTCATGCACAGCATTAATCGTTTCTTCAGTAGTAGCACTTTTTGGACGTCCAGAGCGAGGGTCATCTTCAAGGCTTGAACGCCCACGTTGAAACTCCGCAGCCCATTTGCATACTGTTGTTTTTGAAGGAGCATCATCACCCAACACATTTACCATTTCATTATGAATTTCCATGGGCTTTAAACCTTTTTTCACAAAGAATTTTATTACAGCACGATGTTCAATATTTTCCATTTTAAAAAATACTATGACACGTCTAATTTCAATAGCTTGTAAACAAAGACTGAAATGACATATCGACTTGAAATTTTTTATGCGTTCATACGAAGAATGAATACGTTTAATACAGTTATAAATTTGTTTCTACTACTGCAACATAGGTGCCGCTCCGCGAACTTTTCAACCAACCTAGTATAGTATTTTATAGTAAACGATATAATTTTGAAAAAAAATTATATCGTTTCATATCTAAAATTGATTGAAGGTACACAAATCAATTTTTTTAATGCAAATTTTATTGCAAATTGTATAATTTTATGTCAACATTTTTAAGGTATGATAGAAATGTTAAATATTCTGTCAGATAATTGAGTTTGAGTACTTTTTTAGTAATTTTTGTAAAAACATAAAAATTTAAAAGTCATCTTCTAAAAGATTGCTTAAACTTCACTAAAATAAAAAGTTCATAAAGCTTTGAATATTTTTGAGCTGGATACAGATTTACTTTACATTCAGAATTATTGAAAGGAATAAAAATGTTTCAACTTGTTTCAAAGTTTCTCCATTGAATTATGTTTTTCTAAATTTTTTAGATGCTTTTTCTTTATGTTGAACTTTTTCATAATAAATTTTTCAATAGATAAATCAATAGATAAATCAAGTCTTTTTTAATAGATAAATCAAGTTTATGTGATTGTTTTATAAGTTTTTTTTTAACAATGCAACTTTCTTCTGATGTTGTTCTGCGTTATTTTTTTTTCTTCTAATTTCGAATACATTTAGTAGAGTGGCTCTTATTTTTAAATTTTAAAATATTTTGTTCTTCATCACTTATATTGTTACAATCATTAAAAAAATGCTCAACAAAAAAATTTCAGAGCATTGAAAAAATATTCAGTGGTGGTCCATGTATCATTTGCCTACCAGCTATTGTAGAGAAAAGAAGTGCTGTTGCCAGTTATTGTGAGAGAGGAGAGGCTGTTACCACAATTGATAAACTAGTGTAATTTGTTGTAAATTTTTTCTGATTAAAAATATTTAACATAAAAATATTTTTTTGTGATCATTGTTTTTCAAAAACAAGTTTAAACTAAAAAATTATTAAAAGTATTATTGATTATCTTATACTTTTTTGGAATTAGATGTGATTTAAGTATTGCGAGTTAATAGGTTTGCAAGGTTTGTTATTGAGTTCAATCTGGGAAATACTTATTATTCAACGGATAAGTATTTTTGACTAAAAAAATTTTTTGATTAAAAACCATGATAGAAGTAGACTGGGCCTAATCTATTAATCACAATTCAAATTCAATTCATTCAAAGAAGAGAAAGCTCTTTGTGAGCTTTGTGTTTTTTGGAATTTTGGCTTATATACATTACATGACTTACTTCCCCAAATGCAACATATGCTCCTTTATGTGGTTTAATTCTAAATAAACCCCCTCCATAAACTTAATCAAGCTGAGCAGTTTCCAAAACTACATTGAACAAGCTCTTAAATCTTGTAGGACTTCTTCCTCAACTTAATGGTTACATGTTTGCCAAAGACTCAAGGCCATAAAAATGAGGAGGAGCCAATGAAAAGTTGTAAGTACCAGGCTTATAAAAGAGAAACAGTTATATTATTTTGCAACTCCAAACATAATTATGTTTTTAAACAAACTTTAATTAATTTTTGGGTTTCTCAACCAAGAATCATGTTGTTGGCCATAATGAGATTTGACCAAAACTTCAAAACTGTTCAAGAGACTGTGATGAGTTTAAAAGTTTCTAATGACACACACAGAATCTAAAGTTTCTTTTGTGAAAGTATATAAAACACTGTTGATGTAAGATGAGAACAAGTTAAAAAAACAAATGAAAAGTTTTTTGTGAAAGAAAAAAAATGTATAATTTAAAATTTTATTTTGAAGATGTTCTTTTTAGATGCTCCTTTTATTTAAGAAAACTTATTTTTTCAAAGCAATTTTTTCATATATGCATAGCGTGCATATCTTTGCAAAATATAATGATAAATTTGCTAGTTCTATATGTTTCCGCAAATTTTACAAAAATAAAGAAAAAAACTTTAACTGATAAAAATGAGTATTAAAGATTATTTTAATTTCATGTTTATTTTTATCAATAAATGCACACTTATAAATATTAGTTAAATATAATTATTGTAAAGATATACAGAAAAGAATAGACCATTTTGTTTATGTTTTGTTATTTGACAGGTCTGTTACCTGAAAAAGTATTTAAAAAAATAAGTTTTACCACTCTATATGTTTAAACAATATAAAATTAAGTTTATGATCAAAACCATTAAATTTATTTGAGGAAACTTATTTATTTGAGGAAATTTGTTTGATTAAATTTTATTGTTTTTTTAAAAATTGCAATAATGTAAATAAAAGACTAAAAAGTTTTTAAAAACATAAAAAATGTTTTTATTTTAAAAAAAAAAAAAGATCAAATTTTTTTTTTAATGAATCCATACAATGGCTAACAAATAGGTAGAACATGAGAGGAGTGTTGCTACTTTGACTGACAAGTAGGTAAAACATATGAGAAGTGTTGCTACATCAACTAAAATATAGGTAGAACAAGTGAGGAGTGCTGCTACATCAACTGAGAGTTTAGTTTAGGCAGGACATCTATCAATTTTAAAAAAAATTTTATTTTGGTTTTCTAATTTTCTGCAACTTCCTGTTTTAGTATGTCATAAGTATTCATCTAATGCTGCATTTATATATGTGTGTGTATTTATACATACATATATATATATATATATATATATATATATATATATATATATATATATATATATATATATATACATAAAAATACATATATACATATACATGTAAAAATACATATATATATATATATATATATATATATATATATATATATATATATATACACACATAAAAATACATATATATACACATAAAAATACATATATATATATATATATATATATATACACATAAAAATACATATATATAAATAAACATATATTTACATACACACACACACTGTCCTCCAAAACATAAACAACCAATAAAAAATTCTATTTTTTTAACTTCAATTACTTAATACAACATTTTTTCTAAAAAACAAAATCAATTTGTTAAGATTGCACATGATGAAAAGATTTATACATAATACGACTACCTGAAAATTAACAAATGTGTTGTTTTACATGTATTGGTATTTTAATGTAAAAAATGTGTCCAAAACAATTTTTTAACTACTAAAAAAAATACTTAAATCATTAATTAATAGCATATCATTTACTTTTTAGAATTGTGGCACATCTTTTCAGCACAAACACAATGAGTTTATCAATTTTTTTCTTGTGTAAACCTATTCCACGTGGCTTCAATAGCTTTAAATAACTCATCAGCGTTTTTTGATGATCCTTTGTGTTTCAGAGAAATTTTAACTTGATGACATAAATTATCAATCAGATTGAGATCAGGTGAGCTGGCCACTTCATTACATCAATTTGATTTTTTCAAACCATTGTTTAATGAGACATGTGTTTTGTAGTTGTTATCTTGTTGAAATATACCTTAGAAAATATTATTATTAGCACGAGGGTAATAATCACCTTTTTCTAGAATAAAATGATAAACAAATCAATTTATAATGCCATTTTTTTTGATGGATAGATCAAACTCCACTAAGACCAGAAAAACAACCCCAAACTATTTTACCTTTTCCACCGCCATGCTTGACCATTTGTCTTGTGTATTTAGGATCCAAATATTATCCTTTAGAACTACTTACTTTCAAATTGCCATCAAGACCTTTCAAATTGCAATTTGATTTATTGCTTCACAATACATACACATTACATTTATAAAATACATACGCATCATATTACACTCTTCATTTTCCAATAATTAACAGTCCAGTGTCTGTGAGCATTTGCAAATTCAATTCTTTAGAGAATTTATTAGTTTTTTTGCAACTCTGAAACTCAGAAGTCCTGAAAATTGTAACTGTCTGCAAACTGTATTTTTGGAAAATTTCTATTTTTGAATGGTATCACTAGCACTGTCAAAAAGATTCTTTTTGAAATTTAAAAAAACGGTCCATTTCCAAAGGGCTACCTTTCAAATTGATTGATTATTCTATCTTTTTTTTGTTTTGACTCCTTTGTTATAATTTTTTGACAATATGTTTTCAATAAGCTAAATTATTCCTGTTTCCATTACAAAAAACCAATACCCCAAAAAATAAATTGTAAGACAAAAATCCATAATATTATAAAGTTCTTAACAAAACAGTCATCTCAAGTCAGTATGATTCCTTATATAATGAGACTGACCACAAAAATATCCTCTTGTTTTTTTTTTTAGTAATTTGTTTAGTTGCTAATGCAGCATTTTTATAAATACTTAGTTGCCATCACAATATATTTGTTATACAAAATATGTTACTTTATTTAAAAAAAAACTAATAAAGATTGGTACATATAAAAATAAAAAAAGAAAGAACGTTAATATTGAATTTAATTAATTAATATTTAATCATCATCTGTACTATAGTTATTACAAATAAAATTTGATAACCCTTGTGAAATACATTTTTTATGAGCCCAGTTTTTACATGACATACATTCAAGCCACTTTCTGCATAAAATTTATAGTAAATTAAACAATCTTTTTTGCCGTTTGATCTTTTAGATGACTGAAGAATTCTCTTGTTCTTGTGCTTTTGAAGCAAAAGAAGAGAGTTCTTTTTTAGCACTATTTGCCTTTATTTTCATCTGTTCCTGTCTCCTTCTAGCTCAAGTCTTGTGTATTCTGGCTTTAGGTAGCTGTTTTATTGTCTCATGAAAAAATACAGCTTTTTCAGCATTTGCACTGGAGGTGCTGGGGAGAAATTTATCTGCTAGCAACAATAGTAAAGTTATTGGATATGTTCAATGTGTTGTAAGAACGTATTCAAACTCTTGTGGATTTGAACAATCAGTGACATTGATGATGCATAGCTACATTTGCTAACAATTAGTGACATTGATGATGCATAGCTACATTTGCTAACAATCAGTGACATTGATGATGCATAGCTACATTTGCTAACAATCAGTGACATTGATGATGCATAGCTACATTTGCTAATAAAATTTTTATTGTATGAAAATACTTCTGTTTTTTCAAAACCATATGTTATTGCATATATTATCTGGTGTTAAAGCTGCAAGACAGTATGAACTATTGGAAGAATATTGCATATTGTCATCATACTTTCAAGAGTTGTTTATACAAACATCTTTGGTTTATGAAAGATATATCTTATATGGACTATCAATATAAACATCAAAACATCAAAAAACTATAATTAGTCAAGCAATGAGGTCAGAATTACAGTATGATTGCTCAATTTTTAATGCCATGAACATACTTTTAATTGTTTGGCAACCAATCTTATTGACCTATTTTGTATCTGCAATTTTAGTCCCTTGGCCTGACTTTCTTTCTTAGGTAGGTGGCATGCATACAAATACAAATATTTGTACTTCAGGTTAAGAAAGAATACAAACATTTTTAACTTATTTTTTTTAACTTTTTTGAAACAAATGATTAACTTTAATCAACTTAATTTATCATTTTAAATCTTAAATTAGCTTTTCATTTGTTCTATTTAATAATAAATTTTTTTTTTAAGGAAATATTTGAAGAACATAGTTCATATATAAAAAAAATTAGACTCTCTGTGACTTATATTTTATTGCATTTTATAAGAAAAAAATTTTTTTTTCTTTTTTTAATTTTATTGTCCTTTTATTTTTTCTTAATTGTGTTAATTAATTTTAAATGATTCATGTACCATATTTTAAAAAGTGTTTTAAAAGGTGTTTTTGAATATGCCAATATATATGGGTAGATGCAAGAAAACATTGTAAACCATACAATCCTATATCAAAAATTTGTAAAGTTTGTTTAAATGAGAAATTCAAAATATTGTTCTACAAAGAAAACAGTTGACTAAACAAAAGATAATCTCCTAGTGTAGACACAAAAATAAGTTCCTTATCTCATAATTTGATATAGCTGATTCGTTTTTTATTGCTTTTTATGTACATCTACTTTTGTTAAATACACCAGAACTCATTCTACTGTATTAGAAACTTTGTGTAAAATAATTGAATTACAATAACTAAAATTATTTGATAAATAATTTAATAAATTTAAGAACTTTTAAGACAATATTGATAAAATGGTACTAAAGAAAAAAATGAAAATTCTTTTAACAAATATCACTTAAAAGCAAATTAAAATGTGTTAAAAATGTAAAAGCTAATTAAAATGTGTTAAATGTAAGAGATTTGTTTTTACAAAAAAAGCAACTGACAAAGCCTTTTAATTTATTTTTCTTTATTTAGTAATTAATTTCTTTAACTACATAATGTCAAGTGTGTCACAATGTTTAAAAAACAAAATTTTTGAAGTAATAAAATTATTTTAGTCGTGAAATTAATGAAGAAGTGCTGCACCAGGCACTTCTATGCTGAAGATACTTAGTGCATCCGGTTGACTATTTATGTTGTTGCTTTTCTGATGAGAAAGTTCTTGAAAGTATTTGTTGACAATGCATTTGTAAGTAAAGCATTCCAATCAATTACAACACAGTTTGTGAAATTATGCAATCGTTCAGCACAGTTCAACACATTCTGTTTTTACAGGAAAAAGTTGTAGCCCTGTAGATCATAGTGTGAAGTAGCAGGTGCAGTTTATTGTGGAATGAAGAAGTCAACTTTTTTGAAACTATGTATTATTTTATACTGTTGTTAAGAATTCTATGTTTCCATCAGGTTTTCAGAGTGGTTATTTCAAGAATGTTGAGTCTTTCTCTGTAAGAAAAATGTTTGAGCTCAGTAATTATTTAGGTTGCTCTGCACTGGTTTTGTTAGAGTCTTTTTATATCACATTTAAAATAAGGTGACCACACTTGGAGCAAATTCTAAGTGTGGTCTAACATAAGTAGTTTAGAGCACTTTCAAAATGCAGCATACCTCTGCTTCTAAACAACTTTTTGAGTTTTTTAAGCATTATGTTTGCTTTTGACGCTGCCAAATCAACCTGTTGTTTGACTTTGAGATTGTCTGAAACAAGTTCACCAAGGTCATGTTCAGTGGTAGTGACTTGTAGCTGATGATGTCCATTATCTACTTTTTATATTGTGTAGTTGTGTGCGGATTTGTTTTCTTTTTTGCCTACATCCATCACTTTACACTTGTCTGTGTTGAATAGCATGAACCATTTTTTTGACTAATCTACTACTTTGTTTATGTCATTTTGCAAGAAAACAGCATCTTCACTCAATTTGATAACACTCATAATTTTACAATTGATATTATCAGGGAGATTGTAGATAAAGAGGATTAATGACCCCCAATGCTTTATATTTTGAGTTTAACTGGAGTCGGCGGTGTGATACCTTATCAAAGGTTTTACTTGAGTCAGTGTAAATTACATCAATAGTGTTACCTTTGTGAACACTTTTAGTTAAGGTATTTCTTGCTTCAAGTTCTTGTCTTTCTAAATGTAGGAAATGTGACAACTTGATTTAAATGCGATTCCTCTAAACAGAAGTCATATTTCTTGTCTGTTTGATAATTGTTTTCATTAATGGTTGCTGTTACAAATCCTCCACCTATGTCTGTTTCTTTGTATTTAGAGTGGCTCAAATTGAAATCTCCATAAATTTCATAAACATCTCCATAAACATTGAAGCACAACCAAGTGAGAAAAGATTTTGTTTTGCAGCTGTGATGAATTTGATTATTTTTCTTAATGATGTGTCATTGTGTATATTTTTCTTAATTATGTGAATTGAATTGAAACTGCATTTTATGATACGTTATACTTGCTAAATTTCTTTGGAGTTAAGTTGTTTGATATTAGTATCAGCTGTGGCAATAACTTTTTTATATAATTTGTTTTTGACTTAAACGATTCTACAGTATAGTTGGTAGCCAGTGAGTTATGTATCTGATATGTCAGTGAACCAAGTTTCTGTATAAAATTGTAGGTCAGGAGCTTTTTTTTTATTGTTTTATTTTTTGATTACAACTTCATCTTTTTTATTGCTGTTAAAAGAACGCGTGTTGTTAGCCCAGAATCTTAGTTTTAGTTTGGTTTTTTTTGTTTTCATTGTTTTGAATTGAATTTAAAACAATGACAACAAAAAGAGAATTTTTATACTAGCATCTTCAGCTTTAATTACCAACCATTAATTATATTATATTATTATATTACAAACAAACAGTAAATTCACTTTTAAATGGCTTTTTTTTAGTATTCATTGATGTTAATATAATAAAATATATATATATATATATATATATATATATAAATATATATATATATATATATAAATATATATATAAATATATATATATATATATATATAAATATATATATATATAAATATATATACATGTATATATATATATATATGAATATGTATATATATGCATATATATGTATATATATGTATATATATATTTTTTAATATATGAATATCAATGAATACGAATTCTCTCAAAACTAACTTTTTTTTAAAAAAAAAAAGCCTTTAAAAACGTGAAGTTACAGTTTGTAATTAAATATAATTAGTAGTTTGTAATTAAGGCTGAAGATGCTAGTATAAAAATTCTAGCAAATATATATATACGTATATATATATATATATATATACGTATATATATATATATATATATATATATATATATATATAAATATATATATATATATATATATATATATATATATATATATATATATATATATATATATATATATATATATACATAAATATATATATATATATATATATATATATATATATACTATATATATATATATATATATATATATATATATGTATATATATATATATATATATATATACATAAATATATATATATATATATATATATACATAAATATATATATATATATATATATACATAATTATGTATATATATATATATATATATATATATATATATATATATATATATATATATATATATATATATATATATATATATATATACATAAATATATATAGGGGAAGTGGGAGCATAGCTGCCCCTGTAATGCTTAGATTGATGTTATATGAAAATAAAAACAAAATGTGTTTTTTCAACAGTTTATTTCAATAACCACATTATTAAGCTTTAAATTGTTGCAAATAGGAAAAAACTATAATGGGTTTTGAAAATTTTATTACACAAAAAGTACATTTAGTGAAAAAAATGGTTTTGCCCGCCATTATGAGATAAAACTGCACCCTCACAAAAATCGTTGGGGGTATACCTTTCATGGTACATTTTCTTTACAATTTTCACAGCTCAGATTATTTGATGATTTTATTGCATGTTTACATACTGTGCAGGCATTCTTTGTATTTACATTTTGAGTTTTACTCAAGAAGAGAGTTTTGCCCCAGAAAAGAGTTATTAGAAAGAATTCAGTTTCATAGCTTGCTTATTAGATTATGTTGATATCAAAAATAGTTTTCACTTGATGAAATAACGCTGATAACACATATCTTTAACACTAAAATCAAATATTGCTCAGTCCTCGAAAGAAAGGTCTGGAAAAATATGATGTAAAAATAATATTTTTATCAAAATAAACATTATTATGCACAACTTCTCAGAAATGCATCAGGCACTTTTTTTGACATAAGCGAAATGAAAGAAACTGTTTTACCAACGCGTTATATGTTTTTTACCATATTAGTCAACATATTTCAAAGAGAAATGTTAAAAAACGGTTGTGTCTTCATATGCCATTATGCCCCCACTTCCCCTATATAGTTTTACCTTTTTTTATTTGTTTTTATATATTTTTGCTCATTTTTTGTGTAAAATTTAGAGAGAGCAGATTGCCTTAACAGAACACTCAATAAAAGAAACAAAGAATACTTTGAATGTGGCTTGCGAAGAACACAAGTATTAATTATTTATAAAATTTATATATATATATATATATATATATATATATATATATATATATATATATATATGTATATATATATATATATATACACATACATACATACATATATACATAGATACATACATACATACATATATTCATATATATATATATATATACACATACATACATACATACATATATACACAGATACATACATACATACATACATACATACATACATACATACATACATACATACATACATACATACATACATACATACATACATACATACATACATACATACATATATTCATATATTCATATATTCATATATTCATATATATATATATATATATATATATATATATATATATATATATATATATATATATATATATATATATATATATATATATATATATATATATATATATATATGATCTTATATATATATATATATATATATATATATATATATATATATATATATATATATGATCTTAAAAAAATTTACTTTACTCTAAGAATTATTGAATTAATAATTGTTAAATTTTTTTTTTATTATTATTATTAAGATTGTATAAAATGCAAGCATTAGCAAAAGAGCAAGAGTTTCTGACAATGATTTCGTAACAATTTTATTTAATTTAATTTTACATTTTTATATTTTTTGTTTCGAATTCATAATGATCAAACTTTTTTTTGAATACAAATGTCTCTCTGACTCATGAATTTCCTGAATCATTGGTCTCTTTTATTAGTGAGTTAGAAGATAAATGCAAAGCTCTACAGTACAAACTGAAAAAATGCAAATCATCAAAAAATGAGATTCGAAATAAAGTTGCTCAACAACAAAAGGTAAAAACCAAAACGATAAAATTAATTCAGTTTTTAATAATAATATTTTTAGTAAATAATCTTTAATTTAGATGAATATATTTAATTTTATTTACTACTTAATGTCAATGTGTTCTTGTTTAGCAAAGTTTTTCTTTAATTTGTGACATTTTATGTCACAAATTACACAGCAAATATTTATTTTCAATTACGCAGCAAAAACAAACTTTCAGTTTTCTGTACGGAACTTTTGCCTTTCTTTATTTCAACACAATTTTTTTATTTTTAAAAATGTTTTAATTTTAAAATTAAAAGTTAAGCAGATTTTTTCAATTTTGATTTTAGAATTAGTAAATTACTTTTTAAAAGGCTTTTAATCAGAAACCTTTTTGGGTTCTAAAAAAATCTTAGATAAGGTTATAATTTTTCCATAATTTTTTAGATAAGTCTCTATTATGTTTTATTTCAAAGTTTTTTTTTTCAACAAATTTTTTTTAATTAAAAAATGCAAGATAAAAAGGTTTTACTTTGTTTTTAATGCACACCCAAAGTATTTAATTTATTTATTTGCTCTTGAGTACCTTTTGGTTTAACTTAAATCCTGTAAAATAAAGCAGTCTAAACATTGAAAGAAACAATTTTAAACCTCCAAATAAGTAGTTTTTAACCTTTTTGTAGTCACAGACCACATTCATAATTTTACCAATCTGGTGGACCCCTTTTCTAAACATAATTATAAATGTATAGGGACAGAAAATAAAGCATTGAAAAAAACTTTATTTCTAGCCGGTTATGATTTTTAGTTTTTATTGATGCTAATGCTTTATTACAAATATAATTAGCAGGACTTTCAGAATCATATGATCTTATCATGAAGCCCTTTACAATATCAAGTGTAATAAAAAAAAAAGTAAACCAATAAATCAACATAAACTATTTACAACTGTGCATATAAAATATAAATGAACTGGATATATAATAAATGAAACAAAAAAACTAAAAACAAGAAAAAATGTTTTCTGTTGAAAGATAATTTTTTTAAATTTCCATTTAAAGAAGTAAAAGTCCATTTCAAAGACAAATCAAAATTACGCAAAACTATTTTATTCCATAAAAAAGAACCGCTATAAGAAATAAATAACTGTTTAAATTTAGTTTGGCCAAAATGTTCTTAGAGATTTTTTCGATTATGAAGATTGTATTTGTTTATAGGTTTTATATTATGTTTATAAATACATTAGAAGATAAATGATTTTACATTTAAACATAAAGCATAAAATATTATAAACATTTAGTTTGTATACGTTTAAGGCCTAAATTTCTCTTAAAAGCTGTTTTTAATTTGAAAAATAATTTTCAAAATTAGTCAAACAAGCTGCGTGTTTCTGATGCTGATAAAAAACATCTTTATTTATTTGTATCAAGTAAAATTTAGTGCATGACTGTTGTTTAATGAAATAGTTTATTCTACTGTTTATTTTCAATAAGCCTTAATTGAATTTCCAATATAACTAAATTGAGGAATTGTCTTATAAAATGTAAGGCACATATCGCCTTTGATGTCTGACACTTATGCTGAGAAACTTGACTCACAAAGGTATGTTGGAGTGAGTGGTATTTATATGGGCACTGCTCCTTTAACAAGGAGAGGGTAAGCTTGTCCTAAACTACACTTAAAATCACCAACATCCTTTGCGTGAAATTCAGTTTGCATTTTTTAAATAAGATCTTCATCATTGATATCATTGATATCAATGTTAAATGGGCTGCGCACCCAAGTCTTTTGATCAAATCTTTTTGGAAAAACCGTTCTTTTTTTAATCCTTGCAAAAAGTTTTTGCCTACAGAATTTGATACATTTTGTACTTTCTTTATCTTTCAGAAAAATTAAGACTTTTACGCATAACTCGAATGAGCCCTTTAAAACTTGTCCTTTTGATAACCAGCAAACTTCTGTTTAATATAGCAGTACTTTATGGTCAGATCCCATTGTGCGACAAAGTTTCTTAAAAAGCCAGTGAATTCATAACTTCATAAAAGCCAGAGCTTGGACTCAGGCTCTTATGAATTTAATTATTTTGATGCATGCAGAACTCCTTTCAAAAAAGTAGGCAAAATTTGTGATGCAACTAGTTGTTGTGACAGAACCTCTTTCTTGACCAATACTGCAAAACCAGAAGTGTTTCCAAGCATTGCAGGTGCACAACAGTTAGTTTTGTACACAAACTGCCAAGCACATTTTTCCAATGGGCATAGTGTTTTGTAAGAAAACTTTTTATCATCATAATAACATCTGTTGTAAAACAAAACTCTTTTTGTGTACTTTGTGTTTCTAGATGTACATAACATAACACCAAGGGCTGGCTCGTGATTCACCATCATAATCAAGCTTTTTTTGCACAAAAAACACCAAAATTATCAAATGCGTTTCCTTGGTAGTAAGTAAAAAAAAAAAACTAGCCTACTAAGGTACTTTTTGGTAGTAAGTAAAAAAAAAAAACTAGCCTACTAGGTCAAATACCAAATAATAGTCCTCATGGCATCTCTAATAAATTTATATGTAAGTTATTTATAAAAAAATAGTTTAGAAGCTAGTCATTTTTAAAGCTTACATCTTGTATAAGTCTCTCTTCCATAAAAAAATCAATATAGCAATTTTTAACTTAAACAAGTAATACCTATTACACCCAGCAACATCTTATTATAATAGGGAACAACAACACCAAAATAAATTCACTCTTTTATATATAGTTGAGGTTGAAAAACAAAACAAAAAGAAATTTATAGGTAAATCTCAAATCAAATTAAATATAATTTTAAAAAATCTAAAAGTAAAAAAAAAATTGTTTTAAGTCTAAAAATTTTAAATTGTAATCAAAGTGTTGGAATCAATAAAACTGCAGCTTGAAATTTTGACCACAATATTTAAATGAAGTTTCTTAATATATAATTATTCTATTTAATATGATGAGATTAAACATTTATTGGTATATTTACTGAAAATGGGCAGCTAATAATCCAACCAAATGGGTTCAGCCAGCTAAGAAATATTGTATCTGTAAATATATAAAAACCGAATTTAATTAAAACAGTCTAATACTAAATACTAAAAACCATTACCAACACTAAAGACCATTACTAAACACTAAAAACCATTACCAACACTAAAAACCAGTACCAACACTAAAAACCCAACCTAATGCTTTTAGTTTATTTTTTAGTTCTCTTTACTTGAAAAAAGGTTTATACAAAACTGTTTAAGGATATAAAAAATAAGAACCCAAGAAAAAGAAATAATCTAATCAATGTAGAATTTTTAATATTTTATTAGATAAAAGTTTAATAGGTTTACTTTATACAGTGTTATTTATTTTATGTTATTTTTTATTTTACAATGCTATTCATTATTTTATTGGTATTCTTTTTACATGTCAATGTTATATTTTCAGATAGTTTTGAGGACATCTTTTATATTTTCAGATAGTTTTAAGGACATCTCACCAGCTATTCGAAAAAGAACAAGAGCTCCTTTTGTTGCAGCCCAAATTAAAAAATCTGCATGAACACAAAAATAAGGCATATTTTAAAAATTACTGTTTCTTAATTATTAATATCATGTTTTTTGCTTTGTAAATGGACTTATTTCATTACATTACTAAAAACTAATATTGATTTTTATGTTTTTATCTTTGTATTACTCTCATTTCAATAGTTAGCAAAGTTAACAAAAGAAATTTTGAGGCAATCAGAAAAGCAAGAGTTACTGAAAAATCAAGTCAAAGAATTTGAATTCAAAAACCACCATACAGTTGCACTCGAAAATAAACTCAGTG
>NC_061161.1:33276616-33411616 GCF_022113875.1 Hydra vulgaris | reverse complement strand
TAGTTGCAAAAAAGCAAATACATCTCTACACTGTTAGTCACGTTATTTAACGTTTCCCCAAACAAATTTGATACAACGCAAATCTGGTAATGGAGGAAAGAAGGTTTTTCAAGGTATAAAACTGGTTAGAAAACTGGTTAACAGTTTTGTGAATAATCTAAGCCCCTCACAATGGAAATGCGCAAAAAAACGAGGATTTTTTTTATAGTTTTGTTGTAAAAGTTAAAAATAAACATGTTTCTGAGTCTTCACTATCTGGTAAAATATATGTTAAAGAGTGTTTAATATATCATTTTCCTCTTACTAAATCCCATTATTGTACAAATGTGTTCTAGCCTAATTTATCATCAAGTTATTATAGCAAACTGGCTTCGGTTGATATAAACAAAATGACGTGAAAATTTTGTTAAAAATAGCAAATATTCCAAAATGCATATATTATTGCAAAGTACTTTGGATAATTATTAAGCGAAAAAGGAAAAAAAAATAAGACTGTTAGGTCTTCTTGGGGCACCTAAATAACAAAATAAAAAAAAAGTAATGTTAAAGATTTAAAAATGTAATTTAAAAAGCATTAAATAATTTTGAGTGTTGTTCTGTGCGTAAATTTATGGGTACCACCAAAACAAAAGTTCAAAATTCTATTAAATGCCCACAGGAAAAAAATAATTTTTATGAATTATTTTATCTTCCTATATTAATGTATTAAAATTAATACTTAGTTCTAAATAAAAGTTGATGAGTACCTTTTTATAGTTGTTTTTCTATTTTCACACTTATTTCGCGTACACGCATTACCTTAGAAAATGCTGATATTTTCATGCAATGCAATAAACCATGCTTTGAATAGCGAATCAATATTTTGGTGTATAAAATGAAAATGTTAGTAGTAGCAATAAAACAATTTTAACAAATATTGTTGGTATTACAAAGTAGAACACTAATGTAACCATTATTTTGAAAATAATGACCGAATATCACAGTAACCGGTAAAGTTTTGAGTTCTAAGTAGCAAAAAACTAACAAAATATAAATAAAAACTACCATAAATTTATAAATAATCAACCAAACTGGCTGAAATTTAATCCAGAGTTCTCATTTTACGGGTGTTTTTATTGTCGCACTATAAAGACAAATTTTTACTTTTAGTTCAACATTCAACTTATTTTCCACGGACAAAAACAAAAGATTTCAAAATTTGCGTCACAGGGTACCTTAATGTGGGAATTATCCAGGGCCGTGCACAGGATTTGGGGCCCCAAGCATCCTTTAATTAGGGTTCCAAACCTAAAAAAAAAAAAAAGCCTGTACAAGTTTTTGATTATATTACTGGTAAATTGGTATAGTTAGGCTTAACTATAATTGGCCTACTGGGTCTTATAGCTGGACTACTTATAAGTAGTCCAGCTTTTGTCAGTGGCGGATTATGGTTTTTTGCTGATCGAATTTTAGGGGCCCTAACCTAGCAACCCAGAAGCTAAATTTTCTAAATATCTGAAATAGCCTGATGTTTTATGAACAAATGAAAATGAAATAGCCTGATGATTTATGAACAAATGAACGACAGACTTAAAAATCAAATTTTATTAAAACTAAAAATAACATTTACATAAAGACTTTATTATAACTATAAGTAATTACAACAACAATTAATTCAAAAAAATTGTTTTCTTCTGCACTTAACTAATACATATTCGCGAATTGCTTTATCATCGGAAATGGATCTTGTGAAATCATATTAGTTGACAGATTTGAGTGGTTATTCAACTTTTTATGCCTCATAAGGTTAAAATATTTTGCATCGATATTGTTTATCTGCTCAAAAATTTGTTTTAAAACATTTTTTTCATGAGCTGCACTATCTCCTCATATACAGTTTTATACAATTAGTAGATTTCATCGCCCCAGTTTGACACTTTATTAGAATTAAATTTTTTCTTTTAAGAAAAAATTTAATTCTGAAATCAGTTCAATGAGACCCATTAAATTTCCGATGTTTGGAGCCCCACTTTTTGTCATGATCTTGTAGTGGCAAACGTCTTCCAGATAAATATTTTATTACTGCTACAACCTGATCTATAATATTTTAGTAATATTTTGCAGTTTTAGTAGCCTGTTCTTTTAACTCTATATCTATTGAACTCTTATTTGATTTTCATATGAAATAGGTCAACATGGTTTTCTTATGGTCATCAGGTTCTTCATGGAATATAAAAAGTTTTGTTATGTTTTGAAAACTTTACAACTGTCAGATGCCAACGCTCTGTTTCCTGAATGGAGAAATAATTTGTATGTTAAACAAAACGCTGCTCCTTTACATAGAGAATAGCAAAGCCAGGATTTTATGATTGTTTGACCGTTTTTCATGGATTTAGTGAAAAAAACTGTTACAAAAAAATCTGTTTTGATCTTTATAACTTAGCTTAGATTCAGGATATGAAATAATTTCCGTTTTATTTTGAACTAACAGAGATTGCTGAGAAATCGACTAACTCAGAACTAATTAACTTTGGCCAATATCGCTATATTGCTATAACTTACTTATCAATAAACTTATATTCCTATAATTTACTCTCACGTCAATAATATCAGTAATTTTAGACAATTTTACATCTCTTCTTGCATGCAGCCCTTGTATCTGCTCTGAACAAGCTTTTCGGATTGGCATTCGGTATTTCCGTTGGCCTCAACAGTATGTACTTCAATTAGTTTTACATCATCAGCTACATTTAGTTTTTCGGAACATGTCAATTCTTTAAATGATTTACCTACTTTGACGGCCTTTGGTTGTAAAAAGCATGTAAAAGGCTAATTTTGGAAATGTTAATAATGGGTTAATCTTTTGTTCTTTTATTTTAGTTTTTGACTACCATTTAAATATTTCTATGCGGAAATTTTTAATTATATTTATAAGCGCTAAACCTTCCAAATAAATTTTTAAAGAAATTCAACAAAAAATTTGTTTTCAAAAAATATGGATGTGTTTAGATTGTGTAAAAGTGAATTTTAGCATTTATATAATATATATTTCCGAATAATAATACAAAATATAATAACAAATAAAATAATACAAAATCAACTAACTCTTATAGTCTTATTTTTTACACATCCGATTTGCACCCGATTTGCAATGCTTGTAGTTATTTATAAAGTACATTTTGTCTAAAATATTTTCAGTGGTGGTTAATTTGAAATACTTTCTTACTTTTTAGCGCAGCGCAGGCGGACATTAGTTTGTAGTTTAGCGCTTTAGGACTCTTTCTCATTGGGGGCTCTTTTATCTTGGAGGCCCTAGACTTCAGTCTATTCAGCCTAATTAGAGATACGCTACTAGCTTTTGTTTCTTACAATAATATTTTTTGTCTTTTTTTTTTTGTAAACTTTTCAGTTACATCATGAAAAACAAGATTTCGTGCTCAATACTCAAAATGACAAGATCACTGGTTTGTTCTTGTCCCATAGTTGAGTGTAAAAAAATTCTTGATGTGCTTCAATTTACTGAATGAAAGCTCACTTGAGGCCACTGTAACTGAAATCGAAGCAAAAATACGCAGTACAATCACTGCATTTCTGAAAAGTTCCCAAGCTTCATTTCAGAAATTTTGTTTGACAAGTGAAACGGGGCAAATGAAAAATGGGTTAGAGTGTCAAAGGAAAAGTTAAAACCCGGACTGTTGAACGATAAGAGTTCAAATCCCGCCACCGCCAACTCAGCGCTTGAGTAGTACTTCGGTACGCAAAAATGTTGGTCAATAACGGACGCTACTTTGGATTAGTCTTAATGACTATTTGTGGCTGTTCCTATGCTAAGCCAACAATATCTTCGGATATAAGAACATTGTATAGAAAAATATAGCATGAAAACTCAAATAAATAAAAAAAAATAAAAATAAAATACAGTTTTTGATATTCCCAGAAAAAAGAGAATATAGAAACAAGATTTAAACTATAACTTTTCCAGACCATTGGCAGCAGTTGACATTTTGTACGGTATATGGGTTTGCAAAGTTGTAATTGTTTTGCTTAGAGGCATAAGGACGAAGAAATGGGTTGGAAATAAAAAGCTGAAAGTTTTTTTCATTTCTGCGGTCAACCACATTTTTTTTAAACTTTTATTTAGGTGCCCCAAGAAGTCATTACGGTCTTATCACAGAGCACCGCAGATTTGCATTTAATAGGAAGTTCACGCCTCCTTCCGAACCGATGTTGCAAAACTCGCCCAGGTGGGGATTGAACCACGGATCCTTTGTTTCTGAGGCAAGTGCGCTACCACTGCGTCACGGCTGCTCAAACGACTCAACGGCTGCACTGGTGGGGGCTTCCCTGGGGCCGTGGCACCGAGTAATTAGCTCGAATAAATTGCCCTCTGGACGGTCCTAACGCTATCACCTTATATAACTTGCGTTCTAGGGTCAGGTAGGTTAGCATTATTAGTATCTGTGCTAACCGTTCATACTTTTCAAATAGCCCGATTGCCAAAGTAAGCTCGTTGGGAAATAATTAAAACGGTACACAGTGGGCCAGAAATTTGATGAAAGAGATGAAAAAATTGGGTCACTCAAAATCATTTAATAATTGATTTAGTCCGTTATTGTAACTTTTCGATCAAACTTACGAGTGTGTTGTAAGCAAATATTTTAATCAAATCGCTGCAATTATCAACTAATTATTCTTCAATATCATATAAACTTCAAATTTCCAGACAAATAAATTTTTTAACTTCACAATGCATTGTAAAGTAAGAATTAAATTAGTCTAAAATTTTGATATTTTAAAATCAATTTAAAGTCTAAATTACAGCTAGTCGCAGCTGATTTTATTTAATAGTATTAAACAACCTTTATGCTTCCTAAATATCATTAACACCAATTTTAAAATAATGGCATTTGGTTGGAATCGAATACTTAAATATTTGATTTTTATGTATTTATAGTATATTGATTTTCTTCTTTTTTTCCTTTTTTAAAAACATTAAAATAATTAAGAAAAAATTATTTTAAATAGCAACGGTTCGATGTGTTGAATAAAATTAAAAAAAATATGTATATATAAATGTATATGTTGCGAAAATCGGACATTTTTAAAGCCATTATGGTTCTAGCAAGCTTGCCTTTATATCTAGTAATTAAACGGATACATTTTTGAGTAGAGTTAAGGACCTTTGTTTCAATAATAAAATTAGAAGACTTGACTTTTTTGGGACTTTTGGCCACGGAAAAAAAATTCTGGCCTACTATGCGGTAGTGTGGCCCGCGGCCAAACGCTCCCAAACTTTTCCCCATATATTTCAAAAGATGCGCACAGTCAAAAATAAAGTATAACCATTGATTTATGTATTGGCTGGTTTATTGCTTAGTATTTAAACCACCAAAATTGCCAGTCATCAAATAATTAACAAATAAATTAACAAGTTTTTGTAAACTTTGAATAATAAAGTGATGTACCTGTACCATCAAACTTGCAAATGCAGATATAATTATGTATATAATTATGCCAAATAATCCTTCTAGACTAATTGTCCATATAACTAGTTCATTCATCAAGCCTAACAATTTCGGCATTTGAATTTTTTGTTTGAAAGTTTCCTTAACTTGGTTATTAAATTCTAACAACAATTCAGGTTTTTGTATTTGTGGTGATTTACTTGATAGTTCATAAATTATATCAAAAAATGATGGGTAAGCATCTGTTTTAAATATACAGTAGAATCCCGTTAACTCGGACTCCGAAGGGGTATATCCCAGTAAGCACAGATTGTTTTTAAAACGTTTAAAAAACGTTCGTTTTAATAAGTTTTTTAAACGTTTTAAAACGTTCTGTGCTTACTGGGATATTTATTGTCCGACTCAGTAAATGTCCGAATTAAGCAAAGCTCTCGTTAAGTCGGACTTTTTAAGTTTTCTCGTTAAGTCGGACTTTTTAAGTTCGTTTAAAAAACATTTGCTTTAATAAGTTTTTTAAACGTTTTAAAAACGTTCTGTGCTTACTGGTATATTTATTGTCCGGCTTAGCGAATGTCCGAATTAAGCAAAGCTGTCGATAAGTCTGACTTTTTAAAAATGTCCGACTTATGGAGATTTTGAGACTTAAATATACAATATTAAGAGATATAAAAATTATGTACATTTATATAGAACAATATAATCTTATGTGAAATATATATTTTTGTATATATAATATATACTATAAACAAAAAAAACCCCAAAATTGATGTTTGTTTCAGTGACTCGCACCATTCTTTTTCAAACAGCTATGATTCAAATCTACTCTTCCAATTTCACCACTATCAATTGCTTTACGAACTTCTTCAGTCGTTGGCTTTGTCACCGTTTCATCCGACGTTTCATGCTTTATCCAAATTTATGTTACATGCTTTATCCAATGGATTTTACTGTAGTTACATCAACTCCATATTATATTTTTTACATTTTGATACTATGAAACAAGGCAACAGTTCAGTATTAATACTCAAGAATTGTCTTATTTCATAGATCAAAATGTAAAAAAAAAAGAATTAGTAATAACTAAAAAGTAACTGTTTTATTTAAAGGTGTTAAATTTTTTCATAGTAACATGAACTGTAACAACATATACTATGAAAAATAACAACATATACCATGATTGATCTGTAAAAATAAATGCCATAAACTACAACAACATATTAATCTAATTGTCATTAATTTTTAGATCAAAAGTTTGAAACTAACTTTTTTCATATAGACAATTATTTGGATTGGCTTGTTTAGCCAATGAAACAGCAATGCTTTGGCATTTTAAAAGCCTTTAAAGTGTTAATAAATGTGATCTGTAAAATGATTATAAGTTAATCTGTTTGTTTGGCGTGCCAAGAAAATTGTAATCATTGGAATTTACAAAATGTTTTTTGCAAAAAAAATTCAGTCTTTATACTAAGGAGAAATAATTAGTAATAATTATCTCCTCCAAGAAAATTAGAATGCCTATGCATGAGATACTTGTCTTAGTTAATGGCATTTTTTATAAAAATTTTCATAAGCCTTTAATAAATATAAATATCTATAATAAAATAGGAATTAACTTATAATCATTTTACAGATCACATTTATTAACACTTTAGTTACCTGAGATATAATGAGCATTATTACTTTGACCTTATTGCACTGATTGTTACAATGATTTTTTTGCATTTATTCTTGCAATGATAAAAAGATATTTTATGTTGAGCTTTAGCAATTTAAAGATAAAAGTATATGAAGCTTTTATGAAGATTAAGTCATATGAAGATTAGGCTTTATAATGCTTTTATCTATAAAGTATAATTAGTGTAACTGCAACTTGTAATATTAGGTTAAAGAATTTTAAATATGAAGTTGTGTTAACAGAGAAAAACAATTGCAGCATAATCTTTTAAGAGCTAAGATTCTTATACCTTGACAAAATCCTTTTTTGCTTAATACTTGCATAATGACATCTGGTCTGTGTTTTTTATTATTTTTTTAAAATTTATTCATTTTTTAAAAACTAATTTAACTATTTATATTAGTTTATAATTAATAATACATATTTTATGTTATTAAATTTAACAACTTAAATTATTCCTTTTTAAATATAATTTCAAAAGAGTTAATTTTTGATAATATACACTTACAAAGATGGTTGTTGAGTTAAATAATGAGAGTGATGTTCAGGATGATGGAGATGATGAAGATGCAGATAATTGTAAGTTTTATTTATAAACTTTGTTCTTTAAAATGTATTTTAATAACTAATTGGAAATCTAACTGAAAACTAAAAAAATGAATTCAGTTTTAATTTTAATTTTTTTTTATTTATTTTCAATTTTTGTTAAAGGAATTTTATACTTTATTTAAATACTTAAGTTTATAAAACTTTAAATTTATTTTTTTCAAAACTTGAAATAAATAAAGTTAGTCTACTTTAGTATAATGACGTTTGTTTGATATTTCACATAACTATTAAATTCTAACAGTTATAAAGAGTTTTAAATGCAGTGCTATTAACAGAATAACAGCTGGTTGCAGAGCTGTAAAAGTAAAAATATTCTTAAAAATCTTTGAAAAAAAACAATTGTTGGTGTGTATCCCACAAAAAATATCAATAAATTTCTGCATATAATTTGGTTAAAGACAGCTATGGTTTTTGCCGAGTAGAGTCAGTGTAATAAGTAAAGCGTGAAGAACAGTTGGGTAAAAATCTGTTCTCGACTACAAATTGATAATATTTCATATCCTCCTTGATTCCTTGTTATTGTTCATTTGTGCACCAAAAATAAATTCAATTCATTGCTTCAAGATTGAAATTATTAATACTGTACACATGACTTGCTTCCGAATTCCGCAGAATGAAGATGTGCCAAGATTGCAGGCTGGAATGATGACTTATATTAAAAAAAAAATCATTTATTAAAGATGATATGATGGTAGTCTTCCTGTTTTAGCTCTAAAGTAGTCTTCTCAATTTTAGCTCTGTGTTTTTTTTCGCTTGATCTATCAGGATTGCTTCAAAATGCTTGCTGTCTGCATAGACAAAGGGTTTTTTTTTATCAATGTTTATTGACTACATATGTGAGTTATGTATATGTGAGAGCGATTATATTAGTAAATATATAATCTTGTTTGAAATGAATTTTGACATTCTGTCAATATTTATGGAAAAGGTTAACTATCGTGATGATTAGTTTTACTATTGTCAGTTATCAAATTTTGTAATTGATTGCAAATTTCCTCAAAATTTTTACCAAAAATACTTATGCTTTTATACTTTGTGGACCTTTGCTTTTCAAAAAACAATTGCACATCAGGAATTAATGACCTCTGATTTGTGCTTTTCAGAAAAACTGATGATAGCCTTGATTATAATAATGGCTTTACGATCTTGTATAACTGAAATGAGATCATTAATGACAATGCACATAGGAAAAAATTTAAGTACTTTACCCTGAACCCTGCCTTTCTTACCAACCATGGCTAAAAAACTTCAGACTTTGGGAGTAATTTTGTTATATCCTCAGTCTGTATTGATTGCAGTAATTCAAATTAGTATCTTTTGGTGGTAAATTCAAATTCTTCACGGAATTTAAATTTACCACCAAAACCTCCTACAAAATGTACCAAAAAGCATAAATTTTGCTCCCAATATATCAGATGTTTCTTCTAATAAGATTAAAAAACCTATAAGGTCTATTTTATGATTCAACAATTTGTGTCTGTATTAACTCCTGACAAATATCTATAATGGATCCTATCTGATTCAACATGCATTTTTATCCGAAGTCTATACATATATTTATATATCTTTGTTATCAACTTCCAGTCCAAATTGAAACAGATCATTGACATTTTTTATATGATTATATCCTCAAAGAGCAATTTTGTGTGGGCCACAAAAGATTATGAATAATAAAATTGGCAGAAGCTTCTATTGATTCTTTAAATTATTTAAACTGAGATGTATTTGTTTTGAATTTTTATGAATGTTAAGAAAGATGTAGCATCCTGCTGCTCATTATTATGCTATATACATGCTAAATGATTTCAAAGATTTTTCAGAAAATTATTGTATTTGGTAAATGGTGAGATAATGCACTCTGGTACCCACATTGAATGAGTTGCGAGAGAACCAATCAAAACATATTAGTTGGTAGTTTGATGGATCAACTTGCAGCCTTTCTTGAGGGTAGGGGTGATATCAGCTTTTTTTTGTTGATATGGCACTTCACCAGTCTCAAGCAATTTGGAGAATATAGTGCTGAGTAGGATAATAAAGCCTACCAAGCAGTACTTAACTTGGAGTGAATGCCATCGAATTCCATTAATTCGGTTTTAATTAGGTACAAAAGTTTTCCTTTGATGGATTTGTATGCTGTTTGATTATTAATTGTATTGAATTGTCACCCAAAATTATGGAAAAAAAAAACTTTTGTTTGTTGCAAAAATATTGAGAAAAGAAGTCATTGTAGACTAGTGAACTAAATCCTCAGCCATCAGTTATAAAAATGTAAATAAAAATTATAGATTTTTAGTAATTCAGATGTGTAGACAGTTGTTTTATGTAGCCAAATAACAAAAAAACAAAATTTATTATTTTTATTAAGAATATCCAGTGTGGGCCAAGTGACCCTCCTTAACCTATGTTGCGGATGTCCATGTATATAAGTATATGCATATATGTATAAGTATATGCAATATATATATATATATATATATATATATATATACATATATATATATATATATATATATATATATATATATATATATATATATATATATATATATATATATATATATATATATATATATATATATATATATATATATTAGTGATATGCAAGGGTACCCGGTTTGGACCTGGGAACCCAGTAATTTGGCTGTTTTCCCTGGTACCCCCAATCAGCCATTTTATTGTAGTACTCGGCACATGGTATCTTAAAAGAAATTTTTAATAGACATTAACCTTAATTGCTGTAACTATTTGTTTAAGTTGTACTTTAAATTGTGTCCAAATATTATTAACAAGATTGCTTTTAGTTTAAACTTCAATCAATATTAACGTAGCTTTATTTTCTGTTTTGTATAAAAAAAAAGTACAAAAAATGAAGTTTATACTGAAGTTTATACTAAATTTATTAATAATTTTGGAACAACTAAAATGATTCTAAAATAAATGCACACAAAATATGGGTCGGACAAAATGACAGATAGATGTTGTTTTTTACCGGACAAAAATGAAGTTTTCACCTCCATGGCTTGGCTTGATTCTCAAGATTGGACAAACAACCTGGATAATGGTTACCAAAGTATACAATACCTTATGCAACAATTTTGGAAATTACTTGTAGCAGCAACCATCCAAGAAGTTAATATTTACAAAGACTGGAATGCATTAATAATAATAGTACAAAGAATGTATTCAAAGTTATCATGTTTTGAAATTTGGGCAAAATTATACACTTAATAAATCAGATTGTCCAAATATCTTGTTAATAGCTGATTTGTGTTTGTATTTGTCATCTAGTAGTGCAGTCAAAAGATGTTTCAGTACACTAATGACAATATTGTCCAATAGATGACTTAGCATAAAGCATAATATGTTGGAAGAGTGTATGGTTATTTTGGGAAACAGCCATGTATGGACTGAAGAAAAACAAAATGAGATATTACAATATGCCATTAAGAAATATTTACAAAAACGCAGAATAAAAATATTTCAACTTGAAAAAAAATTTAACATTGCTGCAAATCGTAAAAATATGAATGAAGCAACAATAACTGCAAAAAGTGACATAAGTTCATCCGACAATGAACTGTTGTGTTTAGATGAACGAGATAAAAAATCTAGCAAAAACAAAAGTAGCTCCACTTACGGGTACAGATGAAGAATGTAGTAACAATGTAAGTTGTTCTACTGACAACGATTTTAGCAGGCTTGGTCGGGAAGCGGGAGCGATCGCTCTCAAATACTGACCACGGAAATTATATTTAGTTGCGAAAAACTGGCCAGGTTTTTTAGTCGTTTTGAGAACATTTAAGTTTGTTTACGAAACAAAAAATTTTTGTTTTACAGACATACATGGAAACATAAAAAACTTAAATGTTCTCAAAACATCTTGGTGCGAAAGAATAAAAAGAATATTTGCGAACACTAAAAACCCACCAATTTTACGAACAAACTAATTCTATTGGTTCAAAAAATACGCTAACTAAGCGAAATAAAATTTTGTTGAAATGTTTTAAGAAATTATATTATTTACGATTTGTTACGTTTTCATATTTCTAGCATAAATCGTTTTAAGAATATATATAAACTAGCTGGGGTGACCCGTAAAATACGGGTCTTTACCGAACCGACCATTTTTATACTTATCTATAGCTATCCGGACGTAAACTAAGGGTCTTAGTAAATCTATTCTACACCGACCTTTTCTATACTTATTCCTTACCTCAATATTTTTTTAAAACCGTTTAAAAATGTACATATAAAAAACTATACTTACTTTTTGATATGACAAAAACATTTCTGTTAAAATGTTCTTTTAAAAACTTCAAACGATTTTAATATTATGCCGATTATAAAAATTTTAATAAGAAAAAACGTAAAAAAGACTACGAACTTAGAAAAATGCTAAAACATTCAACACGTGACGCCGTTAAAGTACGCCTTAGTTAACGTTCATAACATATACACATCTAATTAGATTTTATTTAAACTCAGTTGTTGCAAACTTGGTTTTGAATTTTTAATTACACTTCTTTTGCGTCATAAATAATCTTAAATTTAAATAGAAAATACGTTTATGGGCTAATTGGTAGACGCGCAACACTTAGACATTTGTAGTCATCTTACCCCGGGAGTTCATACTCCAGTGACTTTTTTTTTTCATCCCAACTTACAACAAAAGTAATTAAAAATAAATGTTATCATTGAAACAGTTTTAAACATTTCTTCCTATTTATCTTTGAACTTAACTTTATTCACTGCAAACATACTTTTGGTGTTTGTAAGCGTTATTTTACGTTTAGTATTTGTAGGAATTATTTGCACGCACGTATTTTAAACAATTATTTTTACTGTTTCATCTAAAAATCTTATTTAATTTAGTTTAATAATTTCTTAAATATAATATATATAATATAATTTAAAATATTTTATTAACCCTATTTAAATAAGTATCAAAACTCTTTCCTTTAATTTAAAAAGAATTTAAAATTAACGTAGGCTATAACGATATTTTACCCTTTCATCAACATTTATTTAAAAAGTAAATTTGGATATAGAAAAACGGGTTAAAGACTTATTATTTTAAATAAGTTAGCTTTATCTATTTAATGCTTTTCGTAAAAGCGTTTCTTTAAAGACTCTTAACAAATCATTCAAGCTGTTTTTACTGCCTAAGTTATTAAACCTGTTGTGTGTGCCAAAAATCGATACTTAATGCAAATGGAAACTTCGAGTGCTAATGGTGATTAAAGCATAAATGGTTCCTATTCATATATAATAAAAGGAAATATGAAAGACAAAGCAAAAATGATTTTTATATCCATTTAAACCAATAAATCCCAAAATAAAAAAATATAGATATTTACTTAAAAACATATTTTTCTTGATATAAAATAAAAATATAACCTTTAGTACAAATTACAAAAAAAAAATTTATTCAACAGAGCTACTTATAATACAATTTAAATTGAATCATTGTTTCATAAATATTAAGCTTTAGGTAAGCCATAATCAAGTCAGCTATAAGAAACGGAACTAAAAATGGAACAAAGTTATTTAAACGCATAATCATAATCATACACATTAATTACAAATTAACATGTCATGCAATCAATACTTTTGAAAACTCAAAAATGCGAATAAGAAACTTACTTTTTTATTTTTACATAACCCTGACAGACCAACATGAATGTGAGCTAAATCTATTTGCATAAAACATCACAACAATTAATTAAATAGCAGAACCACCTCCAAAGGACAAAAAAAATAGTTTTTTAAGGAAAATTAGAGTTATTGGGAGGGGAGGTATTAATAAATAAAAAAGCTCAACTTGAATTTAAAAATTAGTTCATAGTTTTGTTGAGGGTTATTGAGTTATTCTGAGTTTATTATACATATTTTAAACTACTGACACCACACACTTATATTCTTAGTTCTGGAAGGTGCTAGATAGAATTTGATTGTGTGAAAACCAAATCCCTTTGAGATTAACATTAACTTTATCAAATGTATGACCGTGACTTTTATTTCTAGTTAATGAGCATTGTTGATAAAGGTGTCTTTATTTAAATGATTTACTTTGATAACATTTAACATTCATGGGAAAAATAAAAAACAACACAAAAATAAATTTACAAAAATATATTACAAAAAAAAAATGAAGTGGCTCAAAAGTTGTCAATTTCTTTACATTTTAATATGTAAAAAAACTATTGACAACTTTTGCGCCACGTTGTCTTCTCCTCCCAGCATCCGCTCTATTCCCTGTGTTGTATGGGGTGCCATCCCTCCATCTAAAGGAGGGATGGTCGTCCCCATACAAACACCAGCGATGGAAGGCCCTCATAGATAGAGGGCCTGGATGCTGGGAGCGATACTTTCTGAATTCTTCCCATGACTTCGAGCCTGAAAAAAAAATTATATATAAATACAACTATGTACCAAGGTAATACTTACAAAAAATCTACTGTAAAAAAACAATAAAAGCAAATAATGTAATAAATTAAGTACAAGTGAGCACAACAACTTATTTATTTTACTCACTAATACTTGACTTATTACATTAACTAATTAAACTGGAAAGCACATTTGTAGCTATATTAAAAAACAAAAGGTACAATAAAAGCAATCAATCAATGTAATAAGTCAAGTAAAGGTGAATATAACAACTTACTTGTAACAGAAGAAGCAGCAGCTAGAGATAAATAAAAGAAAATTAAAAATGCAATAAAACCAATTAATCCATAAATTAAGTCAAGTATAAGTGAATAGAACAACTTACTTGTAACAGAAGAAGCAGCAGCTAGAGATAAATAAAAGAAAATTAAAAATGCAATAAAAACAATCAATCAATGTAATAAGTTAAGTAAAAGTGACTTACTTATAACAGAAGAAGCAGCTAGAGATAAATAAAAGAAAGTTAAAAATGCAATAAAACCAATTAATCCAATTTAAGTCAAGTATAAGTGAATAGAACAACTTACTTGTAACAGAAGAAGCAGCAGCTAGAGATAAATAAAAGAAAATTAAAAATGCAATAAAAACAATCAATCAATGTAATAAGTTAAGTAAAAGTGACTTACTTATAACAGAAGAAGCAGCTAGAGATAAATAAAAGAAAATTAAAAATGCAATAAAAACAATCAATCAATGTAATAAGTTAAGTAAAAGTGACTTACTTATAACAGAAGAAGCAGCTAGAGATAAATAAAAGAAAGTTAAAAATGCAATAAAACCAATTAATCCAATTTAAGTCAAGTATAAGTGAATAGAACAACTTACTTGTAACAGAAGAGGGGACTTGGTTGCCCTCTCTTTACAACCGGAAGTATTTGCCTAAAATCCCCACCCATAAGAATAACTTTACCACCGAAAGGAAACTTGTTATTGCAAACGTCTTGAAGTAACTTATCAATGGCATTTAAAGCATGTTTAGGTATCATGGATGCCTCATCTAGTAAATAAAGGCTAACTTGCCTCAAGAATTTTCCGTGTATAGAATTTGGAGTTACATTGCATGTGCTATTTTCCAAAATCGGCACAGGAAGTTTGAACAAACCATGAAGTGTACATCCTTTTTTTAAAAGAGTTGCAGCTATTCCTGTCCATGCAGCTGTTGCAGTTATAATATGTCTACTGCTGGTTTCAGCGATTAAATAATTGTATGTAAATGTTTTACCACAACCTGCAGGGCCATCCATAAAAAACAATCTAGACTGCTTGTTTTCATTGTTAGGTTGCTCACTAAGAGCAGAAAGGATAGCATCAGCAATTTGACGCTGATTATCATTTAACAATGGTCTAACCCTATTTGCTTCATCAATTAAAACCTGAACATCTTCCTCTTCATTTTGTGGGACATAATCTAAAAACTCATCTAAAGTAGGAAGATTAACATCAGCTAAAGTCTTACCATTCTGATTAATTATAGATTCAATTTGACGCAAAGCTGCCTGCTCAGCAATTATTGGTGGCATGGAATGGTGAATGTAATCCTCCATCATAAAATCTTTAAAGGCATTCCAAAGATTTAATGGATCATCAGGTTCACAGAAAGTCAAAATAATGGAAAACAACTGTCTAATTTGATTTGGCAACCGAGTTGCAGCAGCCTCAGTTAATGTATTTCTCCATTCAGCGTCGTCTTGTAACAGACCTAATTGAGAACATGCTTCTCGGAATGTATTAAAAACTGTACCATTAACAGTACGCAAATCTTCAAAAGAAACTGCACCTCTAACATGCAAAAGTAACATTCTAAGATAAAATATTTCACCTATTGGACTCACTTTATACATCCTAACAATCACCTTATTGCTACCTCTTTGCCTAACTTTCCATTTACAATGTTTGCTATCAAAAACAAAGTGGTAAGGAATTTCAACATATGGATAGTGAAGGGCTTGTTCATTTTCAACATTTAATTTAAACCATGCAGTTAGGTGAGTGTCACGCTGTGCTGCACGGTCTAAAGCTGCCTGTTCTTCGCCTTCTACAAAATATATCATCTGATTATCTGGCAGATGAACCTGAAGTCGAATGATGTTATGTGACATATCACTTAAAGAATACTCAAATATTCGCCACAATGATTCTGGAGCTGAGACATAGCGACAATTTAAAAACGTGTTTATTTCATCATGGTTAACTTGCTCATTTATCACCACATTGGCACAGTCATGCCCTTTGTAAATGTACTTATATAAATACTTAACTGACTTTATGGTCATGCAGGCTTCAACATTTATGTGTGCTTGATATTTTTTAGAAAGCCATGGGTTATAAGGTACAACCCAACGGTTGTCAACTTGATTACCTTTTATATTTACAATTCTTCCATTATCGACGCGCCTATAGCGTGGATAACCATTAAAAATTGCAACAGTGTGGGGATTAAATTCCTTAGGAAATTTTTTTGTGCATTTACCATCTTTCATGCAGGGAGAATTGGGATTTAAAATTCCACATGGTCCATGTATCATGCATGATTTTATAATTTCAAAAAGTTCAGGATCAACAGCTGGGTCTGGGATTTCTGCTGATATCAAACTATCAATATCTTCTGCTGTTTCTAGCTTATCAGCATTTACAAAGTGCAATAAAATATGTACATGTGGCAAACCACGCTTTTGAAACTCAATAACCTGCACATGACTTACAACTTTGCCTAAGACTCCATGCTTAAAAATATCCTCTAAGAAAAATTTAAGTTTCATTTTAAATACCCGACAAACTAAATCAGGTCTGTCATTAGCAGTTTGGCCTGGGTTTAAATTTTCTACTATTTCTCTCCATTTTGGATTGCAGGTAAAAGTAATGAATAGATCTGGTTTACCATATTTCTTTATGACTGCCATCGCATCTTCAAAGTTTTCTTTTAATGCTCTTGGACTACCAACATATGAAGAAGGCAATATAACAACACAGCCTGGTCTTACATTAAGATCATTAGCACGATTAATTACATGTTCATGCAATGCATCATATTGCTCACTTCTAAGTTTGTTTTGGTTATTTCTAATAAAAGCAAGGCGCTGTCCCTCAACTTTGACATATGCATCAACAACATATTGCTGAAAAAGTTTCTTACCATAGAATATAGGACTAAAAGTTTGTCTAACAGCAAGCCTATAATTATAATACTGAGACAAAGTAACATGGTTTCTAACACGGGTTGCACGGTCAGGGTTGTGCTCTAGTTGATTGTGCCATCCAGCATCACCTCTCGGGAAGAATATTGGATATACCAAAGGATCCAAATTTGCAGACATAGACGAAATTGTTCTTAAAGGCTGACCTCGAGGGTATATAACAATTTCCCTGGATGCAGGTGGAGCACCATCATCTCCCACAAACACAATAGCAACTTCCTCATGGGAAGGAAGATTGTATCGACGTCTATCATGACCTTCAAGCAAAGACATTCTTACAACAGAGGTTGGTCTACCTTCTAAAGCTGCTTGGCGGATTTCTTCATCCTCTACTTCTGCCATGTTTTTCAAATGCAAATGGGTTTTCTTGATTAATTAATGTTTGCAAGAGTTGCATTAACTCATGTATACAACCATCATTACCAGGTTGTTCCATTCTGAATGACACTGCTGCATTAGGATCATAGATATACAGCTGACAATATTTGGGCAGACAACCTTCTGCAGGCCTTAAATTTCCAACACAATGCAAAATTTGCCCACAGACCCTAAAACATAAAGGGCCATTATTTGAGGGAGGAGCTATTTCGGCAGTGAAGGAAGCAAAAGATAAAGAGGAATTATAACTCCTTATGTGTTGAAAAAAATTTTGATTTACAGCATGATCAACATGGTTTCCTGTCATTAAACCAGTCAACAATGGCGGATAAAGAGAAAGAGGAGCTAATGCAACTTTTCCTGAATGGCAGCACAAAAAATGAGTTTCATTTAAAAACTTCTTTGCACTGCAATACTGACAATTATGGTTTAATTCTCCGAGGTAGTTACTCTCTATAGCAATATTATTTCTTGCTATGCGATGCATATTATACCTATTAAGTTCTCGCCTAGCCTGATTTCTTTCATTTTGATTACAATTTATTTCAGCTCGCCGGGGCTCATCTCTTTCAATTCGACGATGATTTATCTCAGCTCGCCGGGGCTCATCTCTTTCCATTCGACGACGATTTATCTCAGCTCGCCTGGGCTCATCTCTTTCATTTCGACGGCGGTTTATCTCAGCTCGCCTAGCCTGCCTTCTTTCATTTTGACGAAGTCTAATAATTTCATTTCTTAAATTATTAGACATAATTAGGCATCAAAGGAGTGTGTAAAAATGATGCCTAATATAATAAAAGTTGAAGTTTCTTTTTTAAATCTAAAATAAAGTGTAAGCAAATAATACAGAGCATAATACTATAATCTATTATATTCTACCATATATAGCATTGTGTTAAGATAACATAGTTTTATTAAAAACTTAAACTAAAGTTATAAATTAATGTAATATTTTCAACTAAGTATTGTTTATATATTTATGGTAGTTGTTATCAATTATTGACAAAATATTATAAGTATTTAATCAAAAAAAACAAAAAAAACAAATGTAATTTAAAAAACAAATTTTTTACATATAAGAACTCATAAATAAAGCAAATTAAAAAAATTTAAGGCCTGTCAACTCAGCAGGTACTGCTAGCATGGAAGGATAAAATGTAATCATCCATCAACAAAACCCTTTCATTACTTTGAAAGGCATTTAACGCAAGATTTGCAATAAATAAATACAAAACTACTAAAAGAACCTCTATAAACAATCATATATTTGCTTCAAGTAAAGAAACTTGGAAATATTGAAACTTCTTTTACTATTTTATTTTTTTTTTAGATATTTAATATTCTAAAGAAAAAGGGACAATAATTTAAGGCAAAAAAATTAAAATGTCTATACATATAATATATGTATAGACATTTTAATTCTATATATTTTATTGTGTGTGTGTGTGTCTATATATATATATATATATATATATATATATATATATATATATATATATATATATATATATATATATATATATATATATATATATATATATATATATATATATCATATATATATATATATATATATATATATATATATATATATATATATATATATATATATATATATATATATATATATATATATATATTGATGTACATACAAAACATTAAAATAATAATATAAAGAAAACATTCTCTATACAAAAAATCCTAAAAATTTAACAAAAGTTATTAAAACTTATGCTTCAACACGCTGTATACTTACTTTTATATATATTAAAAAAATTTGAGTTAAACATATTTAATGAAGAAAATCGAAACTCTTAAAAATTTTAATGAGGAGGAGCTGTTAGTAAAGCCTGCTTTTTAACAAAATTTATTTATTGTCAAAAGCATACATTGTTAAGAACAGAGGATAACAACATTAAAACACATTTTTTAAACAATATTTTTTCAACACATTTTAGAAATACACTAATTACAAACAGAATTAATTTATGTGTTTTATTATGACGATACACCACTCTGCTGGCGAGGACAATATTTTTGCTCTCAACAAAGCCAGGTCACATTATAGCAAAGTACACCACTTGGCTAGCGAGGTCAACAATCTTGCTGTAAACTAAGCCCAGTCACAACAATTTGAAACCATGCAAACAACATAATTATCACTTACAAACTATAAACATATTACATATAACACACCACAAACATTGAAACATTTCATATATTTACACACTTACAAAATATAAACCCATATAACCTTAACACATATATACACAATAAAACACAATATAAATAACACACATATATAGATAAATATATAAATTAAGAAAAATATATAAATTTGAAACTTTACAAATACAACCTTATTTTTGTTTTTTGAAATACCTCGTAATAAATGTTTAACAACTTTCAAAAACAAACTATCAAACAATCTGGTTTTTTATACGGATTTTTATAACTTCTTTTAAATAAGGTATTAAACGATCTTGTTCTTTAACATGTAACATTGAGTTGACCGTGTGAGATGCAAGTGTTTTAAACACTAACTTTATCAAGAGTTTGACCTCTCTGACCTTTGAAATGAGCAACGTCTTCTTGAGTCGTCTTTTAATTTAAAAATTAGAGATTAATTTTATAAATTAATAAATTTAAATACAATTGACAAAAGACTAAAATGCATGATTTAAATAAATCACCTGACTTTAAAAGTTACTTTACTAATTCAATAATAACATAATGTTCATCCTTTACTACAGAAGTTATCAAATAAAAATTGTTGATCTTATCACTAATTAAGCTGATGAAACAAAGTTTTTGATCTCATTACTGATTAAGCAGATACTAACAGATTATTAAGATTTGAAAGAGCCCCATTAGGCGAGTTCAGAAGTAAAGCAATTTATGATAAAACTCAAAGGCCAAGTATGGTAAAAAAATCCGTGTAAAGGTGCACGAATGGTGAGCAGCAGCGTTAAGTTAAGTATTAATTATAAGCGATTGTTTACAAAAACAAATGTTTTAAATATATATTAATTAAATTGTCAAAATTTTAAAAGTTTATTATAAATTATAGATTTTATTTGTACATTCTTATTTTTTATTTAAAAAGTATGTATTCTATATGTAAATGTAATTTTGTTGATCTGTTTTTTATCGTAATGTATCTTTTAAAGCAATTTTTATGATTTAAATAAAGACTTACAAAAATAATTGCGTTTTCAATAAAGTTATAATTGTTAAAGTTAATAAAACTAATCATGTAATGCATATAAGAAGTTTCTGGTTCCTAAACACAAACAACGCATACAAAGTAACTCGCGGATGAACAAGCACCGCGCCTGAGGTCACGACAGAAAACAAATATATATATAGCAAATAATTAGATATAAAGAAAAGTTACTAGATATTGGTTTACTAACTCTAATTATTTTCGCTTCATTTGCCATTCTTAAAAACTCGTTACACTTTTTTCTGCTTTAATTACTAATTAAATTACTAACTAATTAAAAAGCCCACTCACTAAACATCATCAGCAATATTGTGAAGCAGTTTCGCTTCCTCGTCATATTTTTAACCTTTTTAGTTGATTTCTATCTTGTTAATTTAATGACAATAGTAATTCAATGATTTAGTTATTTCATTTGTTTATCTTACTAAGAAGAATTGCTTCAAATATGTTAAACTTTTCAAACTACGCGAAACGTAAAATAGGTATTAATAAAAATTAGCTTTTTTATTTATAAAATAATTTAGCTTAAATAAAACTAAAACTTACAAACTTTGTTTAATAAAGAATATTTGTTTCCTTTTTAAACAATTGTAAGATGTTAAAAATATGGCTTAATTTTATAAAATTTTTTTTGTAATTGTCTCTCATCGGTCCAATTAATCTTAAGCGCTTTTTTTTTTGCTTGTTAAAATGTTCTCAAAACGACTAAAAAATCTGACCAGCTTTTCGCAACTAAATATTATTTACGTGGTCAGCAATCGAGAGTGATTGCTCCCGCTTCCCAACCAAGTCTGTTTCAGCAAATTTCTTCATTATAATAATGTAATTTTATAATTTATTTCTTAAATAACATGTATAAATTACAATAATATTAATACATTTTCAAAATAGATTAAAAAAGGTTTTGGACACATTTTCTGTTCATGCCTTGAATAGACGATATTTGATAACTCTAAAGATGCTATGCGCGCAAAGGATTCTAGGTTTGCCAAGGTGATTAAAAATTCAGCTACAAAAACAGCGTATGTTTCATTTCATTAAATCAGATTTATCTTATGCGAAAAACACATTTATTTAATGTGATTGCAAGATGGGTGGATTTTTAAAAGAGATTTTTAGATAAAAACAATTAAATACCAAAATAATAAATTATTAACACAAGAGTTAAATAAAATTAATCAAATTCATTTATAAAGTCAATTCTTTCATTTATTTGTATAGTATTTATAATGCTATATGCTATATATTCCACTTGAACTTTGTTATATACATTTGCAGTTGCACTCGATAATAATAAGCATGGTTTCTTTTTAAGCGAAACTTATCCTGATAAATTTCTAAAAAAACACTTTTTTGCAAGACAAATTCCTTTATACTAAGTCCTCTATGTGTCCATGGACACTTCAGTTCCAGCAATCCAGGTTCATGGCGTTTACATAAAACTAAACCATCGGGACTTGCTCCTAAAAAAGGCCACAACAAGCTTGTAAAAAATTCAGCCCTTTTAATTGTAAATGTCTTATGAAGGTGACTGTTAATACTCAAGTATTTTTTTCTAACAATTGGCTCATTTCTAATACCCCAACTTGTAGCCTTTGAATTAATTTTTTTGCTATATCCACAAATTTTGCTTATTATTGATTTTGACTTTTCAAGATTAATAATAACATTACCTTCATTAATTTTATTAACTGCAGATTTAAAATTTGACGCTGTAATTCTATATTTTCTATGTTGAAAAGAATTGTCACTGAACTTTGACTGATTGTTTTGCAATAAGTAAAGACTGTTGTTCTTTTGTTATTTTTAAGTTACTCATTAATATCTCAAAAGAGCATGAACTTTTTTTATCACTTCTGCAATTGTTTTTGGAAAATCGATTAACACAGATGTCGAGATTTCAACTTCTTTGTGTACCATACTGATATTAAAAAACGTACTTTCTTTGCGCATTAGTGTAATTAAGCCACATTTATCGTTAGTAATTTCAGCAAGTAAATCTATATCGTTTTCATTAAGAGGTTTATTATCTATACTATGAATAAATCTATTCTTGGGTAAATTATCTGTGTATTCTTCTTTTTTTGATTTTTTTTAACTCTATTTTAACTAATGTTTCAGGAGCATGCAGTCTAATTTGTTTCTTAAATGGAACACTCCACTGTTGTTTTTTGGAAGTACAGGAATGGTTGTTACCTAAACTTACTTCCTTTTCAATGTACCATAATAATGCACCAACATGCTTGCATATACCAGACATTCTAAAAATATACAGGCACACATACACACCTATGTATATATATATATATATATATATATATATATATATATATATATATATATATATATATATATATATATATATATATATATATTTTTTTTTTTTTAATATTATCTTATATAAAAATTTCCAAAGACCCAAAAAGTATCATACATACCCAGCTAGACAGGAGCAATTTCCTGTTACAACATCGCCAGAATCTTTATGTAAAACAATCCAAACATTATATGGTACATGGGAGAGTTTTTGTTCTGGCAAACAAACACTTTGTATAAAACAGTATTTGATCATATCCCCTATTGCATGAGACATTACATTAGACAAATGGCCTGAGTTTAAAAGACTTTTGCCTCCTTTAAATGCTTTGCCTGCATTGTTGCTATAAAGATAAATGTTGATCTGTTGTAACAATGTGTCTGGAAAATTTAGAGGTGCTTCAGTCCAGCCATTTTTCAAATTTAAAGGATTAGGTAGATGTACTAATTCATTTTCAATAAAGAGTTTTTTTAAAAGATCTTGTTATATTTCATCAACTTCTTTTTTAGAATTGGTGAAGGTGACAGGAAGATTCATATTAAATACACTAAGTGCATTGTTAACAAAAGTTTGTTTGTCCTCGTTTCTATTGATACCACGGTCACCTAAATAATCTTGAAGCTTTGATATAGTCCATTTCTCAAACTTCTGGTTTTCTTTTAGTGAAATCGACAGGATTGGTATTTTTGGTATAGGTAAATCATTATTATAAGCCAACTTAATATTTGAGGAGAGATTGTAACTAGAAAGTATCCTATTCCAAACAAAGATAACTTTTTCTAAAACTTTTTCTTGTTTAGATTACTAAAACCATGATAATTCTTTGATAGTTTTAAAAAATATCCAAGGTCATTAAGCTTCCATTTAGAAAAGTTTACATTTTTATCGAATTTCAAACCTTTTGTAGAAAACTCATTCATTAACATTTTAACTAAATCTCCGCAGTCGTTTTCAACAAACTCTGAATTCACATCATATCATATCAAAGTCTTGTGTATCATATCATATCATAACATGTATATCATTTCATAACAGTCGTAAAATGAAATATTTTAAGCGATTTGTTATCACCCTGGGTTACCCACAATTCATAGCGAAAAATTCTGAAAAAAGTTATCAAATATTGTCTATTGTATCAAATATTGTTGCTGAAAAAAATAATCTAAAAATAAGAAAACAAAACATATAAAATAATTTTGATAATAATCTAGAAAGAATCACAGGCGCACTTTTAAAAAATCGCTTTTCGTTCTTGACTCATGTTATTAAATTTTTAATAAAATCAAATGCTATATATGCCAGATCAGCTTATTGTTTGAGGGGCTTGCTATGATTAAAAAAAAAAATGTCTATAGTATTTCTAAATAAAAAATAATAATAATTGTCAAGTGTCTGATTATATTTCCACAAGTAGCAGATTAGGCTTTTTTGGGAACAGGGGCTAATTTTTTTTTAGAGGCTTTTTTTGTGTGCATAAAGGTGACTTCAAAAAAAAAAAAAAATGTCCATTTGAATATTTCAGGAGCCCGAATATTACGCGGCCCTTGGCTATAACCCCCTTCCACTTCATCCACAACTGATTTCTATTGTATTGTTAAACAGTTATCGAGTTTATATAATTCTATATTTTATATACAATGACATTACACCAAAATATATTGTAATAAGAACAAAAAAAAATTATATATATATATATATATATATATATATATATATATTATTATGTTTTTATTTTCTCATTAGTAATTAAAATAATAAATTATTAAATAAAAAAATAAAATAATATGACAAATTAGTTTGATTTTTTCAGCATGTTTTTAAAATGAGCCATTTTTAATATATGCAAATAAATCGTGGCCAATTTATCAACAAAAAAAAATTATATAATGGTTATTCAAGGTGTGCGACTGCACACGTCTCCTGAGAAGGTCTGCTAAACCATATAAAGCAAATTAAATGTAAAACAAATACTTCCAATAAATCATGTAAATTAAATTTCAATATATATATGCGCTAAATATAAAACCAACAACTGCACCATACCACATAGTTTAAACATAAACAAAACTTAGAATGAACAATAAACTGTATAAAATTAAAGTAAATATAAATTAAAAAAAGAATGAATAACGTCACTAAACTGTTCAACCTAAATAAAATATTAATTAATTATTTAACAAATATTTGCAGTAAACCATACTGGTTTAAACTAAATATAAACTAAATACTAAAAGAATAATTTTACTAAAACAAATATATTAATTATAATATAAATATTATTAATATTAATATATATTAAATATAAGTATAATATTTACTTATATTTAATATGTAACATATATTAAATATAAGTATAAAGTGAATATAAAATAAGTTACTTGAATAAACCATATAAATTGTAGAAAACTCTTGAATAAAACCATGTAGAAACTAAATATAAAACAAATTATTTTACTAATAACCATATAAATCAAACTAAATTAAAGTTAAAATGGAATTTTGTACTTCAATATACAAAAGTTAGTTATAAATATAAAATGAAGAATCATATTAAACCATATAAACTAAATATAAACTAAACATAAAACAAACAACTCTATTAAACCATATAAGTTAAATATAAAATGCATCATACTGCCTTGATTTTTTCTCTGGCTGCGAACTCTAATAATAACAAAATATGTATAAATGTGTCATGATTTTGGCTGGCTTCTAAAACAAAATAAATTTGAAGCAAGTAAAAAAAAAATTTTTTTTAGTAATAAGACATTAATACTGTTTTTACTTTCTTCTCTTAATTACCTGCTATAACACTAAACATTTGTTTAGTGTTATAGCAGGTAAAATAATATAACTAGTGCATTAATACTTTATTTAATATAACCAATAACTACTTTTCTCTAATATGCTTCACTAGTGACTAGACTTACTTGTTCTAGTTGCAAACTTTATATAAAGATAACAATTTGTCAAGTATCCCTAATATATACTGCAGTTTATCCGAATAAATTATTAAAACATTGTTTTTATAGGGAAAAAAAAACACAATAAACAGCTTACATAAATGTAGAAAAAAAAATTTTTTAATGAGTTCACCATAAAAATCTTATTTGACATTTTATTTTTTTATTTAGCTCTTGCACAAAACAGGAGGACATTAGTCATCTTAAATATAATATTTAATATATTGAGACTGTTATGATTAAAATGTGCATAAAATAAATGTTCAAGTCTGCAGATTGCGGCTAACATTATACGGACTCGGTAACTAAAAAAAAGTGTTGCAATAGGCACAAAAGTATCGAAATTGGAATATTTAAAAAGTATTGGAAAGAGAGTAACTAAACTGATTTATGTTATGCAACATCTGTCCCCTATAACATTTTTAGGTTACGTTACGTATTCTAACGTAAACGAGATTCGTTACGTTACGTGCAAAATGTCCGTTATTTTTACGTAACCGAGAGGTAAAATTTTACGTAACGATACGTAACATTGTAACGTAACGTTACGTGCAAAATGTCCGTTATTTTTACGTAACTGAGACGTAACATTTTACGTAACGATACGTAACATTGTAACGTTACATTGTTCCCGTATTCATATGAGATTAGTTTATTTATTGTTAACGTTCTTGACAAGACATACTCTCACAGCCTAAAGAGTTTAGCTGGAAGGGTAAGCCTCATATATAGCGAGGAGTGGACAAACACTGGTAAAATGAAAAAATTAGCAAATAAATAACAATCAAACTAAAAATAAAACATATTCTAAAAATTCTAAAATTACTTAATACTAACCGTAATCTTACCGTAAAACATATTGTTAGAATAATGAGAACTTTGTATCTGACAAAATTGACATTATATACACATTTTTGCTTGTGGGGTAATAAAAACACAAGTAGTGATTAAATAAAAAAGTTTGTAAAAAAAATTGAAGTTAACGTTAATACTATTTCACCGTAACGTGAAAATTTTTAGAAAAAAAAAAGTTTAGAATAGCAAATATAATTGTTTTTAGATTTTAAATATAAAACTTGTGTGAAATAGAGTTTGCAAACAAAGGGGTCGTTCGCACCTAACAACCCTTTCCCCCCCCCTCCTCATATACATTTTTTATTTCATATAAAGTTTATTGATGACGTTCAGAAAAATGCCTTTAATTCAGAAGTTTATTATTAGGAAAAAAATTAATAACATAGTAATATAATCTGTGTACATTTTTCATCTAATCACTGTCTTTGGTAAACGAAATATCATCGTTGCAAATAAAGGCGTTATTGTCAGAATTATCATTCCCAATAGATTCAGGTGCAATATTAGCCTTCTTTGGTGCCCAACTAGGTGTGCCTATTAGTCTGGCTTCTGCCTTGACTGCTGCGCGTTTTGCATGCATTGGCATTCGTTTTAATTGATCCCAGAGCGCCTCTGCCACCTTATGGGCGTTAATGCGTTTTTGCGATCTTAGCTGCAGAGAATCTATAAAATATAAAAATAATATCTACATCTTTAAAAAAATGGAATTGGTAATTTTTCTAAAATTTTTTTTAGTTACTAATGTCTCGACGAACGCATTGTTGAATACCATATTTCATTAATGATTTACGTTATTTAACAAATTCTTTTTATTAACAGTTGTAAATGCATTGAATTCAATGCAGTCTTTTTTTAAAAAAAATACCCACAAGCAATCTAATTTCTTATTTTAAATATTGTTACTGTAACCCATGGAAACGACTTGTTACGTATAAAAATAAAAAATTATTTCTCAATTATAACACGTCACAAATATAATTTTTTTTTTACGTTACCTTACGTCTATTTTTTACTTGTAAGAGTGTAACGAATTTAGACTTGAAGTAACGTTAAAAAAATTTATGTTTGAGACGTATTTTAGTAAGTCTCAAATCCAGATTTTGTTACGTTACATAACGTCTCAACTAATTACTCTTTAAAAAGTTTAAAAAAAAAACCAATTAAGACGTAATGTTACGAATTGAGACTTTTTGTTTTTTCGTGACAAAGTAACGAATTGAGACGAAGCTATTTTACAATAAAAATAAAATAAAATAAAAGTATTTAGCAATACGGCAATGATGAACAAACATTTACTGCATTTTCAAGTTTATTTACTTAATAGTTGAATAAAAAGTAGAGAATGTAACCTTGTTACCAATTGTAACCGATTGAGACGTAATGTAACTTTAAAATGTTATAGGGGTGTGGTGTTTTAAAGCAAAACTCTTGTGGGATGAGTACAAGTTGTTGTTTAATAAAGTTGTGTAGAATATATACGTATACACACACACACATCTCAAATAATATACGTATACACACACACACACACACATCTCAAATAAAAAATTATTTTATTTTATGTTTAAAAGCCATAGTTTTTAAATATAAAATCAAAAATAATAATCTGTATATAAAATATTATTTTTTTATATAATGTTGCTTTTTTTTAACATTTTCACAATAATTAGATGTATTGTTTAGTTATTTTTTTTGGAAAATTGTGAATTGCACACATTTTTTCGTTTAATAATTGTATAACTTTATTATATCAACTGTTTTTAATGTTTATTATTAAATATTATTTTATTCTTCAAAACTTGTCTATCAGTATTTCAAGTAAACTCATCAATGTTTTCAATATATAGTTATTTAACATTTTATAGAGAAAGATTAGATTTTTTGCCTATTTAACTCAATCGACACAATCCTCCATTATCAGTTGTTTCTCACCTTTAAATATATGAGCTGGATAGTTAATATTCTTTTAATTCTTTCACAAGAAGCTAGTGCATTTAATAATCCTTCTATGTAAATTATAAATCCAAAATCCAAAAATAAAAATGATTTTATATAGTTTCCGATTTAGGAATCATTATATAATTGCATTTGCAGCCCTTGGAATTGGCAATGCTGTCCTAAATGCTTACCTAAAAGTGTTTGAGGTCAGTAAAAAACTGCCGACCTTGTTTCTATGTTTTATGGTAAGACCTTTGTATCAAATTTTTTTTGCAGACCTGATACTGACCTCTAAAAGATTTTTAGCAATAAAAAGCTCTAAAAGATTCTAGTAAATTATTGCTGACCTCATTTTTCCTAATTTAGAGGGTTGCATTTATATTAAACATTTGCAAAAATGCCCCTTCTTTTACTTCCTTTTTTAAAGTTTTATCTTAGTTTGGTTTAAACCAACATTTTTAAAAATGTTTACCATGCCTTAAACTATTGATAAACCATAGTTTAAATAATTTGGTTTAAACCAAATTGTTTTAACCATTTGCTTTTTTTTATTAAACTAATTTTAGTTTGATAATTGAAAAACCAAATATTTTATTTTTCTGCGGTTTTTAAGGTAGCAACCATTAAATTTCTATATATTTTAGGTGAGTCAAAGAAGCAAGGAATTGCTGGAATGGCAGACATAATTAACAAAATCTTAGAGAAACCAATATCCAATAATAAAGTAAAGTGAATTTAACTTTAATTATGAATTTTTAAATATTAAATAAGACACACATTGAAATTTGTTTAGTTGCTATAAAGTTGGTATTTTCTTAACTTATAGGTTCTAAATTTATAATTCAGTGCAAAACTCAGGAGTATTGCTCCAACAACAATAAAATCATGGTTATAATTGCATAATACTTTTTTTTACTTTTTACTTTTATAATTGAATTCATTTTTACTCAAATCACATTGTTTTTGTTTTTTTTAATTTAATCCACCTCATTAAACCTTCAGAAGTGCCATTCAGCCTTCAGAGTGCCATAAAGCCTTCAGAGGCTTACAGGACCAGAGGCTTTGCAGGACCACTACAATTCACAAGGCTTTTTTTTTTTAAATTCATTTGCATTTTTCTTTCAACCTTAAACTCTGAAATCTTGCCTTTGTTAAACAAGGCTACTGAGAAACAGGTTAAGTTTGAATCTTCCAAACTTAATTTCTAGATTGTGAGAAGTGTTTTAACACTAGCCTACTACTATAGGGTAAAAATTTCTCAAAAAATACAAAAAAACACAAATCTGCACCCTATATCACCAAAATTTTTGAAACTTGGCACAAATGTTTATAGACATATGTTACGAAAGATTGTAATTTTTTTTCATAAAATTCCTTACCGTTTATAATTTACAGCAATTTGAAGTTTCTTTGATTTTGACTAACAACTGAGGGGGGAAAAGGGCCAAAAATCATTCCGTTTACTTTCACCTTCAATATGGTGCTTGTAGTGATGCCACAGTTCTGAAACTTTGTACCAAAAGAGTTTAAAACCTGTTAAATCCGAAAAATATAGTTTTTTGTATGTCAAAACAAGGGAATCTAGCTAATTTTAAGATCCATAAAATACACTTTATAACACCGAGAAAAAAGGGCATTGACAATTACAGCTATAAAAAAAATCTGACTGATATAAAAAAAGTTTAATCTCGATTTTCTTAAAAATAAGATCAACACCTACTTTTCGAACCAATTTTGTTTTGGCCTTTTATTTACTTGAGGAATTATTGATGTTTGATATAGACACAAAATTTTTTAATATTTTTTTAAATTAGACACTTAATATAACCCCACCTTTTACCAATCAATCAAATCAGAAACTAAAAATTTAGTGACTTTATTATCTTTTTCATTTTCATATGATATTTACAACAAAATTTAAGCGTATATAATTTTTTTTTTTTAAATACTAAACTTTAGTGATTTTATATATGCTTTACATTCACATTATTTACAAGTTGCTTCACAAAACATAATATTTAAAAAAAGAATGGATAAGACATAATAGACTCATTAATATAAAAATTTCTACTTCCTTAGGAAAATAATTTTTTTTAAGTCCTCTTTAGCTAAATAGTAGCAAAGTCCTGTTTTTGTTATCGGTACCTCAACTTTGCAAATAATGTGGACATCAGGAATCCAGCATTGGCTTTTCTTTGGTGGCCATTTAAACAACCGTGCAGGACCATTAGGACACATAAATTTTACAAGCACATCTTTTTCTTCTAAATTAATATCTTCAACGACTCCTATCCACCACTTTTGCTCATAGGAAACACAGGGATAATCACCTGGTACTAGGTTTACAGTTGTTATCTGGATATTTTCAAAGTCATGAATTAAAGCAAATTCTTCATCAACACTGCATAGCTTAGTGCCTACCTAAACAAAATAGTAACATATGCAATTATTCCGTTTTACTTATCAAACATGTTTTATTAAATGGATAGATAATGCAGAGGAAATAAAATAAAATACAAATATTTTTGATAATGATTCTGCAAAAATTTAATATCTACTTGAGTTTATCAATAAAAGTTATGCGTGTATTTTAAAATATGGTAAAAGGTATAATTAAAAAATAATAATTTACCTTTTGATGGCCAGGTGGTACAAACTGATGGTAACTACGTGTTCCAGGTATTGTATTAGCAGTATCCAATCGTTCTTTAAGAGCGGTTCTCACCAAAGTTAAATCTTCTGATGAAATATATATGAAATTTATGCCTTCAATGTTTTCATTGCAATATTTATACAATGTTTGTGGAGATAAAATATGATTATCCATATCTCTTTGCAAACTTGCTAGTGTTGCCAGATGTTTGACTGTACCACCTATACCATCACAAGGTTGCTTACCGTGACTAGTTGCAAAAAAGCTCCATTTAGCAGTAAAACCAAAATCTTTACAATGGAAACAAAAATTTAACATATTTTTGCAATTCTTATATTGACCTGCACACCCATCTGAAAAGTATTCAATATTTTTTATTTGAGGCAAATTTGTTTTTATATCATTGCAAACAACCTCAATAATTTTATAAACCATGTTCACATCATGGATCATATCATCCAAAATAATGCAATAGGATTTGTGCTTGAGAATGCCTTCTTTTTAAAAATAAATAATTACTGGATGAAATGTACATTGCAAATTTGTCCAATGAAAGCTTTGCACTTCATCCTGAACTACAAATTTATAGTTTGCTGAAAAATCACCCAGAAATAATACTGTTACCTCATTCATATCTTCCTTTCTTGATCTCAGGTATAATGCTTGACTCTTTGCTAAATACGAATGTGGTGCAAGTTTTTCCAGTTTTTTACATACTAGTTCAATGTATTCAAACACTGGCTCTTTATTATGTGTCAAGTTTGACCTATCTGTTGTTGTCAATTGATCAAATTCAATCTCATCATCATCTTCAAATTCTCTAAGTATATCATAAAGTATATCATTGGTTTTCAACCAATGCATTCATAGTTGCTGGGCATTTTTCACATTTCCTCATCATACAGTCTTTATTAGTTATATCACAGACAATTTAAGGTAACAACTCTTTGTATGTCACACCAAGAGGATGTAAAAGCAGTTTCAAATTCTGATGAATAGCACAGACACATACAGAATGTGTTCCTGAGGCACCAACAGTAATACACCATTTAGGTCGCAAAACCTTGAAAATCCTATTTTTATTTCTGGGCTCTTGGTTTTAAAGGCAACAAACAATTCCTTTAAATTACATAAGAGCAAACGTTTTTGCATGTGGACATTTTTCTTTATGCTTACATAGTCCTTTTTACCAGGCCTTATACTGCTATGTTCATAGTCTTCGTAAAAGGTCTTGACCAGTTGAACTGTTACATCAGGAAGAGCTTTTCCTAATTTAGGATTAGGCATGGTTAAAATACCTTTTTCTAATGTTAACTTACGTGCAGTTTGAGCTACATAGTTTGTTACATGCAATGTTTCAGATACCTTTTTTATTGACCAGTCTGTTGGAGCAAGTGTCGCAAGTTGTACTTTTTTTGATGTTGATGGAGACTTTGAAATTTTGTTAGTTAACAATACCATCATGTTATCAAACAACTTTGTTTTTTCCATATACTTATTATTAAAACTTGACTGTTCTTCAAAACTTTCTTCTGATATATTAAGGGAAATGGCTACCTTTTTTTAAATGGAGGTTGTTAATGCTGTCAATTTTCGTTTACCTTCTCTAATTTTATCTGACTTGTGCAATCTTTTGACCTTAATTGGAGATACTCCGGCAGATGCAAAGTGTGTATCTACACTTTCTTTTTTATTTTAAATGGATCTTTCATTAACAATATCAAAATCTTCATCATTTTTATTTTCACTTATACTTATTGATAAACATGTCATAACTTTAGTTCGACAGGTTAGACACAGTTTTTTTCCAGGTATAAGATGGTATAAGATGGTATAAGATCCAGGTATAAGATGGTATTTTCCAGGTATAAGAAGATACCTATGGTTTCTGCTTCTAACACAGTATGCATTGTAATCATACGTAGAGATGCTTAAAAAGAAAGTAATTACATTACTTAAATAACATTAATTATATGTATTATGTAATTATATTACCATACAATTTGTTATATAATAACTATGAAACATTGGACAAATCTTATTACCAAAAAAACTTATATGACTTATTAATAATGATATTACCTAATGAAATATAAATATATAAATTTTTTCCTCTACACACCTTTTGGTGATTCAAAAATGGATTACAGAAACTTTTCTGATTACCCTCATATCTTACAACTAACATATCATGATCGTGTGTGCATATATTAGTAATTTGTTCTTGTTTCAGATTTGTTTATTTTTCGAGTAGCTTACGATCATTGCTGTCAATATCTTCAATCAGATTTCTTTCTTGAGTATATTATTGTTTATAACAAGCTCCATAATTATTTACAAAGCAATTCTGCTCATCGGCATTAACATGAATTTAGTTTAAATCTTTTAAAAAAGTTTCTTAATTTACTACTGATCCTAGTTCTAATTGGTTCTGACTTATATTAACTATATATAGTTGTCAAAACACAATATTTCTATCAATTTTCACAAAAAATACTGGAATTCCGATCAAGAAAGAGCTTATAATTATAAAAAATTGCCATTAATTTATCAGAACAGATCATATAGTTAAACTATAATGTTCATTTCACCTAAAAAACGTAATAATATAAAATCTTATTTAAATTTGAACAAGCGATTGTGATTTTAAGATGATTTTTTTTTTTTTAAATATTCCATGGTCTGCGTTTTTTCGCTACAAACATTTTTATTTTATGATACCGCAAAATTTATTATTTTAAATTTTTTCGTCTTTTCATAATTCACAGACCAGACAATTTAACGGAAATATGTCCTAGTCAACAAAATATCATACAGACTTAACTACACCGAGAAATATCGTTAGAAAAATTGAAAAACTAAAGCATCGATAACTCCTTGATAAAACATAAGGCCAAATAAAAATTGGTTTGCAAAGTAGATATATGTTTAATATTTAAAATAACGAAAACCAAAACTTTTTTTCATCAGTCAGATTTTTTCTAGAACTATAGTTGTCAATGGCCTTTTTTATTGTCATTAACAAGCGCGTTTTGTGGATCTAAAAATAAACTATATTTTATTGTTTTGAGAGATATAAGTTTATGATTTAGCTTCGCAACATTAGCACAAGTTTGTTAAAAGGGTAATGGTAAATTGACATATTTCCGGCTTTATCCCCCCTCTTTTTTTAAGTCAAAAAATAACTAACTTCAAGTTGCTGATTAAGTAATTATTGCAGAAGTTGTTGGAATTAAGTTAGATGTGAATATCATATTTTTAATGATAATTTAATTAACAATATACTCATCTAGTCTGATAATAATCAATGTCATATTAAAAATTTGTCTCTATAAAACATGCTTATATGAAAAGTTATGCAATTAAATTAACATTAGGATGAAATCAATTTGATACCCATTACAAGACAAGGTATTTATAGCATTGACAACTTCAATATCTCATATTTGCTTTATGAAAGTTTAGAGAATAACAATAATAAGAGTTTTTGCAACTAAGTTTTATTTTTGACATGCTTTGAGCTTATTTTTAGCTATCCTCTGGAAATGATCTAGTGTATGCAAAAACTTAAAAAATATTTGGAAATAAAAAAAATAATAAATAAAAATAACAGTTTTAGATTGCAAAGCCATTATTGGCGGACATAAAAATGATAAATGTATATGAGATCAATAGATTTCAACTCATTTCAAAAATTAACTTTTAAACCAATATTTTAAAACAAAGTTTGAGTTTAAACTAAACATTACCTATTCTTTAAGACCTAATGAGTAAGTTTGAAATGTTATGAGAATTTATATTTGATTTTTATTTTATTTTTCTTAATTTATTGTAAATATTCAATTAGGTTTTTATTCATTTATACTTTGATTTTTATTTAACAGTTTTTTTTATTTTATACTTGTTAAAGCCACTTTGAACTCCTCTGTCTGTTTATTTAAATCTTTTTTATGTAAACATTTTCATTTATATTTATTTTTTATTTTTTTAATTGTATGAACAACAAAATGTATATTATTTATATAAATTAAAAAAAAATTTATATGGCTTTAATAAAATTTTTATAAATCGTAAAAGAAATCATTTCACTTTACAGACAGTCTGTGTAAAATCAACCTGGGTACAATCTCCCTATGCATTAAAGGCAAATGCCACAAAAAAGATATCATTTTTATGCAACAAAAAAGATATCAATCCATACTGTAATGTGGTTGAATGGCATTGAATCAGCACAAATATTTTAGACTGTTTAAATCTTTTTTACTGCGATAATGAGTATTTAAGGTCAATGTCTGGAAGAAAAGAATGTTAGTATTGGAAAAATAAACACATTGTATTTATTTTTTCAATAGTAAAATTTGTTACATACTACATTTTTTTGATTTTGTGTAACCTTAAAGTTAGACAAAATCAAAAAAAAATCGATTTGTATAAATATTAAAAATAAAAATAAAAAACAAAACCTTAAGGGGCTTTATGCAGCATATAAGTTAATATCATATAGCATATCAAAAAAATGAGGTTCTATAAATTTTGCAGATCTAAATGGTGCATTCTTGCTATCCAAAAGTACATATTCTTTTTTTTTGTGTACAATGCACTAAAATGTGAATTGTTGATGGTCTTACCATTAAATTTTTGAAATGGTTATGTTCAGCAGGGAATCAAAAGTTTGCATGTTGTCCTGACATACAAGCTGGTCAAAATTTTTTACAACAGAATCTGACACAAGTTGATGATCCAGAAAAGAGATATGAAAGTAGTCAAAATGAACAGTCAGTGAATAACAACGAACAGAATTGAACTATTAACAATAAACCCTCCATTATATTAAAATATATAAGATATTAAATAAAGTGGTAGTGCTTCTGTGTTGAAAGCTTGATAAAATTACTTCTCATTTATTTATCACAAAATCACAATCAAGCTCAAAAATTGCAATCTAATACATCTTAAGGAAACAATTTTTATGAACTATATAAAGTGTAAATAAAAACTTATGTAGTTTTTATAAACTACATATGTACTTATTTACACTTATGTAGTTCATGGCAAAATATGATATGACAAGATAAGCGCTTGCTTCATAAATGAGTGGTTCCGAGTTCGATCCCCACCCTGGTAGTACCGCGCTTAACTCATTTCTACGCGCAGCAGCCTTGTTCGTCAAAGTTCGTGTTTCGGAGTTATAGAGTTGAGAGAGGGTTATAACCACAAATAAGTAGCCTCCTTGTCTGTAGTGGCCTTCTCGATCTTGAGGAGGTGAATTAAAATAAAAAAAAATGTAATTTATGTAGTACATGATGAAATACACTTAGGTAGTACATGACATACCGAAGACATGTAAAAGGCTTGTTGCTATTGTTAGCTTGCAGATTATAACCGCTGGTCAAATATAATTTGATGAAGCAATTTTTGAATAAAAAAAATCATTGTTAAAATGATATAAAATTTAACTACAACATTTGTATATTATTTGCTTATTGAGATTCTTTCCATTTTTACCTGTATATTATTACCTAGACTATAAAAAAGCTAAACCAGTTTAAAAATACTTTATATGAAAGTTAAATACTGTTTTTATTTGTCAAAGTTTGTTTTGCTGTTTCATAATTGAGTTTGACCAATGTTTTGTGTTTTAGCGTTTATTCTGTTGTTTATTACAGAGAGTTTGAATGTTCAGTCATTTATTTTTAAAGCTTTTTAAAACAATGACCAAGATTTTTAATTATGTCATTTTATATATTTAATGTTTAATTAATAATGTTTTTTGAGTACTTTTGAAATTTTTTCTTAAAATTATTATGATTTTTTTATATATGTGTATTTATATGTTTAATGCTCTATTTTTAGCAAGATGGAATATTGAGTAAAAGTAAAAAGTCAAAGAAACGAAAGATTGAAATGAAAGAAAAAATAGTTGAAAAGAAAGTAAGAATATTTTGGCTATTAACAATATTGCTTTCTTTATAAAAAATTGTTTAATTTATTGTTAAAAATATTTGTTATCATGCATCAGAATAGTGTCAGCATTCCTATACAGAACCAAAAGTTGTTTATGCATTTTGTACATTTATAAAAACTTAAATATTATTTTAAAAAACCAAAACAACCAAGCACAAAAGAAAATCACAATATTCTTATTGTCACATAAATAACACGAGCTTATGCTCATTTTACTTTATAACAATAGGCCGGGTGAATAAAAGAAAGCAAGTGCATTTTCTCATTAATTGGTCAGTTTTACGTGAATAAAAACTTCAGCAGTTTTGCACAATTTTTATTCATGTAAAGTTAAGCAATTTACTCAGTAATTGCTCAGCTTTATGTGAATAAATACTTGAGAAAAATTGCTGAATTTTTTATCCACGTAAAGCTGACCAATTACTGAGTAAAAGTAATTGCTTTTTTTTTTTCACCCAACCTATTGTGATGATCATATCGTTCTTTTAGTTTTTTAAAACCAAGAGCATCAATAATTTTCCCTGGCAAAGAGTTCCAGTATCTAACTATACGATTTGTGAAGAAATTTTGTCTCTGTTTGCAACCCTTTACAAGTTGACAATTTATTTGCATGGCATAACCACAAGTACCACAAAAAGGGAAGCAACCTTGGTGGGTGGTGCTAGTTATTAACATCAATCTAACATATTATTTTAAACTGCTGTATCATATTACTTCTTATCCTTCTATTAATCAGAGTGGTCAAGTCAAGCCACAGTGCTTCAAGTCTATTTTTGTATCGCGGTTTTGATATTGAAAAAAATTACTTTCGTAGTTTCTTGTTGAATGGGTTCTAAACCCTTTTCATCTCCCACTTGATATGGTGATTACAATTGAACTGCGAATTAAAAATATAGTCTAATGCATGTTATTTAAAACAACTTATGTTTGGATATATTGTATTAATAGATCTATTCATACGTCCTTGGATATACTGAAGAAGCGTTTATTACAAGTTTTTCAACAGCGTTTATTTTATTAAAAAATATATTTTTATTATATAGTTACAAAAGAGATTTTTTACAGAGGTTTGAAAAGATGTTTTATAGTTGATGGTTAACAAAATTATGGCCAAAATTAATATAATTTCTATAATTGATTTGCATACTTTGTCATATTTCTCTCAAAATAAGCAAAGATCTTGTTGAATTTTTTTAATTAGACTGCTGTGCCTTGATGTGGTTATTGAATTCTTTTAAACTCGACAGAACATTTATATCTTGTATTAGTTTGTAAACTAGTTAGTTTTGAATTTAAACACAGATTTAAACCTCTGTGTTAATATGCTTGATTGGCCTTCATAGCAGCAGAATTCATTTGCGCTTTAACTTTAAGATCACCCAAAATGAGTATACCTAAATCTTGTTTAATATGGGCTAATATGTGTCATTGTATGTATAATACTTATGATTCAATTTAGTTAATTCTGGACCAATATGACCTTACATTTAGTTATATTCAAGTTCATCATTAAGTTTATGTAGTGAGACATTGTTAGAGTCTTCTGTGAGACACTGCATCGAACTCTTTTTCAAAGTAAAAATGATGTTAACAGTATCCTTGATGTAGAGGCTTTACATCCTTAATATAAAGCCTCTGTGATATTATGTCAAGGGTTTCTAATAAGTTAGTCACACATGCTATTTTCAACACAAATATATTTTGCATGTTTGAGATGATACCTGTGACTTCACAGTGATACATGATAACCTCCAGAATGATGTTTTTCCAGAATTGATGTTAACGAGACTGCCTGTGGTTTAAAGTCAGTACCCTGGAGTCTTTCTTAAAAACTGGCTGATGTTTGGTTTTCTCCATCTATTGGGTACATCAGTGCTTATTGAAAGATCATAAATTATTGCTTAAGGTAAAGCCATACTTGAGAAAGAATTTAAGAGAACTTGTGGGTGGATGCCATTAAATCCAGTGGACTTTTTTGGATCAATTGCTTTAAGTCTTCTTTTGATATGCTGATGATTGTAAAAGTGATCAAGTGATTGTTTTGTATTTTACTTCTGTGCCATTCTTAACGTATGATAATCTAAAACACTGCAAAGTGTTTTAGATTATCATACGTTAAGAATGGCACAGAAGTAAAATACAATTTTAAACTTTGATTGGAGTCTTTTATTATTCCAGAGTAACAAACTAATATATTATACATATTCTTAGATGCTATATACTTTCGTACAGTTTTTCTTCCAATAAAAAATCAGCAATTATTTTTTGATGTTTCTATATTTGGTTTCATAGTACACTGACACACCTCCCCACAACAGTGTTTATGTTTGAAAAAAGTTTACACCCCCAAATTGAATTTTTCTAACAAGGTATGATTATAGTGTACACTAAAAAGCTTTACAAATTCGAAAAGCATGTCCATTCAAATAACAGTGTTTTTTTTTAGACCTTGATTTCAATAAATCAGAAACTGAGACTTTAAATGTGCGACCTGTTGCTCTTGTTAAAGATGTGGAGAAACTCACCTGGAAAATGATTGAAAAAAGAAAACAAGACACTTTTAATGTTCAGGTGAAAGTATTTGTTGGCGGCGGTGGAAGTTTAAAGTTTGGAATTGGTACTGTTGAGGTAACAAGTTACTTCAATGCTGATATCACTCCGAGGGCATTTGTCTAAACCTGAAAAAAAAAATGTCCGTTGATCAGACATTACTCTTGGGAATAGTCCAAAATATTCAGGAGAATTATGAAAACTGTGCTGTCTTTTTCAAAAGTATTGGCTTTGGAAATTTACACTTTGCGTGGATTTGAAACTACTTAATATGATTTTAGGACTTCAAAACCATATATCAAAGTATTCTTGCTGCTTCTGTAATAAGAGTACAGATTGTGTAGATTGGCTCTTCTCTACAGGAGATAAACGAACCTTAGGATCAATTAGACATAAAAATCTTGTTTGGAAACGAGGATGTAATTCTGACTTATCACTGAAAAAATTTTATGATTGCAAGAACCAACCACTTCTGCCAGAAGATGATGAAACTGAAGTTATGGAAGTGTGCTATATACCCAAACTTCATTCCATTACAGGAACAGTTACTGTGGAATAACCTAGCAATAAGATAGGGACAAAAAAAATGGGAAATTTTCCTAAAAAAGGAATTCCCTTGTCAGACAAAAATTTCATGAAGGAAACCAGTTTAAAAAACTGATGAGATTAACAATAAGCTTAGAGATACTCTTCCTGAAGATCTAAGGGGATTTTGTGATGTCTTTGATGCATTTAATACTGTGACTTACTCGTGTTTTAGCAAGATACTCAGTAGGGTGTTCAGAATTTTTTTTTTTTTTTGAAAATACGAGCTCCCTGGTAATTTTCCCATTTGACTTGATAAGATATAACCATTATTCAAATTTCAGGTCAATACCTGCTGATTTGACATTGCTGCCAGCCTTTTAAAGTTATCATGAATTATTAAAGTTTAATCTCATTCATGAATTTGGGATAATAATGCAGAACATTAATTAATACCTTTAGTTGATTACAACTATGAATCTAAACATAAAAATTGCTACTAGAACACAATCATATAATTAATTGATTAAGACCTTTATGCAAAATAAAAAATAAATGTTTGAGATTCAAGTAATTACTAGTTTATGAAATGAGTAACAAAACAAAATTATAAAAAACTTTAATTACCTTATTATTTGTATATAACTAATCAATTGGAAACAATGTTACAGATATTAAATTAAAATGTTTCTATATTAGATTCTAATTCACTAAAACATATTTAGACTTAAAAATTCACAAAAGAAAAATTATAATAAAATAAAAACTGTATAAATTGTAAAAATATGTATTTCCATTATAAAAGAAAATGTTATTAACTGATGTTCCAATAAGTCCAACAGAGTTATATTCATGCATTTACATACATATTTATTAAAAAGAGTTCAACTTTTTCATCAACATTGATGCTTTATCAAACTTTGGCATGTTCCTTCTATGCTGTTCCACTACTTGGAAAAGGCACTACTTTTGATTTTTATCCCATGTTAGACTGATTAAATTTAGTAACTAGATTAACTGACCTTTCCGCTAATCGTTGACAACTTTTAGGTCTTTTAATATCCCAGGTACGTAGTTAAATTCATAATTTTTTGACTATTCATCGGGGTACAGTGAAAGCCACTTAGTATTTACTTTCAAAAGATCAAAAAGAAGCCTAGAATTTTTTCCAATTAGAGGCTCACTTTCACGTTTTGATTCATCTGTGGCATTACTAGCACTCCAGTTTCCATATTTTCATCGTTTATTTTTTTTCAGAATTGTTGAAGCAATTTTCTTTTTTTCATGGGTAGACACAGATCCTGAAAAGAAGGCAAAGGGTGCAACTTCTTCACTTAGGTACCATAGGTGTCTTGTTTGAGCTGTCAAAGCTGCTTCTGCTACTCCTGGGTCAATTTTTTTAAACATTTGCATGTTCTTCCAAAACTGTAGGTGGTTGATAGGAGCATCTATGGCGTTTGAAGATGTCAACCAAACTTTTACATAGAATAAGCTTGTAAATAGCCAAAAATGATGCAGTTTCTGAATCATATTTTTATTATAACCTAAGTACTCACTGAATGCATACATTTTAGTTGCATATAGAATGTTTGCCATCTAGCGTGATGGATAGTTCCTGGCTTAAGCGATTGTTCTCCCTTTTTCACATTTTTCTCACCAAGGAGTGACAAATGTGACAAATGCATTCCCTATAATCATCTCTTATAAATGTATGTTCTTGGAGGGACAGTTTAAGAAAATTAATCATATCTTCTTTTGTTTATTTCAACGAACGTTCATTTACGTCCAGCAATTTAAAATTGTCAGGGGTTGTGTCTCAAGAGTTCTTTAATTTTAGAAATTCTATATTGGTCAGGCCTGTTGTTGGGCTAAACAGGTGTTTCCATACAGACAACAAAATAATCTCAAATATATGGTGGCGACATGGTAAATAAAACAGCTTAGAATTCAACTTTTTTTCTAGAATGACAGAAGCTCCATTTTTCCATCCTGAGTTGGAAACTGTGGTATCAAATACCATACTCATGATAGATTTGTTCAACTCCCAGTCTTTAATGAGATCAAAGCTTGTCTCTGCTTGGACTAGTCCTGCCCCATTCATGATTTTTGGAATGCCCAGCAACTTTTCTTCTACATAATTTGGTGCACCTGCAACTAAAACTGCCAATTGTTCCCCATCCCCTTCAACTATTTTTCCATCCCAATGAATTGTCAGGAAGTCCGGCTTGTTAAAGTCAGATTTGATGTTTTTCGCAATGTTTTGGCGATTATATTTGCTGGCATTATATGAACTTGTCTTTGATAGTGTAACATTACTACAGGAAGCACCTCCTTTCTTCGCAATAGCTCTTAAAAATGCTGTTGTTTGTCCCAAGGACAAGTTCAGCCTATCAGCGGTTTGGCAAATGTTTGGATTCAAGAATGGATTTTTTGGCAATAGTAGCTGAATCTTATTTTCAGTATTGGTTGTTTGATTATTTTTCAAAGTTTTTCTTTGATCACTTTGCATTTTTTTCACAAGTATTTCACTGATGCTTGCTTCACTTGAGAATGAATCACAATCTTGATTTGCTTCACTTTCTGAAGAACTTAAATGTTCAATATTTGAATTCTTTAGGCCTTTTTTTACCAATATTGCCATCTCTTGTTCTTTTTTGGTTCGTTCATCTTTCATTTTTAGTTTCTTTGCGTATTGATTATTTGGTGTTCCTAGTTCAACTCTTTTGTTATCTTTGATCTCGAATAATGTTTTCACTTTTTTGTTTATCGTTCCGTAGTCTGTCTTTCTGAATGGTTTCTTCAGCATTAATGTGGGCAATGAAAAAATAGTTTTCAAGCATTGTTACAAAATTATTTTGTTTAGTTTCATTTGATTTTTGGCCTTTTCTTTTTTGAACGTTCATCGTGCAATTTAGTTATTTTTTCTTTGATTTTATCTTTCCTTGAAGTTTCAATACCGGTCTTATGCCAGACTTCTAGAACTGCTTCACATACTGCATCAGCAACAATGCATTTTGATTTTATTGATTTTTCAGTTTTAAATTCACAGTTCATAAGGTGAAAAAATAATTTCAAAATATCCCCATTAGTAGGAATAATTGTTTGGCTCAGAGCGTCAATAGAATTTCCTATCAACCAAATATTTTGTTGTCTTCTTTTTGATATTGTTGATTCAGCCATGTCTAAAGCAATCACCAATCATATACTAACAATATAGTTAAGGTATATATATGTTTTATTCATTTATATTATAATATTTATATTATACATATAAATTGTATTCATATTAGGTAGTTGTTTAAACTATATTAAGATAAAACTAAACCCATCCAAAGGAAACAAACGTATCATTAAACCCATTTTTGGAATCAACAATGTAAAAGTATTTGCTAACAAAAGGCTGCCAACTATAATTTAAATAAAAATCTATAAAAGTTAGGTATAATATATTCTAGTAAAAACCATTACCTTTGTTTAATGTTATAATAAAAGGATACATCAAAAACCTGAACAATGTAATAAAACACAAACACTTAATTAAAGTCAACTTGTCAATGGAGTGTAGCACGAGGGGATTGAGTTAAGATATCAATTCATGTTATAACACATTTTTGCCACATATAATCCTGTTAATTACTATACAATTCACTAACAATATAATATATATATATATTCAATTTACCATTAATTCTGTTGATATATATGTTTGTTTAGTGTTTATCAACTTAAAATGTATGGTATAAAAAATTACATTAAATATAGGCTTTTATATGGTAAAAAACCATAAAAAATACATAAATTCTATTAATTCTAGCGCACGGTGGCAACCTTAAACGTTAAATCAGGCTTAAAAAATTTTAACAATATGTTTATATAAACAATAGAAATGGGAAAATAGCCTGGGAGCAGAAAAAATCGAAAAAAAACTTTCTCCATTTTGAAAAAGCAATAAATGATTTTCTTGATATATTTATTACTTTAGAGATCAAAACAAAGAGTTCCAAATTGCATATATTATTTTGCCATGTAAAGGAGTTTTGTAGAAAAAAGGAAGTACATTGGGAATTTACAGCAAACAGACAGGAAAAACTATTTGTTCAAGATTCAGTGATTTTTCTAGATATAAACTTCCAAGTGATTTCCACAAAGAAACATACAAGAATGATCTATTAAGTGTTGTTCTTTCATACAATGCAGAATGATCTATTAAGTGTTGTTCTTTCATACAATGCAGAATGATCTATTAAGTGTTGTTCTTTCATACAATGCAGAATGATCTATTACGTGTTGTTCTTTCATACAATGCAGAGGCTTTATTATGTTCAGTCTACATCGACAACCTGTTTTAATCAAAATATTTATTTTTATTGATTTTGACAGGATTCTTTGATTTATTATATTTATTATTTAATATAAAAATGTTATTTTAAATATTGGTATTTATTAAAGAATTAGTTTATTAGCTACTGGTCATGCCTTAAAAAAGTATTTCTATGAAGTTCATTCTAAACCTGTTGTTTTTCTGTATATATTAATGAGAGAAAAATACACAAGTTTTTCCTCTCACAATAACCAGCTTTCCTTTTCAGGACATGCTTTTTGAATTTTATGAAATACTTTTTTGAGTATACTATAATCATACTTTGTTAAAAAAATTTAGTTTGGGTTTGTACTCTTTTTTCAAACATTAACACTGTTGTGGGGAGGTGTGGTGAGAATGAAAATTTTTGGTGTATATTTTTTTCTATTTTTTATATTTGAGTTTTTAAATTTGAAGGAATTATTGATTGCATAAAAAATATTTTGCTGAGCAAATCTAAATAATGCCAATTGTTTTTAAATTTTTTGATAAACATTTTTTTACAAAAATATTTGTTTTTCAACATATTTATATTATATTTCAATATATTTTAATAACATATTTAAAGCCGCCTAAGGGCATTTTTATTATACTTTATATTTAGACCTGGCTTGCAGGCATTTAAGTTTAAATTTTAGCAGTTTTTAGTTTATTTGCAAGGAATTTTTGATCCACTGTTTCTTATCACCTGAGTTCCACTATTTTTCTTAAAACGTCACTTGAAAATTTTTATACGTATTTATAGAATGTAAATTTATTCAACCACCTCCAAGTAAATAACAATTACAATCATTTAAAACTTTTTACAAAATAATATGAAAATAATTGTTAAAAAAAGTTAAATAATTAAGAGTTATATAATTAAAGACTTTTAAAACAATTTTCAATCTAAAAAAAAGCTTTTAATTATTTTTATTTAAACCAGAAAAAAATTGAAGAAAGAACACTAATTAAAGAAAAATGTCATGTGATACCAACTCGTTCAAATGCACAAAAAGAAATTCTTTTAAAAAAAATTGCAACAAAGGGAGGTAAGTTTTAAGTAAAGTTATTATTTGTTGATCAAGTTACTATGCAATCATGAAGCATATACTCTGTTTATTGGTATATATATATATATATATATATATATATATATATATATATATATATATATATATATATATATATATATATATATATATATATATATGTATATGTATATATATATATATATGTATATATATATATATATATATATATATATATATATATATATATATATATATATATATATATATATATATATATATATATATATATATATATATATATATATATATATATATATATATATATATATATATATATATATATATATATATATATATACAGGGCTCGAATTAACGTAAAAAAATCTAATCGCAATTTTTTTGTTGCTCATAACTCCTTCCCCTCCTCCCCTGTGGGGGGGGGGGGCATTATTTATTTTAACTTATTTATATTAACATACATAATAAGTCTCATTTTTGCATAAGATGTCATAACATTTACGGTTAGCGGTTGTAAAATAGCTTTAGTTATAGTTTACATTATTACTATTATCATATTGCATTAAATCTAACGGCTGTATTTTTGTAAAATCAATGAGCTTGATATTCCTAACCTTCTTTTAATTAATTATTTCATCTTCTGTTTTATTTACATATTTTAAACTGTTTAAAACAACTAGAATATTTAATTTTCTATAAATTTTTAACAGTAAAAAAAAATATTTAAAACTCTAATTTTGAAACAGTTATAAAAAACTATTAAAAATGACGAAAACATTATTGTGATAAAATGTTAAAACTTAACATTTTGACAAAAACCTGCGTAACAAACAAGAATGATAATTAAATTTTTATTAAGTCAGTTTTCTTATCTAAGTGACCTTATCAAATTCCGATGATATTTTTATCTATTGTTTTTCATTCAATGCATTTTTTAATAAAAGTTAGCGTTCACTTTTTTCATTCAATAAAATAAAGCGTAAGAAAAAAATGTGTCTAAATAATAGAATCTTTTACGATCTAATACTTTTTTTGATTGTTAATAGAAAAAGTATTAGAACGTAATCGTAAATATTTTTATCGTTTTGCAATAATTTCACTACTTTAATGCTTAGAATTTTTCAGGATTTTTACTAACGTAAAAGTATTTTTACGAAGCTAAAAATCATACGCTATTTAAAGTTGTTATTTGATATTTTAATTTTAAGGGGTTACATTGCGCTAAAATAAAATTAAAAGTTGTCACAATATTCTTCCTCGCTCTCACTTTCTTCCAAATCTGATACTGTAACAGTCGCTAGATCAATGTCTGTTTTTCCTGACTTTCTTTTTCTTTTTTCCGGATAAAGATGAAAATTTGCTGACAATCGTCTAACTTTATCATTATACCATTCGTCCATAGCAGTATCAGGTTCAAATTTGTCAATCTCAGGACCTTCTTCGCTTATCCGAAGTAGAGATTCTAAACGATCTTGTCTAAGACAACTTCTCCAGTCATTTTTTACGCGATTCATACATGAAAACATTTGTTCTACCTTTGCATTTGTAAAAGGACAAATTAAAAATAGTTCAAAAATATCAAGAATATTTCGGCATTCTTTGACCAAACTTGATTTAGAAAAAACAATTTCCCAAATTTTCAAATAATACTCATTTTGATTGTTACTTATGATGGGAAACATGTGTGCTTTTAAAATGATCCACTCATGAAGTATATTATTCAAATCACATCCTACACCAATTAAAAATTCAGAAAAATGTTCAACAACTTCACCTATAGCTTTATCTCCAAAAGTACCGTCATTCACATTTAACAGCCAGTTATAAACGTCAAGTAAAGCTACCAAATGCATAAACAATGGTGATTTTTGGAGAGATTGATAACGGCCTTCCATACATATGGTAATATTTGCAATAATTAGTTTGTACTGGTCAAGAACATGGCTATTAACTTTGGTATATTGAGAAAGTAGTATATTTTGATAACATTGCTTTGAATCAATTGTCTCAATATCTTTAGACAGTCTTTTATAATGGGTCATAACACTTGTATCATCAAGAAAATTGTCTAACGAATTTTCTAGAAGAATTTGCAGCATGGCCATTGTCCATGTAAGTTCTTGAACTCTTCTTACAGCTTTTACTGGATCATGAATATTGTTCTGAAAACTTGAACTCAAACGCCAAATGGGAGATAAAACATCAAGATATATTGATAAATTAATAGGCACAGACGCATTTTTCCATAGCTTTAAAAAACCTTTTAACTCTGCTCTCTTTTTTATCTGGGAGTTTGTTTTAGCCAATGATTCAATATGTGTCATAAACACACCATAATTTTCTAAAGCAATTTTCATTACTTTATACTTGTGATCAATCCACCGAGTTCCGCATGCATTTGTTGGTTTCGGAACGCTATTACCCCAACCTTCGGCTAATCCTTGTAGTTCTCGGTAGCGCTTTAGTGACTTTTGATACAAGTAATAAAGTTGTAAAAGTTGTAAGATTTCGTCAACAGTTTTGAAGGCAGATAAACTTTCAAACGCATCTTTTAAAGCAAGTTCAAGTCGATGGTTAAAACAGTGTACAACTTCCAGCCAAGGAGAACCTACCTTTTTGTATTGCGCTTAAACCAGCATAAGCTCCTAGATTAACGTTAGCTCCATCAAGACTTACACCCATACATCCATCAAGACTTATGTTCATACACCCATACATCCATCAAGACCCATGTTTATAAGAATTGGTAATGCCAACTCTTGTAAAAGCGTCTGTTATACATTTTTTCAGGCCAACAGCATTAGAATTCTCTACCGTTTCAATAGATAAGAATTCTACTTTTGGACTTCCGTCTTTTGAATTAAGAATGTAAATCAATTCCTGTTCCGATACAGCTGAATCTGTGCTTCCATCACAGAGAACACAGTAAAATCTACAATTTTTTAAACATTCAGTTAATTTGTTTTTAATTACGGTGCCAATGTAATCTGTAAATATTGCAGCTGCACGGTCAGTGCCATAAGTATTTCCTAAATTTGTAACCCCATTAGTCTTTTCTAATGCAATCAAATAAGGATAATCTGTGAATGGACGCTCTCGTTTTGCCAAGTAATATGCAATATTAAACTTTTTCCGTAACGAGTCGGCGTCTTTTACGGCCATTTTACATAAACCACGCCCGATAGGAGTATTATAAATAACATGGTTAAATAATGAAACTGAACCTAATATTGTTTGTTGATGAACTTGCGTGGCCTCTTTATGTTGCGCACTACTTAAGTGCGCTGCCAGTGAGTCTTTTTTTATTGATATTGTTCCTGGTTTGATCCAGGTCATAGAAAACAATTTTGTTTGTCTTATCCGTTTTTCAAATTTTTTACATAAACTGTACCTTAATCTTATAACTTCATCTCCATTTAAATCGTATTCTAACTCGCAATTCAAAAGTTTTTCCCACTTTTTAACTGTAGATAATCTGCATCTGTGGTCCTTATTTGCATCCATTTATTGCTATTAATTTAAAGTTAGCAAGTATAAAACAAACTTTAGAGAGTTTTTTTTTAATAACTAGTTTAGAGTCTGTATTGCCTTACACAATTCTTCCCAAATTAAACTTATAAAAATATCATTAAATTTGTTCATAATGAATGAGCAAAATCAGAATAAAGCCCTTGAGAATTCGAGTTAAGAAAATGACTTTTCAATCAATTAACTTTTATTTCTTTTTTTAATCAAAATCTTTTATTACTTGATTCGAAAAGAATCAAGTAATAAAAGATTTTAAAATATATATATATATATATATATATATATATATATATATATATATATATATATATATATATATATATATATATATATATATATATATATATATATATATGTATTTATTTATGTATGTATGTATGCATGTATGTATGTTAGGGGGCATCACAAAACAACAATTTAAAAATTTTGATTTTGTCTGACACCTTATTGCGTTCTATATATTAAAAAAACACTGGATTTCAAATATTTTTGTAAAAAAATATTTTTAGAGGTCCCACAACACCCTTGAATATTTAATGGGTCCCTAATATTTTCAGAAAAATAGTTTTTTTTAAAGTAAGTCATGTTTGGTCTTAAGTGAAGCGAAATTTTATAAAAAATTTTAAAATAATAAGTATTTTATAAAAAAAAAAAAAATGTTTTTTCAGATTTTTCTGCCATAGATATGGCAAGTAAGAAAAAAGTGTAAATGTTTTTATTTTTGAGAAAAAATTTAAAGTAATGTTATTTTTATAAAATAATGATTTATATTTATATATACAGTTAGAGAAATAAATATCCAAACAAAATATTTTATTATGGAAAATAAATTTGTCAGGTTATTTCAGAAAAAAATAACTTTATAAAAAATAAAAAAAATGATTATTCTGAAAGAAAATTTAGTTACAAATTCAATATGCAAAAAAAAAAAAAAATCTATAATAATATTTAATTGATAAAAAATTGAGATACATTTAAACTATGAAATTTATTAACATTAAATAAGTATCTGAACAAAATTTTAAAGATTAAGGCTTAAAGATTAACGTTTCTCCAAGTAATTATTTTTGTGACTTCTTAATATTGAGTTGGACCGCCTTTAGCTTATATGACTTCTGCAATCAACATGGCATCAACAAAGAAATTAGTTGAATTGACATGGCATCGATTCAACTAATTTCTTTGTCGTATCTGAGTCGATATCAGCCCAAGCTTCTTGTAGCATGATCTTTAGCTCTTCTTTTTTTTTTTAGACATCAAATGCCACGTTTTTTATCCAGAATAGCCCAGAGGTGTTCAATTAGATTGAGATATGGACTTTGCGCTGGCCATTCAAGTAACTCAATTTGCTTTTGGATAAAAAACTCTTTTGCTTTCTTTGATGTATGTTTAGGGTCTTTGATAAACATTTTATCTTCCAACAAGACATTGTCTTGTTGGAAGATAAAATGTTTTCCTAATCGCAGTTTTTTAGTTGAAGCCAGAAGATTTTTATTGAGAATGTTAACATAAAATTCAGAGTCCATAATTGCATCAATAAACTCCAGTTTTCCTGTTCCGTTCCATACCAACAATCCCCATACCATAACATTGCCTCCACTAAATTTTACTGTGCTTCGAATACAACTGAGTGTGAATGCTTCACCTTTTTTTCTCCATACTTTTTGAGCTCTATCAGACTTCACAAGATTAAATTTTGACTCGTTCACCCACAAAACTTTCCTCCTGAATGATACATACATATATTTACATATTTTTTATATGCAAGTCTTTGTTTTTAATGGATTTTTGAAAGGAATGGTTTCTTGCGCAGAACTCTTGTTATGAATCCACTTTCTTTCAATTGATTTCAAATAGTACATGAGCTTACTTGTAACCCAAAATCTTTCTCAAGGAGGCTTGACACTTTTGGTGCTGATAAAAAGCGATTTTTTTGCACCATCTTGACAATTTGTCGATCTATGCTTGATGTTATTTTATGCTTAGCTCCGGATCTTGGCTGATTTTGCGCATTCCAAACATATTCTACTTTTTAAACAGATCATTGTTGGTTTCTTATGCCATTCCAGTCGCTTTATTTATTGACCTAAATGTTTTATCTTGCTTGAACCAAATTGCGCTGAGCTTATGACCATTCCTTGATTTTAACTCCCATACTTGATGATATCAATGGTAAATCAAATGAATTTAAAAAAATATCAGTCGATTATTAAAAATTACTTGTTGAGAAACAATATTTCTAAAACTATTGATTTAAAAACTTTTTTTAATCATCAATTTCAAAACTTCGTTTACAAAAAAACATGTTTGGATAATTATTTTTCGTTAAAGTTTTAACACTCCTTCGGGAATGGTTAAATTTTAGCAACGCAAGTTAATTACCATTGATTAATTTTTTGCTTTATAAAATCATGATTAAATTTGTTTTTGGAATAATTACAAAAGTATTTATCAAAAACATATTTTTCTGAAATAACCTGACAGTTTATTTTTCACAATAAAATGTTATGTTCGGATACTTATTTCTTTGACTGTATATATATATATATATATATATATATATATATATATATATATATATATATATATATATATATATATATATATATACACAGTCCTCAGAATTAGGAAAAATAGGTCGGCAATAAAAAGCTGACCTTAAACTATTAGAGGTAGGCATCAGATCAGCAAAAAAGTTTGACACAAAGGGGTTACCATAAAACATAGAATTGAGATCAGCAGTTTTTTGGCATTGCCAAATTCCAACCCTAATTCCGACGGCTGTAAAACCAAAATAATTATTGAAAACTATTGGTAATATTCGCTCTTCTAATTCTAGGAAAAGCACACTGTGGCATGAATTTCTTTAGTTTTCTCACCTGCTTTATGAGCTTCTTGACTATTTATCTTGTTGTGAAGAAAGTTCTCGGAAGTTCTTGTATCCGGTTGACTATTTATCTTGTTGCGAAGAAAGTTCTTGAAAGTATTTGTCGACGATGTGTTTGAAGTTTGAGATAATAAAGAATTCCATTCATTTACAGCACAGTTTGTGAAGTAATGGAATCGTTCAGCACAGTTTAACACATTCTTTTTTTCCAGGCGAAGGTTGTGGCAATGTAGATCATAGTGTGAAGTAGCAGGTGCTGTTTTTGGTCAACTTTTTCAAAACCATGTATTATTTTATACTTTTGTGTAAGATCTCCACATTTTCTTCTGGTGGTTAGTCCAAGAGTCTTTCTTTGTAAAAAAGATTTTAAGCGTAGTAATTACTTTGGTTTCCATGTGCTGGATTTGTGCAAGTTTTATTATTTCATATTTAGGATAAGGTGACTACTTAGAGCAAATTCTAAGTGTGGTCTAAAATAAGTAGTTTAGACCACTTTCCAAAGCAGTATACATCTGCCTCTAAATGATTTTTTAATTTTTTTGTGCATTATGTTCGCTTTTGATGTTGCAAAATTAACCTGTTGTTTGACTTTGAGATCATCTGAGATAAGTTCACCAAGGTCATGTTCAGTGGTAGTGACTTATAGTTGATGATGTGCATTATCTTCTTTTTCTATTGTGTAGTTGTGTGCGGATTTGTTTCCTTTTTTGCCTCATCCATCACTTTACACTTGTCTGTTTTGAATAGCTCCTGCTTTGTTCATGTCATTTTGCAAAAAAACAGCATCTTCAATTGATTTGATAACTCCCATAATTTTACAATCATCAGCCTATATTTTGATGTGGTTAGTGATATTATCAGTGTGATTGTAAATAAAGAGAACAAACAGTAGTGGGAACTGAATCTTGTGGTACCTCACTTGTAACACTCTTCCATTTGAATTCATGGTAATCAATTACCACTCTCTGTCATCTATTGATGAGCCATTGTTTAATCCAATTGATTAATGACCTACCAATCCTGTATGTTTTGACTTTATACTGGAGTGTGATACCTTATCAAAGGCTTTACTAAAGTCAGTGTAAATTACATTAATAGCATTACCTTGTGAACACCTTCAGTTTAGATATCTCTTGCTTCAAGTAGATTTGTTAGCGAGCCTCTTTTGTTCATGAAACCATGTGGCTTTTTGGTGATAAGGCTGTTTTCCTTGCAGAATTTCATAATTTGATTGTGAATTATGCTTTTGAGGACTTTGCAGGGTACAGATGTAAGTGAAACAGGACAGCAGTTCGATATTTTTGTTCTGGACCCTTTCTTGACAATAGATGTTACTTTTGATTTTCTCTAAAGGTCTGCAACAATGCTTTCTTCTAGGCAACCTAATTTAAAAGGTGTAGTAAAGGCAGTTGCACATAATTTTAGGACTATCAGATGAAGCCCATTAAAACCTATTGATTTAGATTCTTTAAGGCTCTCCAGTCTGCATTGTACTAATAATACTCAGCAGTCTTTAGGCGTCAAGTCTTTAAAGTTGGATGATTAGTCGAATGTTGAAATATAGCGTGATGTTGCATTGTAGTTTACAAGTATTTTTTTTCTAACACAATAAAGTCCTTATAAATATGAATGAAGTTCCCAATAATACAAATAATATCAATAAAACATAAAAATTCAAAAATGTTCATTATTATTATAGTTCTATCATCTTTCCTATTATTGCTCTTCGAAAAAATTTTAGTTTCTGTTTTTTCAAGTAAACTTTAATGATTGGCTAAACTTACTGTTTACTGTATATTGTTAAACAGATTTAATAATGATTTAAAAATATAAAAATCATAAGATTTATAAATGTATGTAGTATAAATAGTTATAACTGTATATAGTATGAATATACAGATATTAAATATTTAAATTTATTAAATGTTTTTTTTTTTAAAGTGTATTAAAGTATGAGTATAAAAAAATAATGAAAAACTTAAACTGAGAGAGCAACAAAACAAGTTTACAAAAATCAAATTAATTTGTTTTTTTTTTTAGTAAATTTAACTTAAAAAGTCGTTAACTTTTAATAACTTTTAAATATATAATTCAAAGTGAAAGAGTGACATAACAATTTTTGTACAATTTAAATTCATTTGTTTTTAAAAGTATTTTCAAAAAACAAATCGACGTATTTTACTTACCAATTTATTTCTATTATTTTTCTATAATGTTTTGATTTTAAAACAACTTAACGCTTGAACTATATTTTATTCTAATAAATAAAAAAACATAAAACAAACTTTAACATCATCTACATCTTAGATATTTATCTAAGATGTAGATAGTAGATCTACATCTTTTGATATATACCTACATCTTAGATATATATCTACATCTTAGATATATACCTACATCTTTATTTCGTCTTAGTCACTTTAAATTTTATCAGCAATTTTCTAACAAAAAATATTTAATTGATGATAAAAAACTGATTAAATCATCACCTGGATAACTTTATTGTTAGGTGTATAACGAGCTACATTAAATTAAAGAATTGTTTCATTTAATATTTAATTTTTAAATTAGATTTAAAGCCTATCTTAAGTAGGGTCAAGCTTTTATTGAAAATTTACTGTAAATAGGTAAAATTGTTTTAATATAGCAGGGTTCTCTCTTGCCTTACTGAGAATAAATTTTAACATATTTTATATATATGTGTATATTAGGGTGACACGAAAGTATTAAAAAAGAACAGCAACAATCTGCAGTACATTTTATATGAGTACTCGGAAAGTGCAACTTTTAAATGAAAAAAATTATACTCTTGACTTTTTATATTTTTCTGCTGTAAACATTACATAACCATACAAAATGTCAAAAAACATGGAGAATTAGGGTTAGCATTCAGCAATGCTGACCTAACTGCCGATCTGAAAGTGTTTGTGGTGGGCAAAAAATTGCCTTCCTTGTTTCTATGTTTTATGGTCAGACCTTTGTATCAAATAATTTTTGCCAACCTAATGCAGACCTCAAAAAGATTAAGGCCAGCAAATTATTGCTGACTTTGTTTTTCCTAATTCTGAGGTTGTAATATTATATATTGTTGTTATGACAAATAATTTGACTATTAACTAAATAAACTAATATATTTTCTACTAAAATATTTTCTACTTTAATAAAATTTTCTACTAAATTATATTACTAATTTTCTACTAAAATCAAATAATTTTAGTTTTAGAAAATATATTTTTCTAAAGTCGACTAAAATCAAATAATACATTTTTGAAGTCAACTAAAAGTCGATTTAGTTGAATTATGGGAATAACTTATTTTTTTGAAATAAATTGTAGTAAAAGTACTAAACTAATTTGTATTCGCTTTCTATCTTTTAACATCATTTTAATATTAGATGAACAAAACAATGAGAGAAGGGCAACCAAAACTGAACAACTTATTTTTAGACCTCAATCATTTAGGGACTTCCTTAAACACTTGCTATACATCAAAGTCTTTAAAGTCATATTTACAATGGATTGCATCAAGTAAAAAATTAAAATAATAATTAATGAAGTACAAAAGTTTAATTAGATATAATTTTTTTTTGTAGTTATTAAGGTGCTTTAAGAAGTGCTGACAGTCTTATTACAGTCTGTGACAGTCTTATCACAGTCTGTGACAGTCTTATTGCAGTCTGTGACAGTCTTATCACAGTCTGTGACTGTCTTATCACAGAACACTGCAGAAAAGTATAAATAATGTTATGAATTGGATAAAACTATATGAGAGTAAACAAAAAAGGTAATAGTTATGATTATGACTATTGTAATTCTTATCTATATTTTTGTTTCATTTCCTGAAAATGTTTTTGAATTTTTTATTCTCCGTTGTAATAATCATTTGATCACTTATATTAATTTTAAAAGAATACATCTCAATCCTTTCACATTTTTTAATTCTTTATGTGATTTGTAAAATAAAATGTTTTGTATTACTGTGATTTTCCTTAATGTTTCTGCACTGCTAGAATTTCTTTGACGAATGAATTTGAAAAAATTGCTCAAACAAAATTTAAAGATAGAAAAGTTAAATTGAATGAAAAGATATAAGAATTTTAAAGTTTTTACTCTACTAAGTTGACTTTTAGTTGATTATTAAGTCAATTAAATCGCGATTTTTCAAAGTTGACTAATTTCAACTAGTCCACTTTTAGTCAATTTAGTTGATAACAACACTAGTATTATAACATGTCATATCAACCTCTAAATCTTATTGGTTCAAATTTTTGTAAAGGTTACTCAACGAATTCATGGCAATAAAATTAGGCAAAATCAATTCGCTTTTTTTAAGCACTAACCATTGGACCACACTTATATTTTATATAAGTTTTAAATTTTTTGTAGTTGTGAAGTTATTTAATGCTGTCAATGCTCATCAAAAGACTATGTCTGAAAAAATGAAAGATGCAAATACAGAGTCTAAGAAGGAAAAAGGTTGTTTTTTTGTTTTTGTTTTTACAATATATTACTACTCTTTTTTGTTTTTATAATATGATAAATTCATAAACTCATTGGGCAAGTAATTTTTTATTTACAATTCCATTATTTTTATATATTTGCTTATTTCAATAGGAAAGCCAATATATATATATATATATATATATATATATATATATATATATATATATATATATATATATATATATATATATATATATATATATATATATATATATATATATATATATATTGGCATTTTTTCGCAAAAGAAAAACAATATTCACCATAAAAAACATAAAGAAAAAAAATGTTCTTAAATTTTATTTTGGGCAGCACCTAAATATGGTTGATGTTGTCAAAAACGGTCTAGAATAGCCCCTGATAAATATATGTATATATGACATATACTTTTCCATCAGACTGGAAGCTTGGATTCATGGATTAAACTTGGATTCATCAGTCTATAAAACAAATTTCCAAAAGGAAAATTTTTTGTTTTTAGAGTATTTTTGCAAAATTTAAATGCTTTAGTCGATTTTGCTTTGAAACATTATAGCTTCTACTTTTTATACAGCCTCAAAAGCTTCTTATAAACAATGACAAGTGGTTGGGGCGGATATAACTAAGTGACACTGTTTTTCAATTTTAATGAAATTCAATTTCATTAGAAGTTAAAAAAAAAAGACTACCTAACTGTTTGGTGATGCTAAAAGTTTTTAAACTGTTTGGTGAGTTAAAATTTTTCAAAGGTGACCCTGCTAAAGTTTTTCTTTTTGGTGGCTTTCAAATTATATCATTGGTGGTATTATTTTTTCAATATTTTAATACATTTTTAACCTATTATCTAAACCAATTTGGAAAAAAGTCCATTTGATAACATATTTAAAGGTAATATATGTCATGTTCCAGTCACTTAAGAATTTGATTGAAAAATTCCAATTTTTACTGATAAATGGGGTTCTCCACTAGCATGTGATGACAGGTGAAATCTGTTATTTCACCTCTCTTTCATGGTTCAAATTTTGTTACCTCACCTAAAGACAAAGCTAAACTTTTTGCTAAGAACTTTTCATTAATCTTATCTCTTGATTCCACTCATCACATCCTATCTGATATAGCCAACAAACAGATTGATCCATTGCTTCATTGTGTCCCCAGAGCTGTCACCTATACTTTCAAAACTCTTTAACAAGTGCTTATCAGAGTCTTCTTTTCCAGCCTACTGGAAAGTGTCATCTATTATCCCTATTTTCAAAAATTCTGGAGAGTGATCTAAACTTGTTCATCTACTGTTTCGTGAGTAATTTTACTATCATAAGCAAGAGTCTTTACTTAACAAACACTTAATTTCTTATCTTGAATCTAATAACTTACTTTCAGATCATCAATATGGATTTCGATCTTCTCATTCTACAACTGATTTGCTAACAGTAATTACTGATAAGTTTTATTGTGATTTAGATAGAAGTGAAGAGGTTAAGGTTAATCGCTCTTGATATTTCTAAAGCTTTTGATAAAGTTTGTCATGCTGGTCTACTCCATAAGCTTTGTTCTTACAGTGTATCTGGTAACATCTTTAAGATTATTAAATCCTTCCTTACCAATTGTAGTATAAAAGTTGCCCTTGATGGACAGCACTCATTCGTTTTCAGTAACTTCAGGCATTCTTCAAGGTTCTATCTTTGGTCCTTTACTTTTTTAAATTTACTTTAACAAGCTACCAGAAATTCTCACATCTAAGGTAGCATTGTTCACTGATGATACTACCATTTATTCTTGTCTTGATAAGAAGCCAACACTCTCTGGTTGCTTGGAGGGGGCATTTGAACTTGAAAAGTTCTCACTTCTGTTATTACATGGGACTCTTAATGGCTGGTGAACTTTAACTCAGATAAAGCTCAATTTTTTTTCAGCTAATCGTTATTGCAATATGGAATACTGTTGTCATATCTAATTGGATCTTTGAATGATGTCTTTTTCTTTATAGACCTCTTTTTTTTTTTGTTGGACCTGCTTTAGTAATCAACCATCAAGCATTGTCACGTCGCCATAATGTTGCTTCTCTTTCTCTTCTTGAATAAATACTATAATGGGTACTGCTTTATAAACCTAATTATTATATAGTTATCTTTGTAAACCTAGTTGTTATATAGTTATATTTGTAAACATAATTATGATATGGTTATCTTTATAGCTGCAACAAGTGCATCAAAGTCAACTTTTATGGATCTCCTGACAAAGAAATCCCAGGTTTTTTTTTTGTTTGCAACTGTTTGCAAAAGTTTATTTAAAAGTGTTGTTTTTTTGTTTTGTTTTTAAATTTAGATATGTAATAAGCTCTTGCTATCTTTTTCTTGACCTTTCCAAATAAATCTTTCTCATCCTGTAAAATTGCATTTTTTTTCATTCTATTGTACACACACTAAATTGATTACTGCTCAAATGAGTCATCATATTTTGTTACTTAAAGCTTCTCCTATAACTTACCATTTAGTTACCATGAGTCATCATATTTTGTTACCTTAAGCTTCTCTTATAACTTACCATTAAGTTAAAATTCATTTGTTTACAATATATTTTTCTGAAGTTTTTTTTTTCTTTTTAACCTCTTCGCTTCCAACAAGGCTGCAAGCAACCACTAATTAGTGTTAAAAGTTACTGGAAGAGAAAAGATGAAGATTGTAGAGCAAGATAACGATTGGCAGACAACTTAAAAGATTGTGAATTATATGAATCAGGAAAGCAAGATGTAGGAAGCAAATTCCAAAGAACTGATGTTCAGGAAAAAAACAGTCACAGAAAAAGGATAAGACTTAATTGAATGACGAGTAACACAAGAATGAATTTTAGTAGATGGCACAAGAGACACTAGCACTTTAGAGCAGTGCCCATCATAGTATTTGTAGAAAAGAGAAATAGAAGCGACATTACGACGATGTGATAATGGTTGGAAGTTGGTTGCAAGAGCAGGTCCAACTATGTTTACAAAGCATTTTTGCACCTTGTCTAAAAGAGAAAGAGTATCATTAGAAGATCCGCCGCAGATATGGCAACAGTATTCCATACAAGGCTGGATTTGGGATTTATAGAGGTAGAGAATAGAATCTGGAGTAAGAAAGAGTCCGGCTCGATAAAGAGGTGCAACTTTAGCAGATGCTAATTTTGCAACTGATTTGATATATGGTTTACAAGAAAGAATAGAAGTAAGAGTTAATCCTAGAAGACTGTTAGCAAATCAGCCATAGAATGAGAAGATCGAAATCCATATTGATGATCAGAAAGTAGGTTATGAGATTCGAGATGAGAGATTAAGTGTTTGTTAATTAAAGGTTCAAAAACCTTGCTTATGATAGGAAAGATACTAATAAGACGGTAGTTAGACGAATCAAATCGCTCTCCAGAATTTTTAAAAATAGGGATAACAAATGCTGCTTTCCAGCAGGGTGGAAATCAAGACTGATAAGCACTTGTTGAATAGTTTTGAAAGTATAGATGACAGCTCTGGAGAACACTTCTGCAAGACTCTAACCGGTATGTTGTCTGGGCCACAAGCTGAAGAAGAATCTAAGCAGGAAATCACTTTAGATACAGAAGCTGGATTGATACGAATGTCAAGCAATGGATCAACCTGTTAGACGACTAAACCAGATGATATTGATGAAAAGTTCTTAGCAATCAATTCAGCTTTGTCAAAGTCTGAACCATACAAGAGAGGTGGAATTACAGATTTAACCTTATTATTGATGCTATTAAAAATTCTCCAAAAGTCATGAGAGCCTACTTTTTGTGATGAAATACGAAATTTCATGTCCTGAGAATAGCGGGCTTTGGCATTAGACAAAGCTTTTTACAATGGTTTCTAGCAGTAATAAACAGACGTCTGTTTTCTGGAGAATTGTTTTGCTGATAGATATGGAGTAATTGTTTTGATTGGCAATTGCAGCAGCGCAATTTGAGGAAAACCATAATGAAGAGTTAGGCTTGACCTGAAATCGTCTAGAGGGAATAAAGGATTCCATGCCAGGCTGAATCCACAAAGTTATGTAAGAAGCACATTTGTCAACAGGAAGGCGAAAGATTTCTACCCACGGGCAATCATGAAAAAAATCACAGAAAGAGTCCCAGTCAGCTTTATAGTAGTTTAAGAGGTGCGATATGATAGATGATAGGGGGATTCTGATGATGAAAAAGAATCAGATAATAGTTTTATAGAGATCAAACTATGATCAGAAGCACTTAAGGGTGAATGTGGAGAGACTGAGCACTGACTAGGATCAGAAACAAGACTTAAATCGAGTAGTGAAGGTAAATGATTGAAGTTGTCTGGAGAGCAAGTTGGAAAGTTGATTATTTGATTGACTATTTGAGTTTGGGATTGAGAAAGGCAAAAGTTGTGGCCTTTAATGCCTGTAGAGTCACTGACACTAGAGCCAAGCCATTCAGTGTGATGAACATTAAAGTCACCAACAACAACAATATTGGCTGATGGATAAAGAGATAGGGCTTGGTCAATATGATCAGAAATAACATCAAGAAACATGCAGTCTTGAGATGAAGGAGAGCAATATAGAACAAAGAGAAAGGCGATAGAGTGAAGTGGTGCTAAACGAAAGCACATAAAAGAGTAGTCTGTGGATTCAAACCTAGTTTTCCGACAAATGGGTGAATTCTTACAAATGAAAATGCCCATGCTAAGCATATGACTTTTGGAGTCTTTACGAATTAAAGAAAGATAACTATCAACACCAAGATCACAAGATGAGACAGCTGAACTCAAATTAGTCTCGCAAAGAGCAAGTAGGTCTGGTGAAGTTGGTCTAGTGAACAAAAGAAAAGTTACTTCAAAGTACCAACAAGAAAAGTTACCATGAATATTAGTGAATGATAGGTTTAGAGAACTTGTCGATGGCAATGATTTTTTGTGTTTTATATTTTTTGTTACTTTATTCATTTTTAAATTTGTTAAAGAATTCGACTCAAAGCATAGATAGTTCTTAGTACACTATTTAATAGCCCAAGCAATTGCCTCATTACTATAAATAAACCCTAAGCCGTAACAAAGGGCTCCAATGTGGCCTTGGCAATGCACACCAAAAGTACAAACAGGGACACCATCCATGCGCAACATGGCACTGTTAATACTTTGATATTTCTCAGCTGTTGATGGAATCAGCCTCTCTGAGAGCTACCACAGAGTTTGGGAAACCTGACTACCAGCTGGCCTCAGAACCAGAAAACTAATTTTTAGAGCTGTACCCTCATTGTAGATAATAGAATCAGTTGCCTAGTCATAAAAGCAGAGACACAAGCAAAACCCAGGAAGATCCAGCATTCAACATCCTATGCTGGAAACAATGTATTAAAAATACATCTGTGCCAGTCTAATAAATGAAGAAATGGTGCAAGGCTGGTCAACAGATAGAATCTGTTTACCCCTTAAATCTTTGCCTAGGAGGTCTTCTACAAGACAGCAGCCGGATGCATTTAACATCTGCCCAAGATGAGTATTTTTATCAAGACACCATCTTTAGCCTTTACTCAACCAAGAGCCCCAAGGCAGGGGTGTTTTATGTCAGTGTTGGCATCTCCTAGACTTTACCTTAAAAGGTGTATCCTACATGGCAGCAGGACATGAAGCAGATTGTACTGGGTTACATGTTACCAATAGCAGGATAACCTGACCTTACTTTTATAATAAAAATGCCTTGTTTTCAAGATAGAAAGCTCTGAAAATAGTTTTAAACTAAAAAAATTTCTGTGTTTTTTGCCCTTTATTTATGACATTATGCAAATTACACAACCATTTAAAAAAAAATTGTTGAGAGTAAAACTTATTTAAACATGCACACAGTAAATGAAAAGAAGATTTAATAAAATTGCTGTGCTCAAAATGTTTTTATTCATTAATAAAAGTGCTCAAATTTTTTTTATTCATGCTTTTTTTTGCTGCTAATATCAGTGCTTTTATTCATTTTTTCTGAAAATTTTGTTATTTTCTATTAAATATTTTTATCTCTTTAATTAATTTATTTTCTACATTACTTCTAACTGCTAACTCATGAGTAAATTTAAACAAAAAAAAATTATAATAAATGGTTTAATATCAACATGTTTGATTGTTTGTGTATATATACAATTATATAACAGGCATTTGGTATTTAGACATACTAATGCTACATTAGTATGTCTAAGACCTATAACACAGGTCATATAGTATCAAAAAGGTTGTAAATAAACTAAGTAGGTTCCTACTGTAATAAACAATAACCCCAGTGCAAACTTTGTAGTAAATTAAACATTCAAATCATTCTATTAATGGGCAATAATATGCAAGTTCTAATAAAAATACAATAACACAATCATTATGAGAAAATATTACATTATTTCTTTAACCTTATACCGCCTAATGTTCTCATAATAGAACACAGAAAATAGATGATATTCAAATTAATTTATACTTTGTGTTTTTATAATTACATAATATCTTAAATTTAAATGTTGATAGCTTATTTATATCAAATTTGGTAACATTTATATTTAAAGTAGTATACTTTTTAAATTTATCAAAAACACGAAATCATAGAGTTTTGCCAAGATAATTGCTTCTCAAAAGTAATAATATCAAAAAAAAACTGTAAAAGTAAAGTAGATATACTTATGACTATCATTGCAGCGGTGTGTCGCAACCATTGCAAGCTTGAAACCATTGCAACTATGCAACACATAAGTATACAAGGTGAAAAGGCAAGTTGGAACTAATTGTGTAGTTAGTTGCGAACTAATAGTGCTTATGTGTAATTGTATAATTAGTTGTGAACTAATAGTGCTTATTAACTTTTTTTAGTATTTGTTTATTTTACTTTAGTATTCTTTTTTTTTTTTTTCTAAATTTTTTTCTTTCTTTATTGTCTTGTTTAGAATGTATGTTTTCACTTAGTATAGTCTGTTTTTTGTTTTGTTTATTTTATTTAGTATGTATTCACTAAGTATAGTCAAAGACAAAAACTTTTTTTAGATACAGTTTTAATAAATTAAGATTTCTTACTACAAGTTGAAAAGATTCAAATTTTTATTTTTTTATTTTTGTGAAGCAATTTTTTATTTAAATAATTAAAACTAAGAACTAGATTTAATGTAACTTAGATTTTAAAGTATATATGAACATATTTTTAGTTATCATATATAACATGTGATAACTAAAAACATGTTCATATATACTTTAATTTTTTTTGTTTTACTTTTAGTACTCAATTAGATTATAATTTATAATCTAATTGAGTATTAGATTTAATACTCAATTAGTTTTAATTTTGCATGTCGTTAAATTAATAAAATGCAATGTTTAACAGATAAGCTAAGTATACAACATAATAAGGTAACATTTTTGCTTACCTACCTCAAAAAATAAACTTTGAAAATGTACTAAGAAAATTTACAAAAAGTTTGTTTGCATAGATGTAAAAAAACTGCAAACACCAAATAATATAGATCATAATATGGAATTGCTCTCTAGGTTTCGAAAGCTGTATAAAAACATAGAAAAGTTCTAATTACAGGATTTTGGATTGCAAAATCCAAAACCCTAAAAAACTATTTAAATTTTTTTAATGACTTAATAAATGTTCGTAAACTTTAAAAAATAGTTTAATAAACAATTTTGCTCTTAAACAGGTGAAAACAGCTACGTGCGAAGCAATAATCATTAATTTACCAAAAGTTTTAAAATAAACATTAATAAATCAAAAAATCAAATAGAGCTAAATGAACATAAGGAGCATATACCTTCTTACTGATAAAAATGTATAGTACGCGTACCATTAATTGAGTTTCATTGCACAGCCAACTTTACGAGGTTTTATGGGGTAGGTGTCAATTATTACAGTCTGCTTTATTTTATAAAAATTTTGAGCCGAGACTCTAGTTGTTCACAACAAATTCATAGAATAACTACAGTCCAAAGTCGAGAAAATAACTACAGTCCAATTAGTCGAAAAACTCAACTAAGTTACATAGTCAACACAAAAAATTACTTCCATTTTAACTATAAAACAGTTTAATGCATAGGTAAGAAAATATGAATAAAGATTGGAAATTTTCTTTTTAAAATATGGAAAAATAAATAAAAGCAACAACAAAAAACTTTCTATCAGAATTCCGTTCTGCAACTTTTTTGTTGTTTGTTTTTGTTTAAAAGCTCCATGTTAAAACACTCACAAATGAGCAGCAGCAGCACAGCATTTTATATATATATATATATATATATATATATATATATATATATATATATATATATATATATATATATATATATATATATATATATATATATATATATATATATATATATATATATATATATATATATATATATATATATATATATATATATATATATATATATATATATATATATATATATATATATATATATATATATATATATATATATATATATATATATATATATATATATATATATATATATATATTATGATATATTTTTACAGCCGCAAATCAGGAAATAAAGAAGGAAGAGTTTATCTGAAAAATTTGTTCTGAAATTTTAAATTTTCAACTAAAATCAGAGTTGGGGTCAACAAGACAACAAGATTTGTCTTAAGTGAGTATTTTTTTCAAGGTTGAGGTTGTAGCAGTAAAACTACTTACAAGTACTTTTACTGTAGTATTGTAAAAATTAAAAATACTGGCTGTAAAAGTAGTAAAGACAACGGAAAAATACTGCTAAACCAAAATACTTAAATAAAAGTAAAAAAGTTTTTTAAAAGTTTCAAGTTACAAAGTAACAAGTACTTTTGCGGGTTGGAAAACTGAACACATCTAACATTAACAATAATATACATAAATTAAAGTTTTAAATCATCTTGGAATAAAACTTATTAAGTGATGAATTGGTACTACTTATGAATATTGAAATAATATCATCAGCATCAGTGTCGTATAACAATCCAAATTAAAAAAGTTCATCTTTAATTTAGACATGGCTACTTCATTTGCTGAATTTGCACTTGCACTATAGGGTAGATTAGGGCATTATGAGCAGCTTAAGCGAAATTAGGAATATTTTTAAAAATAACTATGCTGTGACCAATATTTTAGCGAATAAACAATCTTTAGGGATTACTACTCATTATCTAATTTGATTTTTCGGCACGCGAAGTATTATTTTAGAAATACAGAGGTTTTAAAAAGACAGCAAAAATGCTCATATTACCCAGACCACTGGGTAATATGAGCACTTTAAAATATTTTATAAAAATATCAAATACCCCCAAAAAAACAAGCCAAAACAATGCAATTAAGCATCTATGTAGTGGAGTATTTAAGTGGAGTATAAGAAAATTAAAAAAACCTTTTTCTAACATCTTTTTCCATAACACAAAATGTTTATCATAATAAGAATGTTTTATAACAATTATTTGTTTAATAACATAACACAACATAACTTTCTAAACATAAAACTGTTAAAAGTAAGATTTTATACACAGTTGCTACAAAAAAAAACAGATTTTAGTTTTTTTTTCCAGTACACGATTCACAGTACCAATGACTGCAATGACTGCATTGGTTCCATGGCACTTCAGACTCATTGTACAAAATTTCACATATCATACAAAATGTTTGATCGATCCTGCTATTTTCATTTTCATTTTTTGTTTTGTCTTCATTAGTTAAAATATCCTAAAATAAAAGCTAGGTTATAAATTAAATTACTTAAAATTTCTTTAACAGTAATTTTAAGATATTAATTAAAATAACATATATATAATTTTCAATTGTTTTATTTATTATGTATTACAAACAATATTTAAAAAGTATTTTTCTTCAGAAAAAATAAAGTTTTATCTTTGAAAAAACTGTTTTAAAAGTAAAAGTATATATTTATAAATTGAATGTGTGTAAAGGCAACTTACTGTGTTCTCTAGCATTTCATCTTGTGGTTTATTAATCTTACTTGGAACCTCACTGGCAACATTTAAATTGATTTTCCTTTTTTCTGTGTGTATTCCTAACTTTGCTGAGGTTTTTGTATTCAACATCTTTTTTGTTTTAGAATTTTCAAGTACAGATCTATATGGTGAACTGGTAACTATAGTAACATGTTGAACAGATCTTTGTTTTTAAGCAGTTGGACAAATGTTTTAGTGACAGGACTACTGCATTGTTTTAAAATAGAATGTGTTCTGGTTAGATTGGTCTGGTCGTTTGTTACTTTTTCCTGTGAATCACTGAGTGTGATGTTAGAAGTGTTCTGTTCTTGATTTGTCACTGCAGCTGCTATAAAATCTTCATCTGTAAAAATGAGTCGATTAAAAGGATGAATTCCTGATTTACGAAATCCGCTCTTAGTTTTACTCACTGAAGCAGCCTCACCATAAGCAGTGCTGAACAGATTTCCGAATTCGGCCTCTGTTACTGGTCTACCAGGGTGTTGGCGATGCGATGACTGCACAATTGAATTGTATCGTGAGCTTAAGGATTTAAAAAAAGCAGTATCTAGTAGCTGCATTTTATGGGTACATTTTATGGGTGACTTGGAAGACTTAATATATTCACATTGTTTCTGCGAGCTTTTAATATCACTTTTATGTTCTTTACATAACAGCTATGAGCGTCTAATATCAGTAAAGTTGGCGTATTGCAGTTTGACGGTTGAGTAAATTGTAAAAAGTGGTCAAACCAGATATCAAAAAGTTCTTCATTTATCCAACCATTCTTTGTTGCAACTCCAAGTGCTCCTTAGGGTGCTTGATCCATAAAAGATGGCTTCATGCTCTTTTTGCCAGGAGTATGACAAACGGAAAAGCTACTTTCATCAGCATTATAGATGCGACTTGGTGGGATTACAATTTTACCATACTGATTAAATATAATTGACTCTAAGGCATCAAAAAAACGATCAACTTTTTCTTTGTTAAATCCGGATGCACGTGCCATCGAAGTTGGTTCTGCTTTTCTTAAAGATAAGTTTGAGTTTGAGTTTAAAAATAAACGTATCCAATCTTCTCCTGACTTTTTTCACATTGACGTTTTTTGTTAAACTTATGTGGGATGAAATTAACTTCACAAAAACAAAATGCTAGTCGCCTTATGTCTATCTTTGTTAACCCAAATAATCTTTTTTCCATTTCAATAATAATGCTAATTCAGTTTCTTGAACTTTGCTTAGTGTTCTTGGTCGACCAAGAACTTTGTTTAAATCAGCACCATTTTTAACTTTATTTATATAACGTCTCAATGTCTGTCTTGGTATGCCAAATAATTTTGCTGCATTCTTTTGACTTCTTCCATATTTTAATACATCATCAACTGCTTTTTTCAAATTTTCAAAACACCATTCAGCTTTTTGAATTTTTATTTTACTATCTCTTGGCATCTAAGAGAAAGCAATAAATGATAATAATAATAATAATAATAATAATAATAATCATAATAATAATTAATATATATATATATATATATATATATATATATATATATATATATATATATATATATATATATATATATATCACGAAATAATTTTGAAAATAAAAAACCCATCGATTTTTTTCAAGCGCGTGTTAGGAATTCGGACGTAAAGGCGACAAATTATCATTTTCATGCTAAAACACCGGATTATATGAGCATGCTCAAATTACTAGGAAATAGTATGTTTTAATACCATGAGTATAAAGTGTTCAAATCATATAGATCTCACTTGATAATTCAACACATGTTTACCTAATAAATTTTTAATAAAAAAACGCAAAAAAAAACGACTAACAACAATATTTAACTCCATAGACCATTTTAATTGTATCAAGAATGTTTTAAAAAAAGCAAATTTTTGGACTGCCTTTTAAATATAAAGTACCCACTAATAACTTCTTTTCGCAATAAAGTAAACAGGCTGATTTATGTAATAAGTTTATAAAAGTGATTCAAAAAATGCAAAGCCTTTGGAATTTCAGCGAATGCAAGATAGAAAACTTCAAGTATGCTCATATTACAAGGTGCTCAAATTACCCTAATCTACCTTAACTATTTTTAGATAGCTGCTGTTGAATTTTGATCTCCAGAAATTCCAGATAAACTCTTTTTTGTTTGTTGTCTTATATCCAAACTGTTTTAAATTTTTGATGCAAATTGTTGTTGTTAATTCTGCATTTATGATGTACTGACTAAATCTGCTATCTATAGCAGCATTTTTCAGACAGTCAGGTCGCTTATTGCGTTATGTATTTAGGTTGCGTATCTTGTGTATTCATCATGCAACCTTGTGTCTTAAGGCATGCCTAGAATCCTGTAGTTTTGGTTTCGTGATATTTTGCGTATTATATAATACATTCGAACCAATAAAGTTCAATTACTTTTAAACTTTTTTTTTCTAAAAGTTACAAAGTAAAGAATACGGAAAAGTAAAGAAGGTAAAAGCGCTGCGTTATAAATGTTGTCACGTGTACAAGTACTGCAAAAAGTAACGAAGTATTGTTACGAAGTAAATGTACTTCGTTACACTCCATCCCTGCCTATAATCGATGACAGTCCTCGTATAAAATTATTTATTAAGATTGAATTAAAATTAGTTGTTTTTAAACTACTTTAAACAAGGAGATATAATATCGTAGCTGGAAAAAGAATGAAGAGAAAATACGTCATTTCTCAAAGAACAGTCTTAGTAGTAACATAATTTTAAATTAAACACCGCGGAATTATCTTAATTAAAAGTTAACCAATCACATTCCACTTTTAACAAAAGTTATCCAATGATATTAAAAAATGGAAGTTTAAAAAATTCGTAAACAATATTTAAATTCAGTTTGTTGTTTTTTTTTTTGGTGTGCTTTTTGAACGACTAATAATAAATTTCTAGATAAGAATTGAATTAATAAATGTCTCGATAAGAATTCGTAGTATTTTTGCCATGTATTTTATATTTAGAATAAAGCAATTTGCTTTTAAATCCAGCAAAAATACTCCAACACAAAATAAAATTTTGGCGGGATTTAATAAATTTCTGGCCGGAAGAACAGTCTTACAGAACGTAACTAACCTATAGCTGAACAGGCAAGCAAAAAATAAGGTTCAAATAAAAGATTGTCTAAAACTAGAGGTACGCAAAAAGCAATTACTTCACCTTAATCGTGATTTTTGTTTTAATTAACTTCTTGATTGATCGAATAGTTGCTAAAAGCATATCCAACAAGCATTTGTTTTATTATTCCATTTCGATTACAACTCAAAGTTTACTGATTACATTTCAAAAATTTTCATTTTTTTGCAAAAGCGCCATTTTGATATGCTACTGGAATAATTATATTACAAAGACTGTAACGCGATTTAATCCCGTTTTCTGCTTCGTTCTCCCTCCAGCTATTCTCCTTGCTTTAAGTTAGAAGTATGTTATGTTTGAATTGATTATTAATTTAAAACTTTTTTTGTTAAGTTAACTTTTTTAGTTAAGTTTTACTCAAGTTAGCGCTTTCCAAAATTTACCGGAAATCTTTAACGTAGCTGAGATTATGGTTAATGTAATCTAATTTTTTATCTCAACTCTTTTTTTAGGTATCTGACAATGTTGATAATGCAAATACTAATACACCTTCAAAATGGCAAGTCCTTCGAGATGATTTTATGTTAGACGCGTCCATGAAAGATTGGGATAAAGAAGTTAATAAAAAAAAATCAAACGAGTCTAAAGAAATTTGCCAATTTGACTCAGATAATGAATGTTGAGAAGAATTTGATTTTTAACTTGATGAAACCACGGCAAAGATTTTGAGCTAATTGAGATAAGTTAAGCAAACCCTACGAACTTTAGTCAAGACTACAGAAAGTGACTTAAACTATTGAAGCAAGAAAGTATATACATATTTTTATAATTTTGTCATTATTATATGACGTGAAGTGACCTAAAAAGTTTGACCTAAAAGTAACCTAAAAATTTTTTATATTTAGTATTTAACTATACATTATTTTCTTATTTATTAGAATATTAATGCTATAGTATAACAAAAGTTTTTTTGAAAGTTACCAAATTGTACCACTAGTATATAACTTAAAAAAAAGCAGGGAAGAGAAGCAAAATGTTAAATTATCATGTTACATTTTATGGACAATCTTTTAACATACTTTGCTGCGTCCTGGACGCCACCCTTCATTTAGCTTTAAGAAATCTTTAAAAATTTTTAAGGTTCACAATTTATATTTACAAAATAGTTTTACTGTTGCTTGGATTATTAATCTAGATGTAATGCATATTTCAATACTATGTTCATTTTTGTGTAAGTTCATTAAATATGCTGAGTGAAAGTGATATAATGGTAATTTTTTAGCCGTTTTCGGAAAGTGCAAAAATAATTTGTAATTTCGAGAAATTAATGGTATTTCTCGAAAATACCTCGAAATTACCATTTATTTTTCATTAATTTCGAGAAATTAATGAAAAATAAATGGTAATTTCGAGGTTTTCGGAAAGTGCAAAACAACACTCCAGTTCTGTCTAAATGAGATTTCTCGACACCAAAAACAAAGAACAAGGATACAAGCGCACCACTTGAGGTGGAGACACGAGCACCTTATTAATCAGGCTAATAAAACATCCAATCGATTAAAAAAGCGTTTTAATTTTGTGATGATGTTGATTCGTTGAGAGGATCTGGTGGTTGAATTGAATCGTCATTTGTATGGCATTTTATGGTGCAATAAAACTCGGTGTTATTTACATAGTGCTTTGGTAAGAAATTTTATCAAAACCAAACTTCGCATTTTGGATTTTCCAATAATTACCATTCAATATTTTGATTTGCTGAATCCGAAATCTTACAGCACATTTTACGCTTAACTTGATTTGTTATTGTTGGAGTTGTTATTGTTTGATTCACTTGCTGCTCGTCATTACAATTAAGTTTACTTTGCTTTATAGCATATTTTTTGTTGTATTTTGGCCAATTTATTTTAGGGGTCGTCCATAAATTACGTCACGCAATTTTTGACCGTTTTCGAACTCCCCCCCCCCCTCGTCACAAAATCGTAACACTTAAGAAGCGAGTTTTGAATGAGAACCACCAACCCCCCTCCCCCATTATAGCGTGACGTAATTTATGGACGACCCCTTACTCTATTTTGTGTGTGTGTGTGTGTGTGTATTAAGGTGCTCCTAGAAGTCCTTACGATCTTATAACAGAGCACTGTGGAATATCACAGAGCACTGTGGAATATCACAGAGCACTGTGGAATATCACAGAGCACTGTGGAATATCACAGAGCACTGCGGAATATCACAGAGCACTGCGGAATATCACAGAGCACTGTGGAAGAGCACAGAGCACTGTGGAAGAGCATTTAACTAGGAAGTTCGCGTCTTCTTCCTTAACTATGTCGTTTATTGGGCTAAAGCCGACGTCGAACTTCAAATATCTTAGTTCTAAACACTGCGCCACTGTGATATTTTAAATCTTTGCATGTCTAATTTTTTTTTTCCGTCAATGCGACGAATGCAAAACACTTGTTGCAGATGTGGCCAGAAATTTTCTTTCAATATAGCCTGAGTTACTAAAACTTTGAAGACTGGTTGCCGGTGAGCTGATTTTGGAGTTTAATTTAGAATTGCCCGAGATAATGTAGTATTATTAAATTAGTCATAATTATTAACTGAGATGACGACAACACGGGTTGAGATAATGGTGTTTCGAACCTATTGGTACGAGTTGAGATAATCTCTATCAGCCAGTGAATAAATTGAAACTGTTAGTAATGAAATTGTACGAATCTAATTATTACTTATTGTATGTCTCATCAAATTCTAAGCATTTTGGATATTTATAGCAGTGTTAGAAAAATTTGTAGGTTCAATTGCAAACAGATAAAATTGATAGTTTCGACAGCAGCGATTTTCCTGCTCATCAAAACAAAACAAACCCTCAGAATAATAGCTGTTTGAATTATCTTGAGCAACACATATTTAGATCTAACCCTCTTACTTGCGGAACTAAATCTACTATTGAGAAGGACTGTCGTTCAAACGATCCTGGAAAGTGGGGCAATTTAATAAAGATGACGTCAGTTTTTGGATTAACCGCGGTCCACAAGAGTGTCAAAATCATTCTGGACCGTTTGAGTGTTTTCGTAGATTTTACAATACAGAATCCAAGACACGCTATAGTTCAGAGAGCACATTTGGACGACAAAGAAAGTTAAGGAAAAGTTCATATCAAGTTAACTCTTCAAGTCTTTGTCAGTTCGTCTAACAATACTACTTCACCTTCTAATATTGTGTGCAACTCCTGTCCGCTTTCTCTATCCCATCTTTTTAACACCACTATTTCTGTCTTTGACTCTAATATATCATCGTTCTTCCCAAACTCACTTTACTCTTGGTCCGTAAAGCAGGTAATGACGTAGGCAGGTAAACAAATACTTAAGGAGCTGAACTTGACTTTGCGGGCTTTGGTAATGTGGCCTCCATAAGGCAATTAGCTGGCGAAGGAGAAACCATAACACCTTCAGAAAGCACATTTTATGGGAAAAAAGCAAATGACGAAAGGCTTTTGCGAGAATAGCTCATTTATTCCCCAACAACTTGTTGTATGTTCTGTTTCCCTTGTAAAGTTTTCGTTTCTAAAGAAAAATCAAACAAACTCACTAGCAATGGATTTCATGATTGGAAAAATATATTTTAAATACATCAACATAAAAATGGATCTCTCCAAAAAGAATGCATGTTGATATATATTTGGAGAAAACAAAGCTCTGTAGTGTTTGACACTCTTCAACTTCAATTCCTAACGGAGCAAAATTACTGGAAAGAAGTATTAAAGCATATCATTATAACGTTATCTGAATGATGTTTACTGTTTTGCGGAACAAAAAGAGCATTTTGGTGTTCCAGATAACTGGAATTATTCGGGTTTGCAGAACTTGTGGCTCAGTTTGACCCATTTTTGAAAAATCACATTGCAATCATATGCGGATAAAGGTAAAAGAAATTCATTTTACTTATCAAAAACAATATGCGAGGAGTTGATTAATATAATGGGAGAAAATATACGATCTCACATTATAGAAGAGATTTTGGTGGCTCTTTGTTTTAGTGTTACAGTCGATTCAATACATTGCTCACATTTACCAATTGAGTACATTATTCCTAAATATGGAAAGCCAGTTGAACAATTTTTACCATTTTTAATTATAAAAAATCACGTCGATGCGATAAGTGCAGAACAGATTTTAAAATTTTTAGGCGACACTTGTCACTCCGATTTTAAATATTGTTGAGGTCAGTTTTACGATAATGCCGCCAATATTTTGGGAGAATACAGAGGGATGCAAGCAATAATGTCTAATCTCAATGAGCATGCGGTATATCTATCGTGTGCTACGCATTCGTTGAACTTAGTTGGAGAAACTTCTGTACAATGCTGCATGTTTACAGTTAATTTTTTTTCTATCGTGCAACTATTGTATACGTATTTTTCAAATTTGATACATTCCTGAGATGCCTTAAAACAACACATCGTAAACTTAAGTCATTGTAAAAAACTATTTTAAAGCTTTATTTATAATAATATTTTTATTTTTTAACTGTAAAACATGCGCGGAGTGCTACATCAACTATCTTATAGCCTGACTCGCAACGGAGTGCTGCTACATCGACTGACAAATAGCCTAACTCGCAACGGAGTGCTGCTACATCGACTGAGGGTCAAATAATTAAAAGATATATATATATTTTTTAATATTGTTTTTGTCTAGTTTCATTTAATTTATTTTTTTTTTTATAATAATTTTTCGCTTAAAAGTCCTTAAAATATACCGCTAAATTAACTACGATGCACAGTGGGCTAATTTTCAAAAAAGCTGGCCAAAAGTCAAAAAAAAAAATCACTATTTTGAATTTATTATTTTGAAACTACGTAAACAAAACCCTGTTGCATTTTATTGTATAAGAAAAAATTGTATAAATTTTAAAGTTACCTATATCTACGCAGTTAAACATCTGTTATTAAAAACACTTAATTAACGTTTTAAAAACAAACAAAAAATGTGGTTAAAAAAGTATCGTTTACAAAAAAGTTATTTATCGTTACTAAAAAACTAACTATGGACGATACTATTCAAGGTATTGTTATAATATTTTAGTAAAAAGTTTTATATTATTTCTCTAAATTTTATGCGAAAAGTGCGAACAAAAAAGTACAGAATAAAGTTTATTTATTTTCTTTAACCTATTTTTCAAGCATTGAAAAAATAGTGAACCCGCGAGATTCCGCTTAGTTATAATTTGGATGTTGTTCATAAAAGTGTATTCTAAAGATTGGTTAAAAGAAAAGGCACCTATTTTTGCCTATTACTTCATTAACTTATATTGTGTAGTGCTAGTTGTGTTTTTTACAAAACAAAATGGCGGTGTTTTGTTTTCTTTACAAAATCAGTCAAATTGTATATAGATATAGTTATTATGTTTCTTGAGAAACTGATTTTGTTAAGTGCAATAAAACTACAATAAAATTAGTAGCACACATGAATGAGATTTTGACAAAGTTAGAGTGTAGGGGGGGGGGGGACAAACCTCCTTGGTTACGACGCCTTTTTTACCTCAGCTACGACGATTTTTGTATAGTTTTATTGAATTTTACAAAATCAGTTTCTCAAAAAACATAATAACTATATCTATATACAATCATATGATTAACAGTATATTTTACCTTTCTCTTATGTATCGAATTTATATAATATAATATAATACAAACATCTGAACTATGTGCTTAAACAGCTCTTTCCATACTAATGGAAGCAAAGCTTTCTAAACACCAATATTGCATTATAAGAAGTGCTGCAATTGCAAATAGCTCTACTTTTTTACCATCTTACGAAAAACTTAAAGAAACCAAGAAAATGTGTTACCCTGAAGATATAACGGTAACTGAAATAAGCGCCGAAGTAAAACTGCAATCTTTATTAAATCACACTTGTTTACGAATTATAAAAACTCAACAAGATGAAATTGACTCCTTGAATGTAAATATTTTATCAAATTTTATTTTAATTCTTAAGTGGGGGTTTGATGGCAGTTCCGGTCATAGCGAATATAAACAGAGATTTGCCGATGGAAGAAACTCAGATGCAAATGTTTTTCTGACTTCACTTGTGCCATTACAACTTTTGTGTACAAATTCAGTTTTAGGTCAAGATGTTATTCTATGGAAAAATAGGACACCCTCATCTACTCAATTTTGCCGACCTATCAGACTGCAATTTCTTCTCGAAAATGTCTATACAAGCATTAATGAAAAAGACTATATTGAAGATAAAATTAAATCACTGGTTCCTCTCATCATTGTTCTACATAAAATAGAAATTAAAATACATTATAAATTGGTTATGACAATGATTGACGGAAAAGTTTGCAATGCAATAACATTGACGAAATCAACAATGCGGTGTTATTTGTGTTCTGCTATTTCGAGTCAATTCAATAATATCAATTTCGTTAAAGAAATAAAAGTTGACGAATCAAAAAAGGTTTATCAACGTTGCACGCATGGATTCGATTTTTTGAATGTTTTTTGCATCTTGGTTATAAACTTGGAATAAAAAATTGGCAAGCACGTTCTGACATTGAAAAAAGTATAATATTACAACAAAAATTGTTAATTCAGAATGCTTTTAAGCTGCAGCTAGGGTTAATAGTTGATCGACCGAAACCAGGATGCGGTAATACAAATGACGGAAATACAGCTCGAAGATCTTTTAAAAACTCACAAGTGTCTGCTGATATTCTAGGAGTGGATTTAAAACTAATAAATCGGTTTCATGTAATTTTACAGGGATTTTCTAGTGGCTTTCCTATAGACGCAGACAAACTTGATGACTATTCTATCGAAACTGCACTACTTTTTATTGAAAAGTATCCTTGGTACAACATGCCTACAACAGTACACAAAGTACTTATTTATGGAGCCTTAATAACAAAAACAGCAATACTACCCATAGGACAACTATCTGAGGATGCACAGAAATCGAGAGACAAAGACTTAAAAAAATATAGCGAAGATTTCTCTAGGAAAAATTCCCAAAAAAATACAATGCATGACGTTTTTTGCAGACTTCTGGTTTCGTCAGATCCTGCAATGTCTTAACTTTTAAAATCTCATGCAAAAGTTAGCAGATCTTTGTCTTCTCAAGCTTTACAAATGTTATTACCTCCGGAGATTAACGAAAACTCTGAAACTCATTCGTCTGTCATTGAGTTTATCAACAATATTTCAATAATAAATGATTCAGATGACAGTGGTGATTTATTTTAAAGTAATATAAATGAAACAATTATGATAAATGATGCAAATAAAAGTTTTCCTTGTTTTCCTTGAACAAATAAATAAGTAGAATTAACATTCTTAACATTGCGGCATAATAATACGGTCATAATACATTATATATCGGTATTATATATAATGTTTATATATGTAATGTAAATAATACATTAGTTTATTGAACTTAAATGTCGAATTAGAACTAATTGGTTAAACACGAAGGACCAAAGGCATTTCTAATGATTAATGTTGTTAAAACAACGCCATTTTGGATTTGCCATTATTGATTTTTGGTACACTTATGTAAAATTCAAAGTTGGGGATTCAAAAAAATGCTATACAGAAATTTTCATTAATTATAATCATTTTTTGACTTTTGGCCAGGTTTTTTGAAATTCCGCCCACTGTGCGATGGTTCGCAAAAAAGTTCACATTTTACCAGTTCGCAGTTCGTCAGGGTTAGGGTTTCACATTCGCTACATAAACAAACAAATAAATTCTTTAACGTCATTTTTCAAAGTGGATACATTCCATTAATAAATAAACCTACGCGTGTGACTAGCGGTAGTGCAACGTCAATTGACCAAATTATATCTAATGAATTTATCAATACAAAAATTAAAAATGAAATATTTAAAACAGAGACTTCAGATTACTTTCCGATTTTTATAATATCAAATAATAGCATTCAGCCTGATGTTTATAAAAAAAAAAGTTATTACACGAATTACAAACGATACATCCATGAAATATTTTCATTATCTTTTATCGTGTGTAAATTGGAACGAGACGCTAAAAAATCAGAATGCCAATGCAGCCTACGATATTTTTGCAACTGAATTTCTCACTCATTATAATGAAGCATTCCCTAAAATTACTAAGTTAATCAAATCAATTGGGAATCCTTAAATCTTCCGAAATTAAACAACAATTTTATTGTTATGCGACAATGGTTGAAGGTTGGCTGCAAGAGCAAGTCCAACTATGTTTACAATGCGTTTTTGCACCTTGTCTAAAAGAGAAAGGGCATCATTAGAAGATCCGCCCCAGATATGGCAACAGTATTCCATACAAAGCCGGATTTGAGATTTATAGAGATAGAGAATAGAATCCAGAGTAAGAAAGTGACGAGCTCGATAAAGAGGTGCAACTTTAGCAGATGCTAATTTTGCAACGGATTTGATATAAGGTTTCCAAGAAAGATTAGAAGTAAGAGTTAATCCTAGAAGACGAAGGGTAGGAGACTCATCGAGTACATTACCGTTCATAAATATAGGAAGGTCTAAATTATTGCGATAACGATTGGCCACAAAAAAATTGAGCTTTATCTGAATTTAAGTTCACCAGCCACTGTGAGCCCCATGCTGTAGCAGAAGTGAGATCCTTTTCAAGCTCAGATGCCCCCTGCAAGCAATCAGAGGGAGTTGGCCTCTTATCGTGACAAGAATAAATGGTAGTATCATCAGCGAACAATGCCACCTTAGATGTGAAAATATCTGGAAGATCGTTAATGTTAATTAAAAAGAGTATAGGGCCAAGGATTGAACCTTGGGGAACCCCTGAGGTTACAGAATAAGAAGAAGAGTGCTGTCCATCAAGGACAACTTTCTTAAAGATGTTTCCAGATACACCGTAAGAAGAAAACTTATGGAGAAGACCAGCATGCCAAACTTTATCAAACGCTTTAGAAATGTCAAGAGCAATGGCCTTAACCTCTCTACCTTTATCTAATGCGCGATAAAGCCTATCGGTTATTACTAATTGCAAATCAGCCGTAGAACGAGAGGATCGAAATCCATATTGATGATCAGAAAGTAGGTTATGAGATTCGAGATGAGAGATTAAGTGTTTGTTAATTAAAGATTCAAAAACCTTGCTTATGATAGGAAGAAGACTAATGGGATGGTAGTTAGATGAATCAGATTGCTCTCCAGAATTTTTAAAAATAGGGATAACAGATGCTGCTTTCCAGCAGGCTGGAAAACAAGACTCTGATAAGCACTTTTTAAATAGTTTTGAAAGGATAGACGACAGCTCCCGAGAACACTTCTGCAAGACTATAACCGGTATGTTGTCCGGGCCGCAAAATGTAGAATAGTCTTAGCAGGAAATCACTTTAGATACAGAAGCTGGAGTGATATGAGTGTCGAGCAATGGATCAACCTGTTTGACGGCTATATCAGGTAGAACGCAACTAGTGGCATCTAAAGATGATATTGATGAAAAGTTCTTGGCAAACAGTTCAGCTTTGTCTTTAGGTAAGGTGACAAAGTCAGAACCATACAAAAGAGTTGGAATTACAGACTTGCTCTTATTATTGATACTATTAAAGATTCTCCAGAAGTCACGAGAGCCTAATTTTTGTGATGAAATACAAAATTTCATGATCTGAGAATAGAAGGCTTTGGCGTTAGACAAAACCTTTTTACAATGGTTCCTAGCAGTAATAAACTTAAATAAATTTTAAAGTATTAAAATATTATAAAGTATTAATACAAATTTGATCCTATTTGCTGACGACACCAACTTATTTTATTCTGATTTGGATATTAACTTTTTATTTGAAACAGTAAACAAAGACCTTGCATAACTAAGTGAATGGCAAATAAATTATTTATTAACATAAAAAAAACAAAATATACTTTATTCCATCGTCTTAATGAAAAGAGACTCATCCCATTAAATTTTCCAAATTTTGTAAACAACTCTTGTATAGTAAGAGAGCGTTCATTTTTATTTCTTGGTGTTGTTATTAATGATAATGTGAGTTAGAAGGAACACATAAATATAATTCAAAATAAAATTTCGTAAAATATTGGTCTACTTTACAAAGCTAAGCAGTTATTAAATCAAACCTGTTTAAAATACGTTTATTTTTTATTTATTCATAGCTACTTCAGTTATGCAAACGTTGCTTGGTGTAGCACTAACGTAAATAAAATAAATAAAGTATTAATTAAGCAAAAGCATGCTTTAAGAGTTATTGGAAATGTAGATCGTTTCTTACACACTAAACCTCTATTCATCAAATTTAATATTCTCAACGTATTTTAACTAAATCTTTATCAAATTCTTATTTTTATGTTTAAAGTTAATAGAAAATAGCACTTACTTTTTTTAACTCATTTTTGGAAAAACTAAATTATCTATACCCAACACAATTTTCAGAAAACAATTATGTTTAACCTAAAATCTATTACTCTGTTACTAAGTTTTCAATTGCAAACAGAGGTTCTAAACTATGGAACACGCTATTAAATAATGAGTTAAAAACAATTTCTTCTATTAAACAATTTAAAGCAAAAGCTTTTAATAAATGACAACGAATTAAAATTTTTCTGAAGCTTTTGAGAAGGAGTATTCACGTTTGTCTATTTATTTTATTTCTTTATAAATTTATTTTATTTCTTTATAAATATGGTTTAAATATATATTCTATATATACTGTTATTCAATTTGTACAATATGACGTTGTTTTTTATTTTATTTGATATAGTAAACTTTACATATATAAAAGACACATTAAGATACTAATAATGTTTGTTTGTTTGTTATTCGTGTATTATCTCCCGGTGGGAAATGAACTACCCAGTGGGCACGCGGACGTCCATAGTACGTACAAGGACGTCCAAAACGGTCCGTTCAGACGTTCAATGGACGTACTAAATGAAACGACTTTCGTCCGCCCATTTCGGACTTTTAAAGTACGTCCGAGGACGTCCATATGGGTCCGTTCAAAAGTCCATAATACACGTCATTGGACGTCCAAATGTAATGTCTTTAATTCGTCCATTCTACGTTTATTTTTATTCGGCACATTCTTATCCCGACTCCATTTCTCAAAACAGAAAGATATTCAGTCTTTTGATGTAAAAATTTGACATCAAATTTTTATATACGAAATCTTTTATTTTTAATATCTTAAATTAAGTGGGCCTTAATTTAATAATTAAGTGGGCCTTAATTTAATATACCTTTCTGTGGGCCTTAATTTAATATACCTTTCTCTACAGATTCAGATAAGTGGGCCTTAATTTAATATACCTTAAGTGGGCCTTAATTTAATATACCTTTCTCTACAGATTCCGCACGTGTGGCAACCCTGATAAGGGTAATCAATAGGTTAATAAATAATAAAGTATTGACACAAATCATTACAAACAATGAAAATAATAACATTTTTCACAATATAAATAAACAATTGAAAATTTGAACAACCCAAAAACATTATTTTTTCGCTCTTTTAAGAATGTCGCCAATGACACTATCAATGCTGCTGGCGTCGTACCCAGTTTTGTTACCAACAATGGCATCTAAAAAAAAATTATCTCAAAACTTGCTGTTTCTGTTGAATTAAATATTTCACAAAAATAAAAAATAAGGCAATCAAATTCCAAATCAAATGCAAAACAAAGAAACTATGCTTTAAACAAAAAACTGATGAGGATGACATTAATATTAATATGTAAATATTTTATGTTGAAATCATCTTAAATATATAAAAATATGTTATCAGTTATTTGAATGCTATACATAGAAAAAGATATCAAAAGTTTACTTGACTACCTTCCAAAATACCGACCAAAAATCTATTTGCAAACAATGAGTAGCAGAAAAAGAGTAATGAACTACTGTTTCATGTTCTGCAATTTACATTTAGCAAAAATATTTCAGTCGGTGCATTTTATTAAAACAAGGGTTGAATTAAGGCATCGCGATTTGCGATATCTGTTAAATTATCTGGTCTTCAAAGTTTCAGTTTACGGAAAACCACGAAATTTACGGAATAGGCGAATAAACTTTAATTTGTTAGTGAAAATGTTATGAAAAACAAAACAATAAATTTATGACTACAAAAGTAATAAAATTAAAGTGTTGTTACTTTTATAACACTCTTTTAAGTTACATTTATAGTTTATTGTTTGATCAAACAACACATAATTAAGCTATTATAAATAAAAATGATTTAGTTAAGCAATTCCAAACTTTAATTAAAGTAGTAATGCATCTAGAAAAAATACAACGGATATTTAAACAATGTTAAAAACCTTAGCAACTTTTACAAATACATATTTTTATAAACAGCATTTCTAAACATCTTACTAACGGTCCGGAAAAAACGCGCGTTCACTTTAAAATCAACCAATTAAAACACTGGTAATTTACTTCCTATATTAAAAGGGGAGGGGGGGGCAGGAGGCTATAAACTTAAATTTTGTTTTATTATCTAATCAATTAAATCATAATAAAAGTAAAGACAAAAAAATATATTTCTAAATATACTTCTTTATAACTAAAATTTATTAGATTGAACACGTCTGTTTTTAGAAACTGCGGGGGGAGGGGGTAGCAAAGAAAAAGTGTCCTATTTTTAAGCTAATTTTAGGTTGCATGGGCGATGTGGGGCTCATCGTGTGGGGGGAGGGGGGTTTCGCTACTTTTATAATAAAAATGCTTTAAGGTGCTTAATGGGGGGAGAGTCGATAATTTTTGGAAAACTTCTCCTCCCACACCAAGCTTATTAAAACCCAACCCCAAGCTCGTTTTGTTCATTTTCACTTGTTATAAACAAAAAACTATATCTTAAAACAAAAATTCAGTGAAAATTGGCTTTAAAATTAAACAAATATATATTGGTAACCGATAAATAATAAAATTTTCATTGTAAATCCTCCCCCTTTTTTATTATATCCTCCTCCCATTTTATACATCCGGACTAAAATTTCCACCCCCACCTACCTTTGTATTAAGCACATTAGAGTAGTCAGTAGCGAAATCCCCCCCCCCCCCGCACAATTTTCAAAATGAGCCCCACATTGCCCATGCAACCTTATATATATGCGTGTGTGCAAGAAGTATATATCTATTTATCTTTATTGGAGATCTCTGTAAATCTAATAAAGGTATTAAAACTATTTATATTAAAAAATATTTTACAAATACAATTGTAGTTGTATTGTATTTATTAAATTTACAGAGATCTCCGATAAAGATTTAGAGATAATAGATAATAACTATAAATCTTTATAATCTATAGTATAAAATTTTTAATAAGTTTACATAACATAAATTTTTTATATTAAGAGATAAAGAAATATAGTTCTATAATTATTATAAAGAAGTTTGAATTTATTAATTTTATTTTCCAGTTAGTTCCAGTTACGTTTTTCTCAAAAAATTATGTTATTTGCACCATGTTGAAAATAATTTACATTCACTTATGTTTTTTTTTCTTCTTATTTTTTTTTTCCTGATGTTTTTAACATCTTTAAAAATTCGATTTTTAGTGTTGAGTCTATTATAATTATGAGAAAAATTAACTTTAGGCATTGCGATTTTGTAGCAATGTGTCGCTAGCTACATATCGTAGCTTTGTAGCTAGCTACACAATATCTACAAACCTATACCTGGTTGATAGCTACATATCAAAAAAAATTTCACAGACGACGTAACGCTAGCTACAATATTAAGTGGTTCTTTAGCTTTTTAAGCTAGTTGTTCTCGTAGCCTAATCGCTGTCTTTATCTTTAAAGGGTTTGGTGATAAAACTGAACTCGTCTTCTTCTCGCCCCAGCCATGTATTATATATTTGTATTGCATAAACTTGTAAATTTTTCTTATAGGCAAAATACAAAATAATAATAATAATAATAAATAATAATTAAAAAAAAATGTATGTTTAAAAAAATAATATATAGGGGAACCATAAAGATCGTTAATTAGATGGTATAACCTCGATTTTTTCGCGAACTTTTTCGGTTAAGGATATTCATACAATTTTGGCGGTGTTATTTATTTTAATTTCTTGGTTGTATAGTAAATATTCTTTGATTGTTTTACTATTAAAAAAATTAACCATCCCCGTTATAATTTTTTATTATTCAATATTTTGTAATTACGTCAAAACAAAACAAGATCATCAAAAAATTATTACATCCCCTATATTTTATGCTTATCTACTGCTTCCATGGTTACTACTAATTCCATGGTTTATATGAGATAATACAAAAGCTGTTGTCATGCCATTTAAATTATGATAGTACTCAGGGTTGCGAGGTTTTTTTCGGATACAAGTCAAAAATGAAACAAAAATAAACCAGAAATAAACCAGACCATAAAATAAAAAAAAAAGAAAAAAATCATAATTTTTTGTTTTAAAGCCTTGTTTATAATTTATATTTTGAAAAAACTGCTGTTTTATCCAAAAATTCATCTTTGAATATTAAAATCTAATTTGTAAGAGAGTGAGGGAGGAGGAGAAGAATGACTTAGTGAATGTTTAATTGGGTGCCAGAACAGCCTTTAAAGTGGCGTGGGTAAATTAGTTCATTCCCAAACACCTATACTAAATCCAACGCTATCAACCTGTAATATATATATATATATATATATATATATATATATATATATATATATATATATATATATATATATATATATATATATATATATATATAAACATATATATATATATATATATATATATATATATTTGCTTGCATATGGATATAGATTTCTTTTCCAACATCTGCAATAATTGACTCAATTATTTCAAAGTCCTGGTAAAAAATCTTTTGCCTTATTAAATATGGTTTGACCCAAATGACTGCATGCAAGACTTAATTTGATATTTTCTTAGTCTGATTTTTATGCAGATGACCTGTGAGAAGACTCAACAAAATAGTTAGAAACAAAACACATAGACAGCCGTGGCAGTAAATATCTATATTGCAAAGGTCTAGATCTCAGGAAACATCTAAATGGTCTCTAGAATTCAGCGGTGTTTTTAGAAACTAATTTTTCTTAAAAGTTTTTAGACTCGCTCTAATGATGCAATGTTAACTAGTTTATGATTAATGACGATTTCTGTAATGATTTTCAATTTATCCACCTTTTGCATTCTTAAGATATAACTGTAGACTTGAAATGGCCTTTTCAGCTTGGGAAACAACATTCAATACAGGGAGATTTTTCTAAAAAAATGTCATTTTGAATGTAAGAATTTTCTAACATTTTTGGCAATTAAGGGATAAAAACAACATTTGAATGACATTACAAGTAAAAGTTTTTAACGTTTTAAGATTTTTACGTAAGCATTTCTTTCATTTATTTATTAACTTGATTGTTCTTCTATAAAACGAAAAAATGGAAATCTTTCTTTTCCTCAAATTAACATTTTTTATGAAATAAAAACTTGATTAAACTGATTTATTATTAAATAAACCAAAATTAAACCAGGTTTTGAAAAACATATCAGAACAAACAAAATAAGACCAAAGACTTTAAAATAGACCAGATTTAGGCCAGATTTTCTAAAGTAAAAACAAAAATTCCAAGCCAAACAATAAAAAAACAAACCAAATTTGAGAAATCTGGCTTAAAAAAACACCAGATGGCAACCCTGATAGTACTTGGTGAATTTGCTTAAGATGATTTTTTAGACGCTCAAGATGAGATGGAACTTTTTATTAAGAAAAGCGCATTTTTTAAAGTTGTTCTCCGCGGAGCTTTATTTTGGTATTTTAGGAGCAAAAATTTTTCAAAAAATAGTATTGTTAACTTTTTTTGAGAAAGGAAAGATTTATTATTGTTTTTTTTTTATGGTTGAGATAATTATTTTTTACTTAAGTATAGTCCTTGAAGATACACTTTTATTATTACAATTTTTTTTGTAATTATTTTTTTGCTATTTTGAGTTTTTTTGAGTTCCATTAAAAAAAGCTCATCTTAGGAAACTGGTTTCCTAAATTAGGTGATTAAGTGTGTTGAAAATAACGCAATTATTGGTATAAAAATAATAATTCGGCTGCAAAAAAACAATACACTGCTAATATGCTCAACATACGCAACCTTTCCCTACCAGATTTATTACATAATTTTTTACAATTATGAAGAAAAGGCTTTTGTGCATTGGTAAATATTTACATTAATGAATGTACGTACTTTATTACTCAATAATCCTACTAAAATAACTTTTTAAATGCAAAAATGGGACCCCAAAAAGTTCTAGTGCCTAGGGCCACAGTTTTCCTTAATCCGGCACTGATAAGTATACAAATAAACTTGAATAAACAAAACATTATTTTAAAAATTTTAATTAACATTTAAATAAAAATAAACATGAATACTAATACATCTCACATAATTTTTTTTACTTTTTTTTATAAAACCAGCAAGAATACACCAACCAATAAAAAGCAAATCAAAATAAAAGCTAAAAAAATATTGCCTTAAAAACTGTTCTTAAAAACTTAAAAACCTAAAAAATACTCCATAAAATGTTTAAAGTTTGTAATGAAAGATAAGAATCTCAGTTGAATTTCATTTCAATTTAGAATTTTTACACAAAAAGGTAAAATTTTAACACGTCCAGCATGTACTTTTAAATTAATTGATTAATAATAATAATAATTATAATAAAAATACACGTTCGTTAATATTCGAAGCTTTTGTTCTTGAAAAATGAAAATCAAATTTTAGCGGCACCCGCATTCTTTGGTTACAATGTTATTAACTTTTTTTGCGTAAAAAATATAATCGTTATCATAATAAAACATTGTTATTGATTCGTGTTCAATTGGTATGCAGCAGTTATTAATTCCTTGTTTATTGTCTTTACAGTTTCCCATGCATTTATTTGTCCAAAAACCTTTTGGCGATAATACCCAGTTCCAACTTAAATCTTCGAAACTGACATAAACAGGACGAGAACAACAACTTGCATCTTGGTTACAACTCCATCTTTTATGTTGCTGGCGTGGTAACTGTTTAACTTTGACAATGTTTATAATCAAGTATGGAACATGCATATTTTCACTGGATACTTCAAAGTTGTTGCCGTTACAATTGTCACATATTAAGGAAAAAGAATTCGTTTTACCATTTGAATATTTTACCCATGTTTGCAACGCAGCGCTGACATCAGCATCCAGCCAACCCGTGTACTTATTTGAAACTGATATGGTTGATATTACACTTCCATTTAGTTTAACATATATTATAAGCACATCTGACTCTGAATTAGTTGGTTTTTTATAGAAAAACAAATTGGCTGTTGATATAGTTGACTGAGCTTCAATTGTGTTGAAATTAGTTGTAATAATAATCTCAGTTGGACTGTTTAAAACTAAAAAAAAACAATTATTAAATATTAAACATATATACGTAAATATGTTTAAAAAAAGTATATATTATTATGTAAGGAATAAATTAATTAAAAATTTTTATAAAGTTACATTAAAATTTTTTTCATTGTAATATCTATATTTTATTTGTAGAAGAGAAAACATTTCATTTATTTTCAAGAAATTCTCACTCCGTCTCTATCCCAATGGGCACAGGAGTTCTTGGACGTCCATAGTACGTACTGTTTAGGTCCACTCGTCCAAGTCCAAAATGGTACGTGTTTAGACGTCTAATGGATGTTCAAATACATACTTTTTTGGATTTCAACGATTTTGGACATACAAGTCTAAAATAGTATGTTCTCGGACGTCTATTAGAATTATTTTTACGCATGCATAAATATAAAATATTTTCAAAATAGTTAAAAAGTTCGAAAGTTGTCAATTTTTCAACTTATTATTATTATTGTTACTATTATTATTCAGTGATAAAAAAAAACAAAAAAACAAATACAATAAATCTGTTTAAAGTTTGATGAAGAGGTGCTATACCAGGCCCCTCTTTGCTGACAAAATTAAAAAAACACAGAAGCTACAGACAAGCAGCAATTGTGTCTCTAAAAGTTACTTTGTTATACTGTTCTTGAAAGCATAGATAGATGGAGCGTTCACTACTGCTTGGGAAAGCGCATTCCATAGGACAACAACTCTATTCGAAAAAATTTTTTTTGTCGTTCTTCACAATTTCGTAAAAGCTGGCGTTCTAGTTTTTGATTATGCCCTGTCAAAGGGTATACTTGGCTTTACTGTTTGAAAGTTTTTGTCAAACGAAAAAACTGATAAGTTTGAGTTGACGCGTGATTTTAAGTTGTTTGATTAGGTCTGCTTTTTTAAAAGGTGTTTAATAGATGATATTGTTTTTGTTGCTCGATGTTGGACTTGTTCGAGGATAGCAATGTAGGACTTTAAATGCGGCGACCAGGCTTGAACAGCAAACTCGAGGTGGGGGCGAATGTAAATAAGATACAATGTGCGCAATAAATAAAAAACTGCGACTCCAAAATGTTTTTTTGAGTCGCCCTAGCATTCTACTCGCAATTGATGCAGCTGGCTCTACTTGTGGTCTCACTTTAAGGTCTTTGGAGACCATCACACCAAGGTCTCGTTCAACTACAGTCTTTTCGAGTGGATAACGCGTGCCATCAATGTTGGCCATTGAGTAATTGTGTGTCATCTTGTTACAAGTGCGGCCAACATACATTACTTTGCATTTCTCAATGTTGAAATGCATAAGCCAAATATGTGACCATTTCACTACTCTGTCAATGTCGGCTTGGAGAGTGATGCTATCCGATTCGTTTTTGATTATGCCAATAATTTTACTGTCGTTAGCATACAGTTTCATATGATGACTAATTCTGTCCGACAGGTCATTAATGAAGATTACGAAGAGCAATGGGCCCAAGACCGAGTCTTGAGGCACGCCACCAAGCTGAGATCCAGTCTAACAGCGTGCCTTGAATACCGTAGGCTCTTAGTTTATGAAGAAGGCGTTTGTGTGGCGCTTTGTCAAACGCCTTTGCAAAGTCAGTGTATATGACGTCTACTGCATGGCTGCGATGAATGGCTTCTGTCATGATATCCCGAGTTTCTAGCAGGTTTGAGACGCAACCCTTGCGATAAACAAAGCCATGTTGCTTTAAAGTAGTTAAGTCATTAGCAACACAGTGTTCCATTATACTTGTTTTAAGAATGCTTTCTATTATTTTGCATGAAATGGATATGAGCGAGATAGGCCGGTAGTTTGATGCATTTATTTTACTCCCCTTCTTGAAAATTGGTATTACATTCAATTTTCTCCACAAGTCGGGAACTACACCAGTCGCAAACGAGCATTTTTAGATAAGTGAAAGTGGTTTGGCGAAGCTAGTTGCACATTTACTAAGGACCCCGTGGATGTAAACCATCGTAGCCGGTTGATTTTCTTTCATCAAGGTGGTAATACAAAAGTGCCTGACTTTTGTACTATATCGATAGAAAAACTTGCTGAGTCGACAACATAAATGCTTCAGTACGACTTTTGAAAGCTGGCAATATAGATCTTCGGGCTCTAAAACAAAAACCGAATGAAAATAGTTATTCAATAATGAGCATATATCGTCGGTATTGGTAGTGATGTTGCTATTAGCTGTTTCTAGCGATGTAATAGTGTTTCTAACGCTCTGTTTGCTTTGTACATGTGCATGTAAGCATTTAGGGTTGTTTTTGCACTCACTGGCGAGTTTTTCTTTGTAATTAAGTCTGGCAGATTTTACCATTTTAGTAATGTTTTTGCATGCGGTGCGATGTGATTCTTTGAGTAATTGGTGCCCATCACGACCTGCATTAATAAACTTGGCCCAAGAGGCGCGTTTAGCTTTGACCGCCTTAATAAGATCTGGTGTTACCCATTGCTCCTGTTTTTCAGTGAAGAGAGTAGTTGTTGATGGGATGTATAGATTGATAGCTTCATTATACACATTTATTAGAAGCTGGTAGCTATCGTTTGCATTTAGACCAGTGAATTCTGTTTCCCAATCAACAGCTGCAACGTGCGAGGATATTGCTGCGTAGTTTGCTCGGCTCCAAATAAGTCGAGGTTGTAACGGCAAAGTAGGCAAGTTATCAGGGCCTACAACAGCGAGTTGACCTTCAATGAAGCAGTGTGCTTGGCTCATTGTAGTGTTACCGAGAGAATCACCTTGTTTGATGAAGATGGGACGGTCTGGCTTGTTTATTATGATCAGATCAAGTGTGCTAGTGGGCTTGACGTGTTGACTACTACGATACGTTGGGAATTTGACAAGCTGATTTAGGTGACATTCATCAAGGCACTTTTGAAACCTGATATCGCCTTGACGCTGGTCTCTCACGTGGACAACTGTTGCAATGCCACCGTTAACTTCGATAGATTCATAACATGTATGGCTGAAATTGAAATCTCCATATAGTAGCATTGTCGAGCAGTTTATATTAGGCAGTATCTGCCGAGCGGCCGTGATCGATGTGATACAATGAGTAAGAACCTGATCATTAAGGTCGTGAGGGCGATATAAGCAGCTGAGGAGAAACGATTCTTCGCCCATTTTTACTTTTCACCGAACTCGCTCAACTGATGTTGAGTTGAGCTGAGTAGAATTAACTTCATTGACTATAATATTATTTTTTTTGTGCAAATGGCAACTCCACCACCCCTATTTTTTCTGTCTTTGCAATGAGATTAGTAGCCGGGTATGGCAACGTCTGAGAAATCTGTGAACCAAGTTTCCGCAAAAAATATGACTTGTGGCCAACTTGATTTAGGCAGAGTAGAGAGTCTGGCCAACAGCTCTTGGCGTTTATCATTATTGAGTGAGCATGGGTTAATTGCCCAGTAGCGTAGATGGCTAGATGGAACAGTGGAAGAGTTCGGCTGAATTGTTTTTTTTTGCTTTAGATATTTGTCTAGAACGTCTAGATAGTAGTAGAGATTTCTGATTTAGGGCAGCTGTTCAACTGGCGTAGTCAGCCAGGGCTCTGGCTGAGGATGTAAACACATAGCACTGGTTGGACGTTGATTCGATGACATTGATGCAACTGATGCGATCTGTCCTTCGATGTATAACATTCCGAAACGGTTTATCTAGAATGTTAGCAGCAGCAAGTTCGTCATTTAGCTTCTTGAGCTGGGTGCGAGTGGCGTTAAACTCAGTTTGTTGCGCTGGCGTTCGGTCTTCGCGAACCTAGACACCCTTGTATGTCTCTTGCTTGTGGTGGGCGCATGTTTTGAGTATTTCAGTTCGAGATAAAAGATTAGATAGTGAAACCTGGATAATGTTCGAGTTTGACATCTCTACTTTGTTTTTACTTGTTTTGATGCGGTTAACACGTACAATACCAGTAGCATCCTTCAATCCCGTTGCTAAAAAAGAATCCTCAACAAGCTTTTTATCGTTTACTGTGCTAGACTTGTTAAGACCAACTACAATAAAGTTTAACTCGCGACTTTGTATATTTTTATTTTGAGCGGCTATAAAGATACTTAGTTGCTACTGTTGCTGTTTACTCTCGTCCGTTTTATCCGTGAGCAAAGATACAAATGATGGCGGGGCTGATGATTTAATTTCTTTCAATTCATTAATATTTTTGACCAAAAAATCAATTTTGTCTTTTAGGGCTTTTTCTGTTATTTCACTAGACCGTTTCATATCCGCCAGTGCAACAAGTTTCATATCCGCCAGTGCAACAAGTATAGCTGCCTTGATCATTAGAGCGATATCATTTTGGTAACTTCTCATGAGAATAGTGTTTAAGGTGTCCCCTAGAAAAAAAAATGATTTTGAAAAAAAAAATCAAAATTGTGAATACATATACTTTTTAAATGCCATTCTGTACTCTTTCCAATGATATATTATTTGATGGGTCTTTTAAAGTATAAAGATGAAAAACTAGGGTTTTAGAATATGGGTACATTAAAAATGTCCATAACAACGCCTTAGCAACACATTTTGTCTGTGTAAATATTTGACAAGTTGACAAAAATAGATGGTCATTTTTTTTTTTCCCTCTGATTCTAGAAAGCACTTTATGTTCTGTAAATTACTCAAATGTGCACGGAATTAAGTAATGGAACAGAAAAAAGTTAATGAAAGTGATGTAGTGTAGTAATGTAGTGTGGTTGACAGAAATATATTTTGCTTGTTTGCAAATGCTATGTTTGTTATGCTTTATCAATGTTTTTTATTTTGTTTTTAATAAATATTGTTTCTAGATAATAGCAGTTTCAAGAATAATTTTAAGTGAGTGTATTTTGTTCTGTTTTAAAATATTTTGGAATTTCAAACGGTTACTGATTTGACCAATTATCTGTTTAGAGAGATAAAGAATGTATTGATAAGAGCACTAAAAAGACGAATGAAAAAAGAAAAACCAAAAGAAAAAAAATAAGGGTTGCTAAAAAGGGTTATATTGACCTAGAAAAAGCCAAGGAAAGTTATTTACCTGGTGGATTTTAATTTGTATTATTTTTTTTTGTATTTAAGTTTTTAAATTGCAAAATATGATTTTCATGCAGTTTTAAGTTTTTCAAACCTCATATTTTAATAAATATTAAACTTAATCACTTGAAATTTTCAGAAAACCTTTTTCAAACATATACCTAGAAACTGAGCAAAAAATAATTACTCATTCTTTATTTATTTTATTTTTTTTCAATTTTATATTGATATAGAGGGTTTCAAAAGTGTGTTGTTTTAACGTTGACCGCCATTATGAGTTTTTAAGCCTGTATCTACATTTTTTTTGGCTCATTCTCTTTATATATATGTAATTTATCATTGTACCAAATTTCATCTTATATATATTTGTTGTTTTAAAATTATTGTGTCCCAAGTTTCTCCTCATTTTGCTCATAAATTGTAAAAAAATTGCCTATTTTGTTATAAAATTACAATTTTGAAATTCGTATTTATTCCTAGTATTAAAAAATTGATATAAAAACAATTCGTTATTGCTATAAAAGAAAATGGTTTTTTTCTAGGGGAACCACCTTAAATCCTTTACATCGATTGCTGCTTTGAAGGCTTTGGTTGCTATTTCTTCGTTTGTTAACATTGTTGACAAGTTTTTAAATTTTCAATTCAGTTTAATTTATTTAAATTAATTTCGAAATTTTATATTTAATTATATAAACTTTAAAATATTTATATATAATAATAAAATATCCGCAATATAATTACTAATAATATTATAATCCCTTCGGGCATTTGTTTTTGAAAGTTACGTTCTAAATGTCTTTTAAGCGTTTTTTAAACGTCTTTTAAAATTTCTTAAGAAAGAATGTTTAGAAGACGTTTAAAAGACATTTAAAAGACATTTAGAACGTAACTTTTAAAAACAAATGCCCGCTGGGATAGAAAAAAAAAAAAAAAAACTTTTTCTATGACTACAACTATTTAGTTATAGTTATCAAATATTAACTTATGGTTTAACTATGTAGCTCTATAATAGTATTTTAATTTAGATTAATAAATTTAATTAGCAAATATAGACTATAAACGGTAATCAAATAGGGAAAATATTTTTCCTCCAAAAAGTTTATTTTGTAAGCTCATTATAAAATTGAAATCAATAAATTCGAACTTTTTCATACTTATAATAGAACTACATTTTTTTATTTGTCATTATAAATTTTGTATGCGATATAAATTTGATATATATATATATATATATATATATATATATATATATATATATATATATATATATATATATATATATATATATATATATATATATATATATATATATATATATATATATATATATATATATATATATATATATATATATATATATATATATATATATATATATATATATATATATATATATATAGCAATAATAAGTAATACTGATAGTAAAATAGAAAGTAAAATAAAAATAACAAAAAAGTTAATATTACTATCATCTGAAAACAAAGAAATATTGGTAAAAATAATAATCATAATATAAATTTCAATCATAATAAAAAAGAATAATAATCGTAATAAAAAATCTTTAATAACAAAGATAATATTACCAATAAAAATAAGATAAATAGAAATGAAAGAAAATAAATTGATGATGACGATAAATAAAGATTCGAGAAAATCCTCGTCAATAACAGTGATAATATTAATAATGAAGTTAAGATAAACAAAGACAAATGAAAGAAAATATATTGATTATGACGATAAATAAAGATTCAAGAAAATCATCGTCAATAACAATAATAATATACTAACAATAAAAATAGCAAAATGAAAAAAATAAATATATAAAAGGAAAAGCAGAATAAATAACCAAGGAATTAAGGATAAAAAAAGACTAGGTAGATAGAATTTGATAAATAGATAGAGATTTAGAGTTATTGAGTATAGGAGAATGAAAAGTCAGAGAATTACTAATTTGTAAATATTATAGGGAGTTTGAAGTTTGACTGCAGAGATATTTATTTGTATTTTATTAACAAGTGATTGAAAAGCTTGACCTTGAAGTCAGAGATTGAGTTTAGAGATTTTAAATCAGGGGGGGAGGGGGAGATTGTTCCATGCGCTTATATTTTGGTATTTAATGGATTTATTTCTATACTTAATAGAATGGGGTTTTGGAACAGGTAGGTTTAAATTATTAAACGAACGAAGAGGATATCGACAGTTTAAACATTTATTTTAAAAATTGTTGAACGATGCTGGAAGGTTATGGTGATGGTAATTCCTGACAAATTGACAGTTAAGGAATATAACTAGGTCACTTAATTTTAGTATATTGGAAATACAGTACAGCACAGTAGGTTTAAAGTTGTTAGATTGAAAATATATTATTTTTAAGGCTTTATTTTGGAGATGAGATAGCCTTGAGAAATTGTGTTTCTGGGATTGTTCCCATATTTGACATGCATATCTTAGGCGAGACCCAAAAATAATATGGTATATATTAAGCAAAGCTTCTAAATTTACATAATGGCGGAATTTTGGCTAACATTCCATTAGATCTCCTGAGTTTTATTGCCTAGTCATTTAAATGTTCTTTGAAGGAAAGATTGGAATCAATTTTAATACCAAGGTATTTGATAGATCCCACAGGATAAATTTTCTGTCCGTTTAGTCTAAAATTTAAGTGCTTTTTAATAGGTGTCAGACTGGATTTAAAAATGATGAGTTCAGTTTTATTACAGTTAAGAGAAAGTTTATTAGATCGAAGCCATTGAACAAGATTTGCGAGGTCATGATTAATATATTTGTTGATTTTTTTAGCAATTTGTCAATCAGTAGTATGTTAGTATCGTCCGCAAAGTGGTAAGCAGTTGCAAATTTATAAGAAGTATTAAAGTCATTAATAAAAATAAGAAAGAGAAGTGGTCCTAAAACTGAACCTTGAGGAACACCATTTGAGCACATTCTTATGACAGAATTAGTCCCATTAATGGAAACAAACTGTTTTCTATTGTTAAAATAAGAACTAAACCCTTTTAGTGGGATGCCTCTGATTCCATAATACTCCAACTTTGTTAGAAGTATTGAGTGATCTACAGTGTCAAAAGCTTTTTCCAAATCTACAACCACTCCACATGCAAAGTGCTTGTTATCCAGTGCTTTTCGAATCCTCTCAGTAATTTCAATGAGTGCAAGGGTTATGGAATGTTTGCTTCGGAATCCATACTGATGTTGATATAGGCTTTTACAATTTTCTAATAACTTGTAGAGCCTGTTATGCATAGCCTTTTCAAAATGTTTGCTCAAATTGGAAAAAAGGGAAAATGGGTTGATAGTTAGTGTAATCAAGAAGAGATCATTTTTTGAGGATCGGAACAACTCTAGCTTCTTTGAATACATCAGGGAATGTGCCACTTTTAAATGAGTTATTAATAATAGTGCAAAGTGGCTTTCGGATAATGTGAGATGTAAGTAAGTGAGATGTAAAAAATGAGGGTAGGCTGTTAGGACCATGGCTTGTGTTATTTTTTAAAGTATTAATAATAAGATTAGATACCTCATCTTCACTCACAGGATTAATAAAAAGGGAATTAGTATTTAGCATATTAAGAAAGTCTCTAAATTTGCGTTTTATTGGTCTGATTTCCCTGTGTAGTTTTTTATTGGCAGAGATAAAATAGTTGTTAAATGTATTAGAAACAGTAGTATGGTCTGTGATAATATTTTTGTTGATATTTAGTTGAAAAGGTGCATTGTGGGATGATGATTTAATGTTAATGACGTCTTTAATGCCTTTCCATGTATTTTTAATGTTGTTTAGGTCGTTATTGAAATAGTTTATGTAGAAGGATTTTTTGCTACTATTTAGTAAGTTGCAATATTTAAATTTTTTAAAGAGTTCGTTTTTATTATCAATATTTTGACATCTTGCAAATTTTTTTGTAGATACTATTTTTTACAGATATAGATTTAAGTATTCTTTTAGAGATCCAGGGTTCAAATTTGAGTAGTATTTGATTCTTGCATAATGTTTGAAAGGGGACATGATGGTTTAAAATTTTCTCATATGTCCTTAAGAAGTGATTGACAGATTGATTCACATCATCATCTTTTTTAATCAAGATTTCCCAGTTGATTTTAGAATAAGTTTGTTGGTATCAAAGTTTTTAAAACTTCGTCTTGAAATTTTAACTTTATTAAGTTGACTGGCTGTGCCAGGAACACATACAAACTGTTCCATGTGATCTGAAATAGAAATAGTTAAGTTACCAGAGAAATGATCAGTAGAGTGGAAGTTCATGAAGATATAATCAATGAGTGTTTGTGATTTAGCTGTTATGCGGGTAGGTAGGATTATAGAAGGGTTAAAAGAATAAGAGCATAAGGAATCAAAGTAATTAGAGGTAGGATTAGACTCACTATGATCTAGTAAATCTATATTAAAATCACTTTTTCTAGTTGCGGCGTTAAGTAGGTGGATATATAGAGACATGAAAAACATGACTTCAATTGAACTATTTAAAAAAGCTGTTAACGATACTTATTAGATTTAAATAATAAAAACATTCTTTTGTATTTTTAAAAACATTTATATATCGATTATATAAATGTTTTTAAAAATACCAAAGAACACCCCTTATATATATACATATATATAAGGGGTGTATATATACATATATATAATATTATATATACATATATATATAAGGGGTGAAATAAGTGATCGCGAATTGAAAATTCCGTAAAAATTTCTGGTCCTCAAATTTTGTTTTTCTTTTTGCGCGTTTTTTTCGGACATTCGTAACAGTTTTACAAATTGTTAATTTTAAAAGTTCATGCTTGTAAACGTTTCTGAAGTTTTGTAGTTTTTCTAGATTCAATTAAGTTTTGGGATTTATTTTAATTATTTTTTAGTTATGTTTATAATAATGTTTATAAACTAAAATATATAAATTATAAAAATATTGTGTTAAGAATAAACTATTATAAAAAAAATTGTGTTTATAAGTAACAACGTTTTTCTTGTCTTTGTTATTTTAGATTACTTAACAATTATTCATATTATTATTTATTTATGTAATTTACAACACATATACTAATTCCTGTTCTAGCGTAGCAATATCACAACTGCTATTACTTAAATTGAATAATATCTCGACGTAATAAAATCATCTCCAAAAGAATCTTTAGCAATTTTACCGATGTAATCTGTAAAAATACCAGCAGCTCGATTAGTTGAGTAACTATTACCAAGATCAATGCCGTTTTTTTAATTAGCTCAAGCAAATCAGGGAAATCGGAAAATGGACGTTCTTTTTTTGCGAAGTATTAAACTGCATTGAATTTCTCCTTAAGTGAGTCACGATATTTTTCACCCGTTTCTAGTAGCCCTTTTTTAATACCAGTGTTTTTATTTATATATTCTTTAAAATCGTTTCAAAGATGGGACACCTTATGAAAAGCAATGTTGAAATTCAAAAAATTCATTTTTTTAAAACACCTTAATATATAGATGCATATATATATATATATATATATATATATATATATATATATATATATATATATTTAAATGAAAAAAATACAACTTTTTTTATGGGATTTTAAGTTTCAAGTAATTTGGCAATCATTCAGCCATATATTTAAAATCATTATAAAAAAAAAAAACATTTTTAAATTTACATCAGTTTTCACGTCAAACAGGACTTTATTTAACTGGTGTCGAGATTCGATAGCAAAAACTTTTTTTCTTTATGACGAAGCCATTTAACTTTTTTTTTATTTATTTCTTGTATGTTGAAATAAAACATTTCTCATTTATGCAAAGATTTCAATCTTTTTGAGGATGTGTTGAAGGAATGACCTTTTTTATTTGTTTAATTCCTGCTTCCTTTAGAGTGGCTTTTTATATCTGACTAGATTAAAAGATTTTAAATATAAAAATACAATTGGTAACTACTACTATAAAAATATATAATAATATAATTGGTAACTACTAAATATATAAATATAATTGGTATAAAGAAACTCTTGATACTTATATATATAAATACAAAAACTTTTTAAAAAGTACTGTTTTCATAAATACATAAGATGTGGATCAGATGTATTATTAAATATTATATCTTATGTAATAACCTGGTGGGAAATGAGCGACTAGCTAGCTTTATAGCGATTTATAGCTATTTTTTTTCTATTTTATTTTTTCCTAATGTCTTTAAAATCTTTAAAAACTCGAGTTTTAGTGTTGAGTCTATTATAATTATGAGGATAATTGAACTTTAAACATTGCGATTTTGTAGCAATGTGTCACTAGCTACATTTAGTAGCTTTGTAGCTAGCTACAAAATATTTACAAATCTTTAGCTGATTGATAGCTACAAAATTTTTAGAAAACGATTTTATTCCGATATGACGCTAGCTACAATAGCCAGTGGGTCTTTAGCTTATTAAGCTAGTTGTCCTCGGAGCCAAATGTCTGTCTTTATATTTACAAATATCGATAGCTTTTCGCTAACTTAAAAAAGCTAGTGATCCTCGTGGCCAAATCGCTGTCTTCATCGTTACGATTATAGCTAGCTCCTTTTTAGTAGCATATAACAATAGCAAAACAATAGAGAACAGATGTTAACTATTTTAAACTTGAGAAATATTTTTACTTGATTTTGCGTCAAAATAGCAATAGTCTCACCTATTTTAATATTTAAACATTCCGTAACACCTAAAAACTCTAAAAAGTTTTTAAATAAATAAAACCTTCTCGTTATATGATCTATAAACTCAAGCGAAATCTTTACATGGAAAAAAAAAGTTAATCACAGAAAAATATTAAAACAAAATTGTAAGTGAGACAAAATTTCCGACAAAAATGAGAAATAAAAATACTTAAAATAATAGTGAAAACTAAGTGTAGGGAATAGAGACCACAAGTAATCTATAGTTCAATCTATAAATGATCTACAGTTTTACCTACAACATCTAGAAAATTCGTTTCACTTTGCAGTATTCATTCTTGCAAACTACATATCAAGTTTTATTAATGATAAGTTCCTATTAAAAAGTGCTCACCAAATCAAATTTGACTTTTTAAAACAGATGAACTATTTTTGATTAACTAAAATCTATCAATATAAAAACAAGTTAGAGTTTTATAGGTAATTGTATTTTTTAAAAAAAGTAGTTAGAAAAGCGAAAATATCGGAAAAAACGTCGGTATACTTTTTTTAATTATTAAAGAAAAATGACGCTAAAAATTATACCTCGCATAGATTTTTGTTTACTCGCGGCGCCTCAGATCTATAACAATGCGTTAAACGTTCATCTATTAATAGTCCTTGGGTATATAGAAACAGAAGATGAGTTGGTTTAACATTTGTACATAAAAAAAAGTTTATTTTTAAGTTTATTCTTAATATTTATCAGCTGAATATTAAAAATATACAGCTAATAAGTATTAAGAATTTTCATTTCAAATACTAATGGTTTGGCATGAGCAAATCAATCTTTATAATTGATAAGACAAGCAACATGCTTCTGCTGACGATAAAGAGTTAGCAGTTTAGATTTATTGGTATTACCCCAGGCAATATTTTCATAATGTATATGGCAATGGCTTTTTTTTTTTTTTTATCTTCGCTTCCAACAAGGTTGCAAGCAACCACTAATTAGTGTTGGAAGTTACTGGAAGAGAAAAGATGAAGATTGTAGAGCAAGATAACGATTGACAGACAACTTAAAATATTGCAAATTATATGAATCAGGAAAGCAAGATGAAGGAAGCGAATTCCAAAGAACTGATGTTCGAGGAACAAAACTAGACGAATAAGAGTTTTTGGAGCACTTAGGAACAGTAACAGAAAAAGGATGAGACTTAATTGAATGACGAGTAACACAAGAATGAATTTTAGTAGATGGCACAAGAGACGCTAGCTCTTTAGAGCAGTGCCCATTATAGTATTTGTAGAAAAGAGAAAGAGAAGCAACATCACGACGATGTGACAGAGGTTAAAGGTTGGCTGCAAGAGCAGGTCCAACTATGTTTACAATGCGTTTTTGCACCTTGTCTAAAAGAGAAAGGGCATCATTAGAAGATCCGCCCCAGATATGGCAACAGTATTCCATACAAGGCCGGATTTGAGATTTATAGAGATAGAGAATAGAATCCAGAGTAAGAAAGTGACGAGCTCGATAAAGAGAAGCAACATTAGCAGATGCTACTTTTGCAACAGATTTGATATAAGGTTTCCAAGAGAGATCAGAGGTAAGAGTTAATCCTAGAAGATGAAGGGTAGGAGACTCATCGAGTACATTACCATTCATAAATATAGGAAGGTCTAGATTATTGCGATAACGATTGGCCGAAAAAAATTGAGTTTTATCTGAATTAAAGTTCACCAGCCACTGCGAGCCCCATGCTGTAGCAGAAGTGAGATCCTTTTCAAGCTCAGATGCCCCCTGCAAGCAATCAGAGGGAGTTGGCTTCTTATCGTGACAAGAATAAATGGTAGTATCATCAGCGAACAATGCCACCTTAGATGTGAGAATATCTGGAAGATCGTTAATGAAAATTAGAAAGAGTATAGGGCCAATGATTGAACCTTGGGGAACCCCTGAGGTTACAGAATAAGAAGAAGAGTGCTGTCCATCAAGGCTTTAATCCATTGCCTAAATAAATATAATTGTGTTAAACTTTAATTTTTTATTTTTTAATTTTAATAATTGTGTTTATTTAAGACATTTCTAGCTTTGTACAATATTCCTATATTTCAATAAAGAAAAACTAGCTTTGTACAATATTCCTATATTCCAATAAGGTTTTCATTAATATTGATTCCTAAAAAGTTAGTTTTTTCTCTTTTTGTTTGAATTTTGTCAATATAAAGTAAGCGCATGACAGGAGACAGTAGCTTTTTTTTAAGTTTGATGAAAAAGTATCTATTTAGTTTTCTCAACATTTAGTGACAGCTTATTCATTTTAAAGCAGTCAGAATCTTTTGTTACTTCAATATTCATATTCGGAATAATGTTGTTATGTTGTTATGAGATAAAAAGAGATTAGTATCATCGGCAAACATGACCGTCATTAATTTCGAGGCTTTCGGAAGGTCATTAATGTAAATTAGAGAGAGAAGAGGTCCTCGTATAAAACCTAGAGGGAACCCAAATGTTATATCTAATAAATTGGAAGAGACAGTTGTATTACTGTAAACAAACTGTTTACGGTTGCTTAAATAACTTTTAAAATCATTAAAATATTTTCTCCAACACCATAGTATTCTATTTTTTTAAATAGGATTTTGTGTTCAATGGCTTTTGTTATTTTGATGAAACATCTAACGTATATTGAGATTTTTCAAAAGATTCAGCAATATTGCGGGTAAATTGGAGTATAGCGTGTTTGGTTGAATTACTTTTATTAAATCCGTATTGATTTTGATACAGTATGTTATTTGAAGATAAATGATTGAAAATTACATTATATAAAATTCTCTCTAAATTTTAGAAAAAACAGGCAAAGTTGAGATAATTTGAAACATTAGTTGCATCATTTAAATATTGGTGAAACTCTGGCTATTTTTAGATTGTCGGAAAAAATACGCTGTTTTATTGAACGTTGTAAAACTTGAAATAGAATATCTTTAATCACTTTGTACGTGTCGATAATAACATTGAAATAAATATCATCATGACCAACTGATTAATTAGATTTAAGCTTTATTTAGATTTATTAGATTTAAGCTTTTTAAAAGAAAGTTCAAATTCTTCAAAGAATACCTCAAAGTAATTTAAGAACGAAGCTGTTAGAAAAGCATAATTATTCTTTTTGTTGGTCAAGATAGGAATTTTTTGGGTCAGATTAGGAGCAACTGGTACAAAAAATTCATTTAATTTGTCCGCTATTACAATTTGATCATGTGATGTTTCTTCGTTAATTTTAACAGCTTTAGGAAATGCGCACGTTTTTAATTTCTGCATACCAATGAGTTCTCTTAGAATTTCCCACGTACGTTTCGTTTCAGTGAGTTCTTCCACGTACGTTTCGTTTCAGTGAGTTCTTCCACGTACGTTTCGTTTCAGTGAGTTCTTCCACGTACGTTTCGTTTCAGTGAGTTCTTCCACGTACGTTTCGTTTCAGTGAGTTCTTCCACGTACGTTTCGTTTCAGTGAGTTCTTCCACGTACGTTTCGTTTCAGTGAGTTCTTCCACGTACGTTTCGTTTCAGTGAGTTCTTCCACGTACGTTTCGTTTCAGTGAGTTCTTCCACGTACGTTTTGAATTAAGATTATTTCTCTCAAGCAAACTAGAATAGTAAATTTTTTTTTGTCTTTCAAATTCTTTAGCGTAATTTTTATAGACTTTTTTTTGTTCAGTTTTTGTCTATTAATTTTATAAATTTATAAATTTTTGTTTATTTTTAGAGGATTTTCTTATTTTTTTTTGTGATCCATGGTGACATTAAATTTTTAGGTTTTCTATTTATTGTATGTTTCGGAAAATTAGCATTGTTTATTTTATAAAACGTTTCATTTATTTCATAAAAACGTATTACAAACAAAATTAGCGTCAGCACTGGTATTTATTTGTTTCCAAAGAAGATAAGATAATTGTTCTTTAAATGTTTTTATATTAGCAGTAGAAAAAAATCGTTTTTTAAAAGTTTGTTTTTGTTGAGATATTATATCTGTGTCGATATTAATAGAGAAAAAATAGGGAAGTGGTCCGAGATGTCACTTTTTAATGATGCCTTTTTAAAGAGGTTTATTGAAAACATTAGATGTTATAATATTGTCAATTAAGGTTTTTGACGTCGGAGTTATTCTTGTTGATTTGTTAATTATAGGAAAAGTACCGAGTTCAAATAACTCATAATATTTTTAACGCCATAATTAGTGTGGTATTGGAAATAAGTCACCTATTAAGTAGTATAATTTATTTCCATTAATGTTTTTTTTTTTAAAATGTCATTTAAAAATATGTTAAAGTTTTCTATTCTGCCCGAAGGTGGGCGATAACAATTAAGAACCGGCGAAGTCGACTTTTTAAGACTCGAGTTTAAATGAAAGACGAATTTAGATCATATCCGCATACCAAATTTAACTGAAAGACGAATTTCAGCCGTATATGTAGCCCGGATTTAACTGAAAGACGAGTTTAGACTTCTAAATCGAATTTAACTGAAAGCCGAATTTGGATATTATAAACACATTCAATTAAAAAATAAATTGTATAAGAACTTTTATAAATTTAATAAACTTATAAAAAAAGTTTTTTGCTTTAAATGTCCCAAGAAGAACGGTTATACCGCGGAGTACATCAGAAAAGTATTAAACTAAGAAGTTCAAACCTCCATTTTTACCGATGGTGAGAAATATGCCCAGAGCTTGCTACGAACCCTAGGTTCTTGCTTCTAAAGCAAGCGCTCTAACCACTGTGATGTGGTTGCTGTATAATCACTTTTTATAAACTAAAGTTATTACTTTTTCGCTTGTAATTAACCGTAATTTAAAACATGACATAAAACTAGTGAAGCCAAGTAGATTTTAAATTATTAAAAAAATATACGCTTACAAAAAACAGTTTGCGTTAAAATAAAAAGTCAAAATAATTCAGTAATAATGAAAGTTTCTTTGCGATTCTTAATGTTTTTGAACAGACATAAGCAAAAAATGTTTTTGAACAGAGCAAAAAAATATTAAAAATGTTTATTTAAAAATTTTGATTGAAAATTTTATAAAGGAAAAAGATCGTTAAGAAAATTAGATTAAATATACACTTGTTTTTAATAGAGTTTGTGAATAAAAAGGACTTTTTGAATATTGACTCTGTAAGACAAATTTAATTCCAAAATGTATTTTTTTTTTTTACCGTATTCATGTTTCCAAGGCCAAGTGGGGCACTTTAGTCGAGGAAGCTGCTTCTTATATTGGTTACAACCCTCTCTCAACTCTTTTACTCCGAAACATTTTTCAGAGTTAGAGAGTTGAAAGAGGGTTGTAGCCAATAGCAACAGGTTGATATACATAAAATATATAATATGTTTTATAATTCTTCTTCTATATAAATTGAAAAAAACTTTATAGCTTTCGAATTTAACTGAAAGTTAATTGAAATTTTGAAATTTAACTGAAAGCCGAATTTTTATTTTAACTTTGGCACCAAAGTCAAAGCCAAAGTCAACTTCGCCTTTTAGTAAACTTCGAATCCGAATTTTAACGAATCATCACCGGTCATTAGTATAGACTTATTTATCACGAATAGCCCAAATTATTTCATAGTACTGCAGCATTTTCTATCGGCCTATCGAATTTTCATAAAATTGTCGTAACAGTTTTAAAATGTTTTTTTACACAAAAAAACCCTAAAAAAAAAAATAATATATAGAGATTATAAACAATTCGATAAATTCCTTTTTGAACAATAACTCGAAAATGAGTTAAAATTTAACCAGCACACAGTGGTCCAGAAATGCCACTTTTGAGGCAAAAATCATATCTTCACCAATTTTGAAGAAAATATGCTAGAATTTTTAGTGAATGTTCATTATACTCTGGCCAACAATAACTGTTATTGTAATGTTGCTTTATATACCTCTGAAGGACACGCCAATAACACAAAACCAAGGACAAATTGCAAAAAGAATAATAAACATGTGACACGTATTTCATATTATTTTTCAACTTTCTATTGACTATAAACAGTAACCAGAATGTTTGATACATTATACAACACCAAGAACACATAGCATAATAAAACTTCCATTTAACTTATTTTAACAGAATTATGAATACCTTTTAACTAAATATTTTCTAGAGGACAAACTTTACATTTATAATATCTTGGTGGATTACAAAAACATGCAGAGTATCACACCAAGGACAACACCAAGGACAGGTGCCAAGGGCAAAAAGTAAGCACAACAACAATATATAAAGAATTAAAATAGTTTCCAGGATTTATGGTACATTTATAAATTAATGTATAGATTAAATGCTCTAAAATAACACACCAAGGACACATGATATAACATGCTACATGCCTTTTTTTTTGCATTTATACTTATATCTAGATGTTAAAATTTATTTCCATACAGGGTGGCCACACTTTTTTTGTCTAAAAATATTAGGATAATTTAGGATAATATAGAAGATTTTTAAAGATTTTTAAGGTGATTTACCGGGAAATTTAAAAAAAAAAAGGATATAAATCTTAGGAGATTTTAGGAGGATATCAAAAATAAAGTGGCACTAAAAAATTTTCATTTTATTTAAAAACTGCAAGAATGTCTAGCTAAAATAGTTAAGATAAAATTAGGGCCCAAACACTGTTATTTAAAATAGTCTGACATAGTCTACACATACAAAAATATTAACTTAAAACAAATCATACTTGCATTAGAAATTTAACAAATTTAACATTGCACTAAAAAGATGACTTTATGACAAAGTAACAAACAATAAATAATCAAAAATCATTAAAATACACAGCCAAACTAAACTTTATGTTTTATATTATCCAATCATAAAAAGAATTAATCAAATCAGGAAAAAAAAAGGATTGAAAAACTTAAATATCCAAATATAAATCTCAGTTTTCTTGTCAATAACTACTTTTTTGCTGCTGTAATTTTTTCTAGTAAGTCTTGCTTTTCAGAGGCAACCCTCTTTAGCGCATTAGATTTTAGAATTGTTGACTTTATTTCTATCAATGATTTCCACTTTCCGCTTGCAATGCATACTCATCTGCATCATTCCTGAGCTGAAATATGGTACCTTCAAGGGTGTGAACTTGTTCATTGTAACTAGTAATTTCTTTATTAAAATTTTTCAGTTTAGTATCACGGTCAGTTTTTATAGCATATAAGGACTTTTCTTTCTGACTGCTAAAGTATACTTTTCGTACATCCTTAACATGTACCATAAGTTTTGTTGTCATAACCAATTGGGATGATTTTATATTTTCACTGTACATGTGGTCATGTACAATTCTCTGTGCAACAAGAGTATCATTTACCATATTATTATCCAGAAGTTGGTCGTTTATACTGAATCCACGCTCTACTTGTGCTTGGCCATGGGATTAGTAACAATTGGTAAACTTTCATTAAATCCTTTAATCTTGAAGCATCTGTATATTGAACCAAAAAAGAATCCAATCTATCACTTTCTTTTTTAAAGCCAAGAAATTTTTCCTTGTTCACTTTTACAATAGTAGTTAAAAATTGTGAATACTGTAATTTGGCTTGATCAGCAACTGAAGGTGATACCTTTTTATAAGCAACTAATTTCAGCAACAACTTGTCAAAATAAAGTTCACACATCTCATGAGATTCAACCATGTACAAAATACCCTCAGTAAATTCTCAAGTGTTTCCACAAGAAAAGGTGTCAAAGGATTGTCAGTTTAGAAAACTAACAAAAAAAAAGAAAACTTTATAGGGACTAACACATCTTTATACCATGAAGAAAGGTAGTATTTTGCCCAGGCTTACATTGACCAGATTGCTTGCTTTTAGGTAAATTTTTCCAAAAGTTAATAATCACAATAATCTTGTGCCATTTCCATAGCTCTCTTTGCTACTTTCTCATTTTCAATCCAACAATGGCTACTGAAGGTAAGAACAATGGCTACAGAAATGAAGAGCATAATCTGAAGACTAAGCTTGAGTAAGGTTTTTGGAAATCAGCACGACGAGAAGGGCTCTCATGGAATATTTTAAATAATGAAGACAGCAATTTGTTAAATTTCCATGCTGAAGCATTTGTACCATTTTTGAATGAACAGTGCATTGTGTGAAGGCCACATGATCCAACTGATACTAACCGACACAAGATAAGTGCACTTTGTTTTCCCAAAAAATTGTTTAGCTATTTGACTATCACTAAACATTGCAGTAAATAATTCAGATTATTTACACTTGATCAAAAAGAATGTTTTGAAAGCAAAACATCAACTGCCCACAGTATCTCTGCTTTCTTTGCTAACTGCTGTGGACATAATGCCGCTTTTGGACTAGTTGGTGGTTTTAAAATAGTTTTCAATGCATATTTATCACAGATAGGCATACGTTGTTTGTGTTTGTTACCATTAGCATGTTTTTCTAAACATGCTAATGGTAACAAACACAGCTTTTGTACCAGACCTGCAACAGAAATAACTTTCAAACATACGTTACATTTTACCGAATACAAATCATTGGAACATTTTTGTACCCATTGTTTATAATTATTGTCATTTAACCAATGATCTTGAAATTTAGTTTTTATTTGACTGACATTTCTTTATCTAAAAATACAAGAATATTTGGGTTGACTTGGTAAGATAAAAATGTGAATAAAAATAATTTTAATTCCAAGAATTGCCACTGACAGAAATAAGAAAAAAGTAAAAAGTGTCCTTTGAAAGTATCAAAACTTATGCACCCGGTATTAAAAAACTTTTTTTGCACATTATGGCAGTGTAAAGTTAGAAAAAATAACAGAACACAAAATTTTTTATAATATACAGTTTAAAAAAAACTAATAACATTTTTTCATAATATATTAAATATATTTATACATAAATAAATAAGTTAATAAAATGAATATGTAAAAAAACTAAATTTTGTGAATATGCAAAAGCATGTTATAAAAAAATTTCAAAACAAATGCTGATAAATATTACCCATGTTAACATATTAAATTTACCATGTTAAATTTATACTGTTAAACAAATATAACTTAAGTATACACAGTGTACACCTTTGGCTCAACTGGTGGCTCAATGACTGTTTGTATTTCTTTTATCACTCACAGACATATATTGTTTATATCTTTATTCGTTTACATGTATTTTCAATGTGTTTGTATCTAGCTCTGCAACAGACATAACCTTCAAATACATAGTACATATAACATTCAAAAATACATGTTTTTTCATTAATATGTATTTTCAATGTGTTTGCATCCAGATCTGCAACATATAAAACTTATAGACATACAGCAATCATTTGAGTTATATTTAAAAAATTCAGAATATATTCTGCAAAAAAAATTTAATAAATGTTAAACAATGCAGAATAATTTATTTTATAAATTTAGCATTCCGCTAGTGGCTTTCTCAACTTTATGATAAGTGATAATTGAAAAAGTTAACAAAAAAAAAGGTATTACAAAATTATATTTTTAGAAAAAAACTTATGGCAAAAAGGAGTAATTAAAAGAAAGATATCCGGAAATAAAAAAATCATCATACCTAACATAATAACATAATACTTAACCAAATAAAAAATTTTATATTTATTGTAGGGTTGTTCGCCGAAAAACAAAACTTGCGAAAATTTCGCATCTTTATCTACCGTAATAGAATTGTTATTACGGAAGTTGCACATGCGAAAATGCACATTCCGTAACGCGCTATACGAAAATATAAATAAATAAAATTCCGTAATAAAGCATTGCGAAAGAAAACTTGCGAAACAAATCATTTCGTAAGAATACTTACGAAATAGTTCCTTACGGAAAAAGCATTCCGGAATGTGTAGTTACGAAAAAGACGCAAAAGATTTTATGTTACGATATATTTAAGATATTAACTGTTAACAGTTTAAATAATAAATAATAAAATTATAAAAAAATGTTGTCAAATGATTCTTCAAATGTTTATACAAATATACCTAATATATATATATATATATATATATATATATATATATATATATATATATATATATATATATATATATATATATATATATATATATATATATATATATATATATATACATTAACGGGATTTTACTGTATATATATGTATGTATATATATATATATATATATATATATATATATATATATATATATATATATATATATATACTTATATATATATATGTTCATATATATATATATATATATATATATATATATATATATATATATATATATATATATATATATATATACATTAACGGGATTTTACTGTATATATATATGTATATATATATATATATATATATATATATATATATATATATATATATATATATATATATATATATATAAATATATACTTATATATACAGTAAAATCCCGTTAAGTTGGACTCTCAATGAATAGATAAACAGTATGCCTTTCTTTTTAAAAAGTATAAAGAGGATGTGTGATAAACAATTTAATACTTTATTATAAAGAACGAGAGATCTCTCTAAAGGTAAATGATATCAGAAAGAGTAAAAAGAGAAGAAATATATGTGAAACAGCGGGATGTGAACCTGGGTCTACGCGGCCAAATGTCTTAACTGAATGAGCTATACGTTCATTCAACTAAGAGAATAGTAATATTTATTTAATATATAATTTGAAACTATATAAAACAGAATTTACAGAAAGAGATACGTATGCAAATAGGATTCTATATATCAGGAAAATGAATAGTAATGTGAACCTTTAGATGCTTATAATTAATATCTGGACTCAAAAACTAGTTACTTTTAATGGAACACAATAGGCTGTAGGAGCCTCAGGGAAATTATATTCAGAAATGGTTATATTAGACTCAGAGTTAGCTAGAAATTATTACAAAGTATTTAGGACAGATGTCTAGTACAAAAAGCAAAAGATTTAAAGCAAAATGAATTATATTATTTGAAAAAATTGTTTTACGTACATTTCATCATAATTTAAGTAGAACTTAGTAAAGCAAGGGAAACGTGTTGAATTAAGCACAATGAACTCAATCTTAAAAGAATAACTAACAGAAGAGAGGTTGTCACTATTGTGAAGGCGACGAAAGATCTGTAATATAGAACATGGAGGTCAAAAAATGCTATCTTAAGTAAAAAGAGTTTGATGAACAAAAGTTACAATGGCTGCGGGAAGCGAACCCGGATCTCTGCGGCGAATTATCACCTATCTAACTGATTGAACTATACAATCTTATACTCAAATTTATATCTTATTTAAATTAAAAAACAAAATTTTCTATGATCTATACTTTGAAAAGCGTATTCAAACAGGACTCTACATACCTTTAAAATCTGCTAGAATTTTAGTAACGTGCACACTTTTAGAAATTATTGAAATAGGTATATTTTATCAGAAATATGCTTAAGCTAAAGCATATTTTTGAGCCTCTTTTTACTATTTGCTTAAGCATATTCGAACCTGTATCAAAAATTTCATATGCTTTAAAAAAAAACATGTATATTCCTACCCATCATTCTTATTTTTAATATACGTAATGAGTTCAAAAAACATCGTTGTATATATTTATTATGGCACGTTTCGTAAGTTTATTTCCGTTAAGAATTCTTTCGTATGTTGTGATCCGAAATACTTTCGTTTCGAAAGAAATTTTATTTTTTATCAATATTTCTAAAAATAAAACCGTAAAAATTTAATAAGTTATTTTACTGAAAATAAAAATTCATTATAAACATTTTGGGATTTAAAGATGTTAATTTTTACAATTAAAATCAGTCTGGCAAACAAATTTTCTTTATAGACTTCAAAACGTCGTTTGGCAAAAATGTTTGTTTCGCAAGTGCGACTTCCGAAACCGCTACTTTCTTATGTTGCAAAATAGTTTTGTTTCGTATGTCAACTTGCGAAATGCTAAATTTCGGAAGTGGCTTTTGCGAAATGAACATCGGCGATTTTAAATGTTTTGTAACATTCGGTACGAAAAAATGTAATTCCGTGTTCTCAATCTCCTTACGAAAGAATGTTGTTTTTCCGGAATTGCACGAAATCCTCCGGTTAACAACCCTAATTTATTGTCTTTTAACCGCTTTTAAAATTTAGCTTTATATTTGACTGACATTTTCTATTCTGAACGTACAAAATTATTTTAGGTTAACTTAATCAAAATAAAGTTTTAATAAAAATAATTTTGATGTTCAGAACATAGGCAGAAATAAAAAAAAAAGCTTAAATTTTATTAGAAAAAAATTTTTAAATTATTAAGATATTACAAAAATATTAAATATGCATTTGAGTAAATTATTTTCTATCAGTAAACAACAGCACTAAGTCTAAGTCTGATCAATTTCATTAACTTTATTGTTGATTGGCTGATAATAGTTTATGCATTATACTCAGGACAAATAAATTTGGAGAATTTAGGAGTATTTGAGAAAACCACCTATACTTTAGGAGAAATTAGGTCTTTATAGGATGTTTTTCAAATATTAGGACATTTTAGGATTTTTTAGGAGACGTGGCCACCCTGCCATAATACTAACAAAATGTAGTATTATAATAGTATGACTTCCTGGTCGATTAATAAACAAAGTCATCAGGTTCACATATTTTGTAAATACCTAGACATGAATAATCTGTGCATATGGTAGCACAGCAAGAACATACGACAACTTAAAAAAAACTGGTTTTACACCATGATTATAAATAAAAATAATCATTCTTCAATATTTCAATATAATAAACTTAGCAATTTAAAAATATATAATTATAAAGGATTTAAGTTTTTAAAAAACATCAGTGAAACATGTTTAAACATGTGTACATACTCCTAGAAAAAAGGTACTATTTTAAAAATGCAACTTTATTGATTTCTTAAAATAAAGTAAATATATTTAGGACACATACTATCAATAATTCAATTAGTTTAATATAAAGAATATAACATTATTTAGAAAGTTACAAAAGAAGGTCTAAACATTCTACTGGAAGTTCAAGTTCCTTTTTTGATTCAGAACATCGCCTCTTAGAAGTGACAAAGGGGTGAGCAGAGCAGTCTTCTCATTACATCTAAATTTGTAGGATTTCTAGAATATGTTCTTGTAAAATGTACTTGTAAAATGTTCGAAACTTTTTTTCTCCTGGGTTTCTACTTTCTACTTTCCTGGGTTCAAACTCCAATATCAGCTCTCTGAGGACTCACATAAAGCCCTTCCCCCCAGATAAGATTTAATCAGTTGTTTTATTTCTTAGTATCATCCAATCTTAAAAATAGTTGGATGATACTAAGAAATAAAGTGGAGAAGAAGAAGATCTCTGGTAAGAAAAGAGACCAATCTGAGCACTCAGATTCAACTCTAATTCTAAAACTGATGTTGTTTTTTCATCGGGTAAGATCCAACTTTATTCAACGAAATTCACTTTTCAAATATTTTCAAATTTTGTTTAAATGATTTTAAACAAAATTTAGTTTAAATAAAACTTTTTGTTGCTATTTTAAACTTAAACAAATTTTTTAGGTATACCATTTACACTAAAGACAAACTGTTTTTTCAGAAGTTTTCCAAAAGAGGAGAATAAAGTTATATACAGTTCAGTCGTACAATTAGGATTTCTGAAAAGGGGTTTCCAATTTTATGAATCCTTGGTTTTTACTTTGTGAAACCCAAAACGTGCATATTTATATATTATATATTTACTTTTTTGGCAGGGGTATTGCGATATTACGATAAATAGAATCTAAAAAGATTTTTAAATAAAATAAGTATAGTTTTCAAAAATTGTTTTTTTCAGTATCTTTTACCTATGCCCCACTTTAATCAGTAAACAAAATATTAAAAAATAAATCAAAAGGGGTACTAAAATGGTGGTTTCTAAGTTATAATAATTTAAACATTAGCAAACAATTGTATATTATAGTTAAATATTATTTGAATTTTATTTTGTTGAGTTATTTTTTTTAAATGTTGACTAAAATTTTTTTTTTAACAACTTAAAAAGGGGTTTCCGGGTACCATGAAAACCCTCCTAATTGCTCTACTGCAGTTTGAAAAATGCAAATCAGCTATTTAAACTATATATTAATAAAATTTGCTTACTTGCTTAGGAACTTTGATTCATATCTTGGACTAACGTTTTACAATATCTCAAAGTACTGGACTTTAAAGATGCTGTTAATGTGTATTGTAGAAGTGCAGAGAATAGAAATACATCTCAAGGCCCTAGTGGACACGGACGTAAAAAAGAAGTTTTTTAAACGTCTTATAAATGTTTTGGACGTCTTTTAAACGTCTTATGAACGTTTTAGACGTCTTTTGAACGTTCAAAAGACGTCTTTTTTTGGTACAGTGTCCACTGGGGCATTGCTCTCTTGTAATTCCAGCTTGATGATGATGAGGTTTATCTTGAAGTTAAGGCCAACATTTGAGAGGATCAGGGAAGATTTCAACAAGAGAACTAATTCCAATCTGAGAGGTAGCATCTCTACATCAGAAGAAATTTTATTTTTTTCCGGATTAAAAGTTGTTGAAATTTTTTATTCTTATTAATTTAAAACTTAATAAGAATTAAAAAAATAATCATGTTTCTTTTTTAGATGTTTGCTATCATTGGCGCTCGCCAAAATTGAAGCTTTGTCTTTAGTCTTTTCTTATGACCTTTCATCTGCCATGTGGTGTTCAAACCTTTCAATATTAAGGGATAACTAAATTCTCAATTAAACAAATCATCATCGCAAGGAGACTGAACACAAAAGTGTTCAGAAAAAGTCAGCTCAAAGTGCTTACCAGTTTATGGTACCAAAGAGAAGAAACTTACCGGTTTATGGTACGAAAGAAATGTGTGGAGAAAAGCTCTATTAGCTCTTTGCTAACCGAGCTTTTTTCCACACATTTTACAAAGGACTCAAACCTGCACAACATGAAAGTACAGCTTACAAGGAAATGATTGAGCTGATAATCAAGGAGAATAAAGTTGGACCTGTTCAGGACTTGAATTAAGGGAATTAAGCATTGAAAAAAAGATTAGATAATTAGAACTAAAAAAAAAAGAGAAAATTGGCTTTTATTAGAAATTAAAGAAAACATCATCAGGAGTTCCCTCTAATTGTTAAGAGTGGCAGCAAACACCTTTGAGTTTGGCTTAAAAAAAAATTACTTTTATATCTTGTAAAAAAAGATTGCAAAATGTAAGTTGTGAATTGCCTGGTTATTATTATGGTTTATTAGGCCTGGTTATTAGGTTATGGTTTATTAGGCCTGGTTATTAGGTTTTTGACCATTCAAACTATAATCATTTGAAGTTTAGTCATTTTTGCTCTCTTTTTTTACGTTGGTTCATAATTTGACAAATAATTAAAATTAATTTCTTTTTTTAGGCATCATCACCTAGCTTTGAGTTTTTTCATCAGGAAGCATAATTTTTACATACAAAAATATAAATCTTGATGTCTACTGCAAGGATAACTTACCAAGGGTAACAGACTTTAAACTAAGGCTTATACTTTAGCGTTCTCCTCTGATTCTTTTCATAGATCTTTGAAGCTAAATTCAAAAATTTATGAAAAGAACCAGAGGAGGACGCTAAAGTGTAACTTGTTTTGAAAGAGAAAACGGCTCACCCAAAATTTGTTTTAGTAGAGGAGTGAGTACCGGAAACAAAAAAAAGTAATTTGGATTTTATTTCCCGGCGTCATCACAGGCTAGGATTTTTTCAAGCTTCAGAGATAGAATCCCATTAATCATTTGTATTCAACGCATTGACATTGATTAACTTTTATTTTGGTTACTTTTTTGTTCAAATTTTTTAAATACAATTTTTTTTTAGGAAACTATAAAAAGACTTCGTGGTCTTATCACAGACCACGTGGTCACAGATCACAGAGCACCGCAAAATAGTGTTTACATAGTTGGTTTCCAATTGGAACTTACACAAAAACGCTAATGTGCTCGTGCAGGATTTAAACTCATAACATCTGAATTATGAATATAACGCTGTAACCACTGCGCACACACAGTGGCTCTAACCATTAACCACACACAGTAGCTCTAACCACTGCGCTACAGCTATCATTCCTTAAAAGGTGAAGAATATTTCCTCTGAAGTTGAAATGAAATTTTTAGCTAAAAACATTTATGGAATGATATTGATACTAAATTGAAAAAATTTGAAAAGACTTCAGTCTTTTCGAAAAAATTTGAATAATTTTAAAATTAAATTTGAAATTCAAATTTGACTCAAATTTAAATTTGACAAACTTTGACTACTTTTCCTAAGTTCAAAAAATCAAAGTTTTTACAAGTTTAAATGTATTTTAAACGAGAAATGTCTTGATGAAATTTTTAACTGTGTTCATTAATAACGGCGTCCAAATTTTTAGGAAAGAACACTAAATGTGAATAAAGAAAATTTATTTTCAACGACATTATTTTTTGTTATTTATTATATGTCAACAACATATAACTAGTTGACATTTTTCCAATATCTTCCGAATTTTATAGTCATTTTATCGGTGATTTTCTAGAAAATTAAAATATTCTTTCTTGAAAGATTCCCATTGAATCTTTCATGAAAAAATGATTTTTTTCATTAAAGATTCAAAAAATAAGCTAAGCTTTCATTAAAGAGAGCTTAACTGATTTTTCCAAATCACTAAGTTTTCCTTTAAATATATTTTGCTTTATCAAATACCTCATTTGAGGGCTAATAAATATGTATGTTAAAGAGTTGAAGAGCAGGGAAAAAAACTAGACAAAATAAAAGTTTTTAGAACATGCAGGGACAGATACAGTAAAAGAATGAGACTTTGCTGAATGACGAGTCAAACGAGAATGAGTTTTACTTGATGGAATTAGAGACGATAGCTCCTTTGAACAGCAGGCCAAACTTTGTCAAAAGCTTTAAATATATCAAGAGCAATAGCTCTAGCATCTCCGCCTCCATCTAATGTACGATAAAATCTTTCAGTCACAACAGTTAGTTAGTCAGCCGTAGAACGAGAAGATCGAAAACCGTACTGATTGTCTGACAGTAAGTTACTTGAGAAAGTAATTTTGTTAAGTAACTTCGGATGCGAGAAGTTTGTTGGTTAAAGACTTAAAGATATTAAAGACTAATCGGACGATAATTGGAGGGAACGAAATGGGCACCTGAGTTTTTAAAAATTGGAACAATAGATGCTATTTTACAGAACGCAGGAAAACAAGAGTCAAGCATTTTTTAAATAGTTCAGAGAGAACTGAAGAGAGTTCTGGAGAACACTTTTGTAAAACTATGACAGGAATGTTTAATTGAACTATCTCTTTACAACTAATTGGAATGGGTTGAAGAAAATGACCATATGATTTGAAAGTCGAATTAGAAGAAAAATTCTTTGCACATAGTTCTACCTTATCCTTAGGAGTGGTAATAAGACCGGTCACATGAATGAGAGATGGAATGTTAGACCTACTTTTGTTAATGACGCTATTGTTTATTTTCCAAAAGTCTCTAGAGCCTAATTTTTGATATACGAGATTTAGTTTTGATTTTATTTGAGCAGCCGTAGATTTGAGCATCCTTGATTTTTTTGGTGATATATTCAATCAATTGTTCAAGAGTTCCTTTTTCTTGCTATAGGTAAATTTAAAAAAATTCAGGCAAATCAGGTAAGCATTTGTTGTCTCTATATTTTTTTTAAAGTAAAAAATGAAGAAAAAGAAAAAGTCTGTATTAATGTGGTTCCAGCATGTATTTTTATGTGATTGTTTATTGTCTGCTAAACCTTACTGTCTGCGCTCTGACATTTACAATCGAAGTTCTTCCTTACCTCATTAGAGTCTGAACAAATAATGGAAAGAAAAACTGAAGAATCTGTCGCGTATTTCTAAAACTTGCGAGTTTCTAAAATTTCATTCAAGATAGAAGCAAAACGTTTTTTTTATAAAACAGTTAAAGTCAACATTGTTTCTGATTTCTTACATTGTGATATTTTGTCTTTGACTCCTGCACACTCCCGCACACCTTTCCAGCTTTTTTCATATTAGTGGTTCTCTGGCAATTATTTTCTTATCAATTCCTAGTAACTTTATTGTAGAAAAAATAATCATCTTGCCTATTTATGCACTTGCATTTATTTATATTAATAATATTCAGTAATTGTTTTATTTTAGTATTTAACAATACTACTGATAATATTCTAGTAACCAATTTCAACAAGCCCAGTCAACTATATTAACAGCCTGTTTACCTGGCTGAACCTGTAAAAAATAAAAACTGAGAGCAAAGGCCAGTTTAGTTATTCCTAGTTAAAGGAATTCAACCTGTAGAGATTAATTATGATGATTGTTGTCAGTATAACAAATGTGAATATTGACAAGAAGACAGACATTGATGTTCGGTTGCAAAAAATGTTCGAAGAGAAAGGTTAGCGAAAACCCAACTTCATTAGTTGCCAACACCATGTGCTGGATCGCTTTCATTGCGTTTTCAGAGACGATGAATTTCAGAGACGATGAACTCAACGGATTGACTATATCACCAAATATTGAGTACTTCTTTGCAAAGAATTTGATTAGCAATTACGATAAATGTAAAGCAACGGTAAAAAAACGGAAACAGGTGGTTTATGAAGATGAAACTGCATCTATAGATTCATCTTCATAAACCTACTGATGGAGAAACAACTTATTGAAGAAAAAAATAAATAGGTGTTTTTACTAATTTATTGCAAACGTGTCATTAAAATATACTAACTCGGTCTTCTATATTAAGATGCAAACGTGTCATTTAAATATAGAGTCTATTTCTTTTATATTAAGATGCAAACATATCATTGATAATATCTTTGAGTTCTTTTGAGTTTATACCTTTTAAAAAAGTGTTTAATTCCTGAATATATTATTTTATTTTGAAATATTTAGTTTTATATATATTCTTTATGTTGTTAAACGTTATTTTATGTTTTGAAATACCTGGTTAGATTTAAATTTTATTTCTAAACGTCATTTATTGTAATTATTTAACTGGTTATATTTTTACTGCATTGTTAAACGGTTCTCAGTGACAGGATTTTACGATCTTCTTTGAGTCTCCGTGTTCTGATATTTAATGTACAACGATATTTATACCATAGTATATTGTAATGAGAACAAACTTACATACAGACAAACATACGATGTTGTCTCATCCGCCATATTTTCTCGACATGCCTCTAACCGATTATAATTTTTTTCAAGTACAGTCATGTATTTGTTTCGCAAAAGCAACTTCATTAAATACCTTACAAAATAAATTAAATTTTATTATATCTTAACGTTACTAACTAATAAAATTTGATTAACGATGTAATGCATTTATAAGGATAAATTTAAATGATTTGGAATTAAATTGCTTTTATTGCTTATAAATAACCAGAACTATCACAAAGGTAAAACAAAAAATTTATTTGAATGGTGGGAAGTTGGCTAGCGACTAGCTAGTGACATTTGTAACGATAGAAAACGCAGTTTAATTACGAATATTGCTAGCTAGAAAAACTTACAATTTGATAGCAAAAATTTGAATTACGTTATTGTATTACTTATTCATATATATTTCATATACTATTATTAATAATATTATTATAACTATTAGATGATGATAATTTTATTTAATTTATTATAACTATTATTATTATTTATAACTATTATTATTATTTATAACTATTATTATTATTTATAACTATTATTATTATTTATAACTATTATTATTATTTATAACTATTATTATTATTTATAACTATTATTATTATTTATAACTATTATTATTATTTATAACTATTATACAATGATAATTGTATTTTAATTATTATATAATTATATAATAACAGGGCCGATGACACGGGTTTCGAAGTGGAGGGGCACAATCGAAAATTTCTAAAAAAAGTCCCTTATATCGAATAAAAAAAAAAAAAAAGTCCTTTAGAAAAAAAAGTGGGGGAGGGGGTACGTGCCCCCTCGGCCCCCTCCCTTGGTATCATTGGCCCTGAATAATAATAATAATATTAATATTACTATTACATAATGTCAAATTATTTACTTACTATAATTGCTGATGGATTCATTAACCATTTGACACAACACGCGTAAGTATTATTATTACACATTTTATTTACATTACTCAAAGTATTTTCATTTTTTGTTTTACATTACTCCAAGTATTTTCATTTTTTGTTTTTGATTATATCTTTTTTTTAAATTATTTTAGTAGTTTATCTAAACCAACTTAGCTGATAGTTACAGTTATTTTATGTAATTACGTCATGCTATAGTTAGCATGACGACATATATCTACGGAAAATTTCAGTCGAACAAAAAAAGTTGAATTAAAAATTAAAAAACTAAAAGTTTTTTAGTTTTTTAATTTGACTAAAAGTTTTTAAGCAGATTTTATTAAGACTATGTTAAGACGGTACATTATTTAGACTATGCATAATATATTGTGTTTTAAGTTTATATACTATACTATATTGTGTTTTAAGTTTATATACTATACTATATTGTGTTTTAAGTTTGGCTAGACTATGACTTACTATTTGGCTAGACTTTATTTATTAAGTTTTGATTTAAAAAGTTGTCTTTAAACTTTTTAAATCAAAATTTTTTAAATCAAGAGACAGCAACAAATCTGGCAAATAAAACAACAACAAAACTTAAGAATAAGGATTTAATTTTCAGCAAAATGGACTTTCATTACATTTTCCATTGAGATTGAGAAACCAGTTGTAAGGCATTTAATGTTTGAGATGGATTCAGACAGTTTAATTGAACCAGGTCTCAAATCATAGTTTTACCAAAGTTAAATTTTTTTGGGGATAAAAAATTCTTGCTACTTACTATATTTATTATTTAAAATACAAAATTTTAAAGTATCTCTTTGTAAAATAAGTGAGCTCAAAAAATAACAATTATAATAAATCCCCCTTTAACAATATATATTTAAAAAAAGGAGGAGTAACCAATTCTAAAAGAATTTTTCATAAATTAAGGAAAAAAAAAAGCAAATTATAAATGAATTAGTCGTTTAAATGATTAAATGTTAAATTTCATGCGATAAACTATGCGTGCTTTAAACGACATTTAATAAAAAGTCATCAACAAAAATTAGCATATTTATTTAATTAATATAAACTATTTAATTAAATTTTAATTTTTGTATTTTAACTTTTCAAAACACGATATTTGAAACACGATACAGGAAACACGATACACAATAAAATAAAGTCCAAAAAATAACTTATGAACTTTGAACTTTAGGTAAAAAACACAAAAATCTGAAATATTGGTCTTTGAATATATTTTTCAGATTTTTTTAGATGAGTTAAAATAAATTGCATTTCTAAAGTTGATTTATATGAAATATTTAAGTTTTTTTTTACCTAATTTTTAAAGTTGTTCTAAAAAACTTTTTTTTTTAAAAAAGAAATTGTTTTAATGAAATTAAGTGTCAAAAAAAAACTAAAAGATTTACAAATACCTAAAAATACCTTTTTCAGCAGTTACAACTATCTTAGTCTTTTCTTTATTTTCTTCTTCCAATAATCTTTTAATAAAAAATTTCGAGTAATTTTCGCTAAAATTGCTAAGTTTTCGGTTCTCTAAATTTTTATTCAACTTCCTTAAAATAATAGATTTAATTTTAGTTTCATGTTGTTTTTCCCAATTCTCTTCTCGATCAAAAATTGATTGGGACCGGTTTTGACTGACGACAACAGCAAATAATAAAATGTAAGAATAGATCATTGCAATTAAAGAAGTTTATTTAAATAATGGAGTTCCGCAAAAGAGCAAGTAATGGTTAAAAGTTCTTGCGATGTGTAACCTTACAAGGTTTGCAAATAAAACTATAATTAAAAATAAAGTGACACACTCCAGATTTACATGACAGTTTAAATTCAAAAGTGCAAAGAAAAATGGCGCTATTTACTTTGTCTGTATATATGCATGTATGCGCGAGTGTGTTTGTGTGTTTATACATATATAAATACATACATATACATACATGCACAAAAATATATATGTATGTGTATATATATATATATATATATATATATATATATATATATATATATATATATATATATATATATGTATATATATATATATGTATATATATATATATATATATATATATATATATATATATATATATATATATATATATATATATATATGTATATATATATATATATATTATATTATATACATATATATATATATATATATATATATATATATATATATATATATATATATATATATATATATATATATATATATATATATATATATATATATATATATATATATATATATATATATATATATATATATATATATATATATATACATATACGTATCGATATTAATTTGTAGATTAGAATCTTAATAGAAAGTTACTTATGATTAGTTGGAACACCATATTTTTATATAAAATTTAATATTATGTAAAGGTATCACAATTACAAATACTAATTCATCAAATACTTAAGGTTATTACTTTTTTTAAATAAATAAATATATATATATATATATATATGTGTGTGTATATGTATACATATATGTATATATATACATGTGTATATATATATATATATATATATATATATATATATATATATATATATATATATATATATATATATATATATATATATATATATATATATATAAATATATATATATATATATATATATATATATATATATATATATATATATATATATATATATATATATATACATATATATATATGTATATATATATATATATATATATATATATATATATATATATATATATATATATATGTATGTATGTATATATATATAAAGTTGTTTTGCGAAAGCCTTATTTGATTAGTCCAGTCTTTGCGTATTGTTAATTTTAACAATGGTATGTCATTTTGTTTATAAATAATTGTACACACGATTTTTGTATTCAACTGATTGGCATAAATTTTAGAACAGTTTGTCTTTTTTAAGTAAACAAAGTACACCCTTTTTTTACTTCTAGACATTTAGGAACTATCTAGCTTTTTACTTTTGTATAATGCACACTGAATTAATCATACCACTTATAATGGTTCAAAGTTTGAACCAATTTTTTTTTTTTTGTTGATTGAATTCTTAACAATATTTTTACAATATGATAGCAATGTTTTGTGTTTACTATAAAAAGCTTTATTTTATGTATATGAGAATAGCTTCGTCAATACTCAACAATAAGGTGTAATAGTTTTACAATAAGGTATCACAACTAATTGATATGCTCATTACTAACAGAAATACCTAGACCTTTTCATAGTTACAATACGTTTACATTTTTATATTGTTTTCTAATAAAACAATATTAAACGGGTTTTTTTTATTTACTGAAATAATGACGTAAATGCTTATACTACAAACTTTGATTATTTAGAGCTTTGCATGAATTTATACAACCAACATGGTATTTCAAGGTCTGAATCTAGAAATGCTTATATATAAATATATATGTATAAATTTTTTTTAGTGTTAATGGTGGTTAGGGTGCTTGTAGTATCAAACGATATAGCTTGAATATATCTCCAATCTATATCACATTTTCCTATTTTTTAGTTTTAATTTCCATTGACATTATATTCGCACACTTCAATTTTTAGTTTTTATTTTCTTCGTTTATTTTTACACACGTTTGTATTCAACCATTCTTTTTTGCAGTCAAACATTTTAAATATTGCATTCTTATGTAAAAAGATACACAAGTTAAATAGCTTTATGGTCATTTTAGCCATTTTTAATTTTCTATTTATTTTCAATATCTTTAAAAATCTGTTCAAACAACTATAGTTCAGTTCAAGATGAACTGAACTTTCAGTTCAAATTATATGCAATATTTTATTTTATTTTACAACCAGGGCAAAAGTTTACTAACTGTTTTTGTTGGACTATTATTACTAATGTTTAAGTTGGATTTTTTATTTGCAACAACGTACCGTTATACAATCATAATTGTGAAATGTCATACTTTGTATTGCGTAATTTTCTCGCTCGAAACAAAACTTCTTTTCTTTCCAAAAGTTTCTTTATTAACTTGAATTCAACTCATCTTACAAAAGTTTTACATCCATTTATATAATATATCTACCCACAAAATCAACATTACAAAAACCGCTTAATACATAACTACAACTAAAATAATTAAAAACTATAAGTAAAACAAACAACGTAATTGGCGTAGAATGTTCTAGAACTTTTCTCCACTTTATTTACACTTCTCCTTGGTTCTTACCAATCATACAAATAATAATCGTCGTAATTTGGGGCATGCGTCGTTCTCCTGTACTTCGTGGCAAAGGCACTGTTTCTTGAAATTCATTTTCGGCTTCACCATTTCCTTGTAACACGTCTCTTTTGCTTGTCTCCAACACATTTTTATTTTGCTCACCATGGTTTGCCGCGTTATCTCGACCACTGTCTGCGTTCACTTTAGGAATATCGCATGGTTGAATGTTATTTCGATATCGGGTATGTTTTACGTGACGCAGAACGCCATTAACTTCGAGAACTTGTTTCGAAATATTTCCCGTTAGTTTTGCTGGCTGCCACTTAGTATGGCACTTTGCATTTAAAGTTTTCAACCATACATAATCACCATTTTTAAACAATTCATTTGAGTCAGCTTTTGTCGGAAGATTATCTTTTCTCAATCCTTTCACATCACCTCGATATCTGTATATTTTCTCCATCAAGCTGGCATTGTTTTTGTTAGCTGAGACGTTGTACCAATACACTGCTTCCGGTATTGACATTTTTGATCTTTCTGCAATTCTCTTAATTGTACGATAATTTCTTTCCACAATTCCATTTCCTTTGGGATAATAAGCAGCTCGAAACCTAATGCGCACTCCCCAACCATCAAGAAAACGTCTCAACTCCTCCGTTTTAAAAGCTGTTTTGTTATCTGTCAAAATTTCAGATGGCGCTCCTCGCTCTCAAAAGAAAAAGCGGAGTATTCGAGTAATGGCAATACTTCCGTATCAACTTGAAAGTTGTCGCCACAGTGCGTATCTTGAAGGTCCGCAATCAATCAGAGTTAAAAATTTTCTGTGTTAAAATGCGTGATATCCATGGCCATTCTTTCCCAATTTTCTTTAACGCTCAATTTTCCTTTCTCCCATTGTACAGGTGCTGGATCTATTGACTGACATGGTTGGCAATTTTTAATTACTTCTCTAACGTCATTTTCGGTAGCGGTTGGAATTACTTTACGAACAAAGTTTAGAGTGCCATTCACTCCAAAGTGTCCAGTTCTCTTGTGTATGCTAGAAATAGATTCAGCTTCTAAAAATGCTGCTCCAACGAAATTACTCGAATGCTTAGCCTCCGTCAATTTATTCAACCATCTACTTCGAACTATAGTCAATGCGTCAGCTAAGTTGTCTTTTGAAGGAACAAGTTTTACATTTACATTAATACCATATTCTTCAATACATTGTTGCAGAAAGCTTAATCTTCTTCGAATCAACATTTCTACCATTGCTTTTGATTTCAATCTTGACTTACCAGTGAGAGCGTCAGAGACCCAGTGAAACACTGTCACGGAATCTGTAAAGATAGTTACTTTCTTTAATTTCCACGTCTAAGCCATATTCATTCCACGCATTACAGCATCCAGCTCCGCCATGTTTATGTGATCCTCAGACATTTCTTTTCGTAGCCATGTTGCATCTTCTACAGTAGTTTTACCAACTTGAATAACCACACCATATGCCGAAGAACTTGCATCAACCCACACATACCCTCGTTACCATGTACAGCCCAATCACCATAAGCTGGATCGCAATTTGCTACCTCATCATATACCTCTTGAAGTACACGCTTTAAATTTTCATCACAAACTTCATCGTCCCAACCCTTCGTCAAACTAACCACTCTTCTTTTCAAAAGACTACAAACTGCACGTAACCAACCACATACTGGTAATTGACCTACCAATTGCCCACAAACAGAAAACACTATTCTTCTACTTAACTTTTTTTTTATTGCGTCAACTTGATTCTCCCTGGACCAGGTCAACTTGCCACCAACCTTGTACACACGTAATCCCAAAATACGAACCCCATTACATCCAATCTGTTCACTTTCTTTACTCTCTAAACCATATTTTTCAAAATGTCTTTGACATAATCAAGACTCACTACTTCCTAATTGGCAAAAATATCGTCCACGTAAGCGGATGCTCCTCTCTTCACCAATTCATCTTGATCAATAATGGCACTCACAACAGATTTCATGATCATTGGAGCAACGTTTAATCCAAAACCAAGCCGAGTCAAACAATACCTTTTGGTTTGAAAAACCACTGTTTAGAATGGCCAAAGAGGCTCTTCAGTTTTTAATTGGAGATATGCCTTACGTAAATCAATAATAGCTTGTTTCTTTCCAATTCTTCTCCATTTCCTCAGCTTCTTAACACACACATCTGCATCTCTTTTATACGTTTCAATAAAACTGTTAGCTTCTCTCCAGTCCAAAACGGGTCTGACTTTATTATCTTTATTTTGTTGGATAACAGCCATTCAGGGAAATCGCCCTTTGGGTGGTCCCATCTTATTTTCGTCACATTCAATTAACCATTTACGATTGATCCAATCCCGTAGTTCGTTTTCAAATTCTGCTCTTGCATATATGTATTGGGCAAGTTTGTTAACCAACTGGTTGGGGCCTTCTCCATCTCTCCATTTCCATTTAACTTCCCATTCAACACCATTAAATATTGCTTCATGATCTTGCTTTTTAATTTCAATTTTATTGACTTTATCTTTTTTTGAGACTCCTATTTCACACAAGCCGAAACCAAACTTTGCTATTCCAGACGTGGAAATAAAAACTCCTCCTAGTAATTTAATGGAACTCATTCCCAGCATCATATCAACTCCAAACGATTGAAAATCCACTAAAATAACTTCGTCTTGTATTTGAATACCATCAACCTTAGTAGTGACAGCCACTAATCCATTACATTGAAATTTACTGCCAAAAGTTACTACCTTTGGAAGATTCTGGGATTTAGATTTGCTTTCTTGACAACAGTTTTTGATGTATAATTGTCTTTGAACAACCCGTGTCTACCATAGCTGTCGCTAACAAACCATTAACTTTTAGATGAATAATAGATAATGCGCTAATTCCACCATTGTTTAAGCATTTTGCAGCCACGTTTCCTTCATTTTAAAACATTGAAAAAAATTCTTCGGAGCCAGATTCTTTGCAAAAGGACAGTTTCTCGCAATATGATTTACCCTTTTGCAGTTGTAACACACTAACAAAACTTTTGTGGCTTGATTTCGAAAAACAACGCCAACAGCATCATCTACGCATACACGATTCAAAGCAGCTCTTACTTTGGGTAACATAACATCGATTGGATCCATAACAGTTCAAAATCTTGACGATAAATCTTCGGGCAATCCAACAACAAACGCTAATCAAATAGACTCTTCTGACAATTTAGCAAGATAAGCCAATCGTTTTAAGTCGGCCAAAAACACATAAACTTTCTCTCCAACATTTAATTTTCGTTTAACAAAAAGTTCGTATACCGTAAAAGCATCTAAAGAGAATGCTGCTAACAAAACACGCTCAATTTCTTCTTCGTCTTGCTTATTTTCAGCGTTTATACCATCGTATACCAAATAAGCAGTTTCTCTTAGAAGAATTGGAAAGGGTGACTTCAGCTTTACATTTTGCATTTTTGCAATCACTTTAGTTCACTGTATCCAAACGGCAACGTCCAATGTTCCATCAAACGTTTCAAACATATCCAATAATTTGATATTCGAATCCATACCCGGTTTACTTGTAATTTTCTCGCTCGAAACAAAACTTCTTTTCTTTCCAAAAATTTATTTATTAACTTGAATTCAACTAGTGCATCCAATACCGATAACATTTTTCAATACCGGTATTTCAGTACTGAATTATTTCAATACCGGTAATACCGGTATAATACCGGTATTATTTTTATTATTTTAAATAATAATATGAATAAAATCTCAAGTAAATAGTAAAACTACTTTGATTCAAAATGCTATTTTATTTTATATCAAAATTACAAACTTTTTCATTCTTCACTTTTTTCTCCTTTGTAAAGTGTGCCCGTAAGAAACATAGTGCATTCAGAGTATCATCTTCAAGAGATGATCGTAATTTTGTGACAATGTTGCCACTTGCTGAAAATCCACGCTCCGATTCGACACTTGTTGGCTTTACAGTTTTCAACTATTCGTATGAATTTTGCAAATATACACCGCGAGTTCCTTCATCTTCGAAAACTACCATCTCATTGCGTATGGTTTTTGATAAATTATTCAAAACGTTCATTCTTTCCTTATTGTTACATTTCTTATTATTTAAAATTGTCATGTCAAGCTTTTCTTTCAATGACAAGTTTGCAGTGTTGTCAACAGAATCGCTATCAGAAGATACGCTGATGGAAGGATTATAAGCTCGCTGACTGAGCCGATTATTCAGTCGAGCAATAATATTTACAATGGCCGATTTGCTAAGGTGTTCGAAAGATAGCGCTGGATCCAAATTTTCGTAACATTGATGGCCCTTGTGCAGATAGTGCAGTAAGCTGGAAAAAGTTGTACGTCGCTCATTGATTCGTCGCACTAAAGTAGCTTTTAACTTAACAGCTAAATCTGTGTCTCCAATGTTATTTATCATGAACATTAGTGTTGCATCGGCTGATAACAGTGTTGCATCATTTCGACACAATGCTTCCACAGCCAACTTTACTGGCGCAAGACAGGAAACAACATCTAAAATTGAATTGAACTCCTTATCAGTTATTTCAATTTTGGATTCAAGGTCAATCAGCGACTTGCGAATGCAGTTTTTCAATTTCGCAAAACGTTCGAGCATTGTGTGTAAGCTACTCCAGCGAGTTTTAGAGTCAAGTATCAACGAAAGGCCTTTACCAAATTCCTCTACTGTGTATTTTTGAAGTGTTTGATCATTTTTTTGTCGGAGAACAGCGAAACAATTTTACAACGGTGCGCACCTTAGTGATTAACGGCTGCAGTTCATCAGTCATTTCAATAAGGTCATCTTTTTCACTCATTACAACTAGTTGTTTTTTCCGGCGGGTTTCAAGTTAACTTGAAACCCGCCGGAAAAGTCTTCTTCGTCGTCATTGGTTTTGTTTGTATCATCGTCAGTGCTAATATCCTCATCACTTTTACTGATGTTGTTGTAATTGCAGATTACTTTCAAGCTTCTTTTTGCACAAGTTGACGGTTTTTTGTACAAAACTTCTTGAACACCCAGTTGTATGCCATGCACAATGCACAACTGTTGTTCACAATTACTCAAACGCCCCACCTTCTGCATTACGGAAGCTCTATCAGTAGTAATACACACGATGTCTTTATCATAGTTCAGCATAAACTGTGTCAATACTTTTTGAACTAAATCAATGCATTTTTCTGCAGGCAGAAAACCAACAACTCTAGCTAATCCAAGGCTCCAAAATTTGTCCTCGGTGTGAACGTTTACATTTAAATATCTGCGGTTTTTAATTGATGTCCATTTGTCAAATGTCAAACTGAATCGCATCCCTTGTGATCGGAGGTTTCTAAACTTGGATATTACAGTTTCTTTGATCGTGTCTGCGTATTTAACTACCATATTGCGAATTGTCGTCGCCGATTTTGGAACAACAAACCCACGAGCTTGTAGCAATGTTTTCAGCTCTGCTGACGTGACAAATACGCTAAAAGGTAGTCCATCAAGGGCAGTCAATCTAGAAAAAATTGCAGGCAAGGAATTGTCGTGTTGATTTTGTAAGAAGTCGGTGATCTGAGGTTTGGGTTTTTTAGCCGTTGGCAACGGTGCCAATGAAAACGAAACCGATGTCGATGCTGTCTCTTGGACCAATTTTCTTTTCAGTAAGTCAATTTTATGGTTAGTTCTTAGATGTGTATGCAGTCCACTGGTACTGCCACCATTTGATTTTATCTCTTTGCTGCATTTCTTACACTTTGCAAGTTGATTTTCTTTACCACGTAGAAAATAAAACTACACAGAATTTTCGTCATTTCGTACGCCGGTACTGAACTCTTCGAATACCTTTTGGGACACTTCATATGTTTCTTGACTTTAAAGTAAATGAATTCATAAGAAATGAAATATTGATTATTAGTTCTTAATTGAATTCGCGCAATTTTTTTTTTTAATAAAAGTTATCTGAAGTTTCAATTTTCTTATAGTAATTTTCTATTTGCATTCAGTTTGCATTAGTTTTTTATATTTCCTATTCACAAAGCGTTCCACGTGCGCATGGTTAAAATAGTAAACATTCCTGGAATGGAATGGAATAATCGCTGATTTCTATAATGGAAATTCCATTGTAGAAATCAGCGGTTATTCTATAATGGAAGCGGTATTTCTATAATGGAAATTTCATTATAGAAATCAGCGGTTATTCCATTCCAGGAATGTTTACTATTTTAACCAAGCGCACGCGGATACGCTTTGTGAATAGGAAATATAAAAAATATAAGAATTTCCATTATAGAAATCAGCGGTAACGACTTCAAACTTTTCATTCATTGCGTTAGTGCAAACACAAGCACGTGCTCAGCGACTGACATAATGCTAATATATAATACAGGGTTGCCACTATAATTTTAAAAGTTTTGCCCTGAGTTTTCCTTGAGTATTTCCTGAGTAAAGAAGGTTCTTTCCTGAGTTTAGCTATCTAAACTCCCTGAGATATTCAAATTATATATCTGTACTTCTTGGTTTGAAACTACTATACTAATTGAATTGAAAGTAACCAAACCATATAAATTTAACATCAAATGTACAATTTAAAAAAAAAAATTTACTGATAATATATATTATGAATTTTATCATAACTTAATTTATTATTAATAAATTAATAAACCATTATTTTACAAAAATGGAAAATAATTTTCCCTGAGTATTTCCTGAATATTAAAAAAAAAACAAAAAAAATCCCTGATTTTTCCCTGGGACTCATGCTATTTCCAGGTTTTTTTTTTGGAAGTTTAATACCGGTATTTCGGTACTTGAAAAAGTCCGGTAATGCCGGTATTCCGGTATCGGTACTACCGGTATTGGATGCACTAAATTCAACTCATCTTACAAAAGTTTTACATCCATTTATATAATATACCTACCCACAAAATCAAAATTACAAAAACCGCTTTATACATAACTACAATTAAAATAATTAAAAACTATGAGTAAAAGAAGCATTGGATGAAGCCCCATATCGTCAAATATTAGCATTCAGAGTTGATACATTTAGAGTTATGCTTAATAATTTAAAAATAACAATAAAAATAGAAATGAAAAAAATAAAGAACTTTTTCAAACATTGACAAGTTTTGATCCTAAGAGCTTTAAAAGTTATAAACCGAATTTTAAATACTAATAATACAAATCTAAAGTTTATTTCTCAAATGACTGAAATTGATGAGTTTACATTAAGAGATGAAATTGATCTTTCCACATCATTATTTATTATTGAAAATAAAAATAAGTAAGTTGAAGGTGATGATGATAATACTGAACTAGAACACCAAAATCAAAGAAATCAAGAATTAGCAGACAATGATGTGAGGCGGAGACGTGGTTAGGCGCCGCAGGAAGGCGGCTAGAAGGCTTAGGTTGGCACCGCCCCATAGTTAAAAGCAGTTCTGAAGCAGCAACTTTGAGGTAACTCTAAGCCAAATGTAAGAGAACTATTGAATACAGAAATTCTTTAGGAAAAAATTATTGTGTTCAAGTGCTCAAACGAGTTGCTTGCATTACCCAAAAACCTAACATTGCATTTAACAGGAAAAAACTAACATTACAAACCTAAAATTACCTTTAAGAGGAAATGAAAAATATGGAAATCCAGGAAGCGAAAAGACTTCCTATTTATTGTCAACCATATTTGAAGAAATTGTTAAATTAATTGCCGAAAAGAACAACATATACTTAAAGAAGTAAAAAACTAGATTAGTTTTGATTCTACTCCTGATTATTAGATATATAATAAATGTAGTCCACGGGGAATATTTTTTGAGGTTTTTTGATTATATATAACAAAACACAGAAGATATAGAAAAAGAAATATTAAAATATCTAAATACTAATAAAATTAACAAAAAAATTTATAATGACAATCCTATGATACGCTTGTAATAAGTCTGGAATTTATTCAGGACTACAAGCATAAATAAAAAATATCAATGAGTTAGCACATTTTATGCCTAACTCATTGATATTCTTAATTCGCGCATTATATTTTAATCTTTCTAACTCAATTTACTCATTGAATTTAATTGGAAAGTTTGCTGTAGAATGTGGCAGAGATAAAGAGTTTGTTTTCAACTTCTTTCAAGAACTGTTAATTCTTCTTCTTTGTTATCAAGTCGTAGGTTAGTGTGAATTACTGCTTTAAAAAGAGGAACCATTAAAATCTTTTTTGATACAAGGTCTTCTTGTAGGAATGATGCTTGTAAAGTTTTGTATAAAAACTTGCAAGGAACATCCAAAGCTTAAAAAAAAATATTGACAGATAAAACTTCATTTTCTCAATGTAGAAGCTACCCAGCGGGCACAGACGTCAATCAAACGTCTTACGGACGTCTTAACTAGGTCGCGACGTCTCAGACCAAATCAGGACGTCCTAAAGACGTCCGGTAAAAACGTCTTTGTTAGGACGTTAATATAAAGACTATATTAGGACTTCCATATACCTATCAACATCTATAATTGTAGTACCTATTAAATATTGTAGTACTTATTAAATATAATTGTAGTACCTATTAAATATAATTGTAGTAAATGGATTACCTATCAACATCTGTAATTGTTCCAATAGTGAAATCCTATAAAAAATCTCTTGATAATCCCGATTACTATCGCGGAATTAGTATCGTGCCAATTCTGACAAAGCTCTTTGAATATATTATTACGGAAAAATGTCCGGAAATATCAGATAGCCACTCTCACCAATTTGGCTTCAAACATAATAGCTCCACTCTTCATGCAGAGTTTCTTTTAAGTGAAACAATAAAATATTACAATAACAATAAATCATCAATATATATTTGTAGTTTAGATGCAAATAAGGCTTTCGATAGCTGTAACTGGGAATTGTTGTTTGAAAAACTTAATTACAACAAAAAATTATCGCTATCAGTAGTTCGCGCACTTCAATCACTATACCTATCGGGTACTGCTAGTATATCATACCTTGGGCATAAATCAAATCATTTCCGTTAGTCTCAAGGCGTGCGACAAGGATCCATTTTATCACCACATTTATATAACTTATACACTCAAAGTATATTAAATCAAATTGTTTCAGATTGCAAAGTTGGAACAATGATAAGTGGGGTGTACACCGGTATTATAGCTTATGCAGACGATATAATCCTACTAAGTCCTACTCTTTCTGGTTTACAAGAATTGGTTGATAAAGTTCAGTCACAATGCCAAAACCTATATATCAAACTAAACACTGAAAAAACCGAGTTTATTATATCCGGTAAAAGCTCAATTACAAAAAATTCAATTCAAGTAAACGGCTTTTCCATACACCTCAAGAATAAACTGAAACACCTCGGATTCCTATGGGATAATCAAAATAATACAAAAAATATAGCAACACTTCAAACATTAAATGTAAACGAAAGTATTATTCAGTTTCAATCAATATCCAGAGCTCTTATAAAATCGGATATTCGTTTTTGTCAACCATTAACCATAATACACTTGTTTAAATCACTGGCTATACCGAATTTATCATACGGGTTAGAAATTTGTTGTTATAATAATTCACTTCTTAATAAACTAGACGCTGTTGGAAGGTCAGCATTAAAATTCCTATTTAGCATATCAAAGTACAGCAAAAACTACCTGCATCCCTTCTTTAAAATTGATGACATATCTACCATCCTCATTTGAAACAATTAAATCTGTTTATCAGACTACTGAACAATCCAACTTGTTTTTCCCTGGTTTTGGCTCAGGTATCTGATGTTACTAAAGATAACCTATTTATCAACGAAGTAATAAAAATTTGCAATAAACTGGAGCTAAACTTCGTGCAGTGTTTGATAGAGGGGAAAAAAATAACGGTAAAACGTTGCTACGATGACGTTGGAGAAAATATAGCGGCAATTTTGAACCATTCTTTTGAATTCTGGAATATCAGAGAACAAAGACTGGTTTTTACTAAGTTGAAGGAGGAAAACATCCCAAGAAAAATTTAAATTTTTTACACTGAAAGTATAAACTATTAGTTTTATACAGTTTGTTTTTTTTACCTGTAATTTGGGTGTTAAAAAGAATAAACAAATAAATAAATAAAATATTTAGACGTCCTGTTGACGCCGCTAAGACCTACATTAGACGTCCTAATTACCTTAGAAATAAGTAGAAAAATTAATATTATCAACTTAGCGCATACAATCTTATGCGCTAACTCGGTTAATTAAAAATGTCTACTTGTTTTGGTTGATTATTTTGATATTATTAATTTTGTTTAGTTATTTATCGTTTAAAGATATTTTTTAATTCTCAATATTTTATACTCTATGATCTATAAATTATAATCTATACAATATTTAAATAAAAGAAATTTGAGTTTAGTTATTAAATGTAACTAAACTCAAATTTCTTTTATTTAAATATTGTATAGATTATAAATGTATAAAAATGTATATATTTATATATACATATATATATATATATATATATTCTTGAAGTCGGAATATCACGTGATCATGCGTTATTTCGATAGTGTAAATGGTTACCATCTTAGTAAAGGTAAAACAAATGAACAGTTGAGTGAAGAAAGCACTAGAAATCGAACGTGAAGTAAGTTAAAGAGTTTTAAAAAAATGTCTCTTTACAAATACTTTGAAAAATTAGATCGTTGCGCCGCTGAACGTTACAAAAATAAACTTGAAATTCTTGGAATTGATCAATGTATATGTAAATTCCCTGCAGATACTTGGAAAGATGACCCAACTGAATGGCCATATGTTCAATATCAAGACGACAATATAATTTACAAATACAATATAAATTACCGCTAAACAAAAGGAATACCTCGAAGAAATTACTAGGAATCAGTCATTGCCATTTCTTGGCATGAGTAGAGATAAGCAGAGGTCGAATAACTAGCTCTGTTATTAATGATGTTTTGAAAGCATGTGTTCAAAATTCACCAAAATCTTTAGTTAGAAAACTTACAAAGCAAAACGTTTTCCAAAACAAAGCATCTTCATTATTATGGCGAAGAGAAAAAGGAGAATTTGCTTTGGCTGAGTATGTATATGTCTGCTCTGATGACTTATAAATAAGTAAATCACTTTGTCTCTCAGAGATCACAATTCACAATGGTTTTGAAGTAAAAAATTTGGACTTGTAGTTTCTCAAGAAAAGCCATGGTTGGGTGTGCTCTTGATGGTGTTGTACATTGTTCATGTTGCGGGTATGGAGTCATTGAGGTGAAATTTCCATACAGTCTTAAAGATATTGGATTAGCTTCATCAACAAACAATGACAATTTTATTGTAAAAAAATACAATAGCAGCTTTAAATTAGAAAGAACCCATCCATACTTTAGTCAGGTACAACTTCAAATATTCATATTGGAAGTGTGTTATTGTGATTTTATTTTCTAGACTCCAATTAATTTTTTATTTTTTCGAATTGAACAGAATCTTGATTTTATTAATGAGATGATTGTATATAGTACAAAGTTTTGGAAGCATGTGATCGTACCAGAACTAATGACAAAGAAGTTAGAAATCACAGATAAAACTGATGAA
>NC_061161.1:33254116-33274116 GCF_022113875.1 Hydra vulgaris | reverse complement strand
CACTGTTCTCTAATAATCCAAAAGAAGGTTTTAAACAATGTAAAAGTTCAGATAAACTTAATGTTTTGAAAAAAAAAATCGCAAATGGAGATATCCAATACATCACTTTTGTATACATGAGTTTCATCTTTATAGTTTATGTTATATATTATCACAATATTTCTTTCAATTGTCATAAACATTTTCAATGTTTCTTATACATTGTTTCTTTTTAGGTAAAACAGTTATCATTAATTGGCGGTAAAAATCTAGCTGATACAATTAAAAATATTTTGTTCTTGTAAGTAATAAGCAAAAGTTTGAATTTTAACATTTATGGTTGACAGTACAGCATTCATGTTCTTTTTTAAATATGCAGATTGCCAACAGACACTATTTTGTCAAAATACAGCATGAATTGTCTAAAGAAGAAAAAAAAGTTTAAAGAGTTGACAAGTCTATGTAATGCTGTCACTGGTATTTTTATTAGCTTATTAATGTGTTTGATTAACTAAAAATTAAAAATGATGTTTTAATTTAAAAAAAAAAAAAAATTTTAATTTCTTTGGCTATTGAACATGACATGCATTCAAGTGTATGTATACATGACATGTATCTTTTATTTTATGATCTTATTGAAACATGTGTTGTTATTTTTATTAGAAGCTGCTTTTAAGTCAAATAAAAACTTAACCAATATGGATGCCATCCAACTTATTTGGAGAGTAATTAGGCATTCTTCTGACCGAACAAAAAGAACATCCACTAATATGGATTTTGATCAATGATGGCTTAATTAACTGTTGTATTTTTTTATTTTTTTCCATTTTTAAGCAATTTTCTTCTATTTTTAATGCACTATCGATTATATTCTACAGTACCTATTAGTTTTTAATTTGGAAAATGTAACTATATTTGAAAAATTATTCTAATTTTTTGTAAAGTTGTTAATTTATTTTAAATATATCAAATTACACTTTATTTACATTGATTTCTTTTTATAACTTCCCTTGCCTAGATTAAGGCAAATCTAAGGTGTGTGTTGTAAATCATTGCATTTTTATATAAAGAATGTCTTGGTAAAATTCTTGGTAAAAGAATGTCTTAGTAAAATTCAAACGTCTCTAGGACGTCTGAATAAGACATCCTTAAGTCTTTCATATGAAACCAGTCAAAGACGTCTCTAGAACGTCTGCAAAAAACGTCTCTAGGACTCTTGAAAAGACATCTGGAATAGACGTCCTCAAGTCTTTCTTTTAAGACCAACTAAGGACGTCTTACGGACGAGACTTAATACGTCTTACGGACGTCCTTAGGACGTCAAAACGCCCGCTGGGTAAGCACAAAATATTTATAGTCAAATGAGTCGTCAAAGCTTTTTCTTGCTGAAAAAATTGAAATTTAAGATCTACTGTAAAAGAACAGCGATTCAATATTATAAACAAAAAAGTGATTTAACTTAAATATTGATTATACTCATAAAGTTGACAACTTTGCTGACAAAAAAATGAAAACTTTCTTGCTTTTTATTATATTAATAAACTTTCAAAAACAACTGATAGTCAGTTTTTACTGTAGATATGTATTGTTTTTACTTTCGTTATGAATTTTAGGGAGGCGACTATTCATATGTCTAAGGGCGTCATAGACACAAATTCGGCACTGCATAAAAATACATGATATTTAATAATACAAAAATATTAACTAGCATGCACTCAAGTTTATCGTGAATATCGACGCTAGCATGCACTCAAGTTTATCGTGAATATCGACGCTAGCATGCACTCAAGTTTATCGTGAATTATTATTTTCAAGATTAAAAGTTATTAAAAACCTGTTAAGATCAGCCATGAGCAAACTTGCAATATAGAACGTTCAAATATGTATAAACAGCTCAGGGATTTGGTAGAATGCTATTAAAAAAAAAATTAATAGTGTATAAGTTAAATATATTTTATATTTTACTATTTGATATTTTACTTATGCACTATTGTTTTATATTTTACTTATGCACTATTTTTTTTGTAAAAAGTGTTCTACCGAATCCCTGAGCTTATATAAGAAATATATAAGAATAATTGGAAAAAATATACATATGTAGTAAAAACAACAAGTTGTTAAGTATCACCTGAGAATTAAGATTTAACATAAAACCTTATATCGCGTTAAATAACTTGGAGATGGGCTGTTTATTTTAGTAAAAGGTTATTCAAATAAGCAAACAATGTTTTAGTGGATTTGAATCAACCTAAATAGGCATTTTTTAACGGTTCATTGGAATTTTGCTCATCAGTTATTTAGTGAACAAATAGTGGGAGCCGCTGTTAATGGCAAGGCGATAATTTTCTGTCATTTTAATAGTGGCTATTCTGCCAAATAGATAACTATTCAAATGAATAGTTCTCTATTTGGCAGGGGCGGACTGGCCCACCGGAATTAGTTGCCAGATTTTAAAATAGTTAATTGGTATCGTAAGTCATTAAAAATTTATACACTTTTAAACTTAGTTTAATGTAGCGTCTAACGAATTGTTAAAACCCGCACTGTTATGATATACAAGTTCAAATCCAGTTACCACTAACTCAGCGTTTGAGTTCGGTACGCAAAAATGTTGGTCAATGACGGACGACACAACATGGTGAATTATTGATTGATGAAGCTACGAAAGAACCTCTTAACAAATTTTAGGATGAAATGTAAAGTATTTAAACAATATTTTCAAACATGCTAAAATTTATAAAGTAATGGATGCCTTTGATTGCATAAACTTATTTAAAATTAATCACTAATGGCGAACAAATTAAAATCCTTCATGTAAATATCTAAGCATAAGTCACAACTATAAAAAGCTGTTTTATTTAATAGAAAAAACTAAAAAAGTTTTTAATATTATTTATTTAAATGAAACTTGGATAAACTTTAGCAATTTAAGTAATAACGCGAATTTTTATCTTCCTCGTTTTGAGTTAACATCTTAAGAGAGATATACAAATAAACGCGGAGCTTTTTTTACGCGAAGGATTCAGTTGTGTATTAAGTTATTCGGGTGGTTTAAGGCCAGTTCAAAATGCTATAGGAGTTTGAATAACTTTCATTTAGAACAAACCGTTTTTCAAAAATTGTTGTTTACACTGAATAATACCTAGCAAAAGTTGTCCCAAATGAAATTTTTTTTTATCGACGACAATATGAGGGTTGACGTAAATTTACTTATAATAACTAAAAGAAGAATATTTTAAAAATAGTCGTTAACTTACTATATTTGGTATGCCAAATAGTTCTTGGAATACTTTGTCGTCAAAAATATTCTTTTACTTTTCTCATCAAGTTTATTCTCTTTTTTTAAGTGCAACTTTTGCTGTAATTCATTAGATAAGTACCTTTGAGTAGAGAGTTAATACGACTGTACTTTTTTCAAAATGAACAGTTATCAAAATTTAAAAAGTACACCTTTTCTAGTAATCTACAGCCTAAAAAGTATTGATATTGTATTCTATTATGGTTTCATAAAATGATTTAGATGGTCAGCTAGAAAATCAAACAGTTTGTCATTTCTTTTAACGACGAACACCTAAGTGTCGAGAATTCGGTAATACTTTGAGATTTTGCTTTTAATACAATTTTAGTACAATCTGGTTTTTAGTCTAGTTAACAGATTAATATTCTTAAAAGACTTAATAGTTTGCAAAAAAACGTTACGGGTCATTATCGCACAGAGCGGCTCATTCATTTACACAATATTATGAAAGAGCTGCTTTATCTCTTTTTTTAAAATAGGTGTATGACAGATTATTAGCATTGTTATCCAATTTATTTTAATTTTATAATATTACACACTAAAGTAATTAAAAAAAAAAAATCAAAATTGACTTTTTTTCATACCTTTTTAAAACTGGCTCTTTCATACATTCTCTCCCCTATTTTATGATATTGCAGTATTATTGTTATTTATTATACATAATAGTCTATATATATATATATATATATATATATATATATATATATATATATATATATATATATATATATATATATATATATATATATATATATATATATATATATATATATATATATATATATATATATATATATATATATATATATTATATATATATATATATATATGATATATATATATATATATATATATATATATATATATATATATATATACATATATATATATATATATATATATATATATATGTATATATATATAATGTATATGTATACATATATATACATTATAGTATTATAATGTCTAGAGTGGGTTTTCAGTGGACCTATATAGGCATTTTGAGCGGACCGCTGTAGTTTTGCTCTTCGGTTACTTAGTGGACCGTTAGTGGCAGCCGCTAAAAATGGCAAGCCGATAATTTTCCAACATTTTAATTTTGGTTAGTCATCAGCTAGCCATTTTAGCGACTACCACTAATGGTCCACTAAGTAATCGATGAGCAAAACTACAGTGGTCCGCTCAAAATGCCTATATAGGTCCACTGAAAACCCGCTATAGAATGCTTTTTGGGGTCCAAGCCCTAGTTTTATTGAATTTGCAGTGGACCTATATAAGCATTTTAAGCAATTTACTGAAGTTTTGCTCATTGGTTACTTAGTAGACAATTAGTGGCAGCCGCTAAAAATGGCAAGTCAATTACTTTCCGACATTTTAATGATGGTTAATTATCGGCAAGCCACTTTTCGCGGCTGCCACTAATGATCCACAAAGTAACCAATGGGCAAAATTACAGCGGTCCGCTTAAAATATCTATATAGATCCACTGAAATTCTGCTATAGCATGTTTGCTAGGACATATTAATAGTGGCTAATCATTGGTTGGCCGCTTTTGGCTGCTGCCACTAATGGTCCACTAAGTAACCAATGGGCAAAACTACAGCGGTCTGCTCGAAATGCCTATATTGGTCCACTGAAACTCCACTATTAATTAAACCACATTCTTGAATTTCACCAAATATGCAATAAACATTTTAAAATGTTTTCTTTTAAGAACATATAAAGTATGCTCAGAAAAAAATATTCAGAATGAAATTGAGTTTTTTGCTAATGTGTTTTCTCAAAATGGACATCATACAAATAATTTTTAGATATCGCCAAAAAATTTAAACTATCACATAAAAGTACAAAAAACCAGGAAATAGACTCTGAAAAAGTTATCATACTGTCGTCGAAACCGAAACTAAGCATTTTACCCTGCAAACATTGTTTTAGTGGATTTGTAATGGACCTATATAGGCATTTTTTAGCGGTTTTTTGGAGTTTTGCTAATCGGTTACTTAGTGGACCATTAGTGGAAGCCGCTGTAAATAGCAAGCCGATAATTTTCTGACATTTTAATGGTGGTTAATTACCTGCAAATTGCTTTTGGCGGCTGCCACTAACGGCCCGCTTACCGATGTAACGGTCCAGTAACCGATGGGCAAAACTATAGCGGTCCGCTCAAAATGTCTATATAGGTCCACTGAAATCCGGCTACAGCAAATTTGCTGGGTATTCAAAAGAGAGTTTAGTAGTGAGCTATGAAAACCGTTTTTTGCTATGGTAAATTTTTACTTAACATTTTACGTCGCAGTAAATCAATATTACATCCAAATAGTTATCTAGGTGCATGGGCGCCCGCAAAAAAATTTCTGAGTAGGTGGGATGGGGGATGGGGATAAATATTTTCAGGGTTTGTTTTTTTCTCGCTGTTTAACACTTTAAAATCAAGAAATATTTACAGCAAAGAAAAAAAATTAATATTTTTGTAGAACAAAGACGAGAATACTAATTTTTCACGGACGGACAGGATGCCATAGTAAATAACGACGTACTATTCCAGCAATATTTTATTGACTCAATGAATGTATATTGTAAACGTAATGCACACAAACAGCTTAAAACATTTACTTAAAATAAAAAAGATTAACTCACCGAATATGTTGTTGCTGGTTAACACTAGTAAGACATACCTGATACTTGAATAAAATTGTGTAAAAGGTAATAAATTGATGAAATCAAAGTTACTGTTGTAATCTTGAGCGTTTCAAAAATCAAACCAACTCAGTTTCCAAACTGTTTATGCTGTATATGTTATTATTCGTAGAAATTTAGCCTTTAAAATGTAAGGTTTAGTTTGCACAATCTATACGGATGCAAAAATACTTAGTTAAATAGTACACTGTTGCCTTCACACAATTGACTCTTACAAAAAAAAAAAAAAACCGTCCTTAAGTACGTCTAATAACTATATACGTAAGTTTCGCGAAGCAATTCAGATATAGGATTAAATGCGTAATGTAAGATATATATATATATATTATTTTTTCTGTTAGATGTTTTTTTGTTCATAACTCATCAATCCAATGAGATCTTTGTGACAAGGGGATACACATAAAATTTAATCAAGTTTACAAACTGACATATGAAAAACTTAAAGCTTTAAATACTTGGCAGACACAAAACCTTTATAAAAACAATTTTTCCTTTCTCTAACATTTCTGATCTTGAGTTATCTACTACACTTGCAGGAAAATCACTGAAATTTAACCTGGTAAAAAATTTAACTGATAATGCAAACTTGAAAAGCCTTTTTAGGGACCTCAATGACTTATCTTACATTTCAACCAACTTTAAGTATGCATTGTTCTCAAGATCAATGACTTGTTCCAAAATTTTGTAAGTTATCTCCATATAAACATCATCAATACCTAATCATATTGACGACTTTAAAATACTATCTTTTGTATAATTTGCCAGATATTGTCGAGATTACTGTATCTAACCTCGATGATAAAGATGTGTCTATTACAAATGTTTATTTTAATGGATATGTATCTGCTCACACGCAAACTAAAACTAAAAACGGTGGTGCTTTGATGTATATTAAGCAGTAGCGATTCTACAAATAAAGTGAGGGAGGGGGGTTGAAACCTGAAAAAGTACCGACTGGGTTCTGAAAAAAAAAAAAGGTCCTCAAAACTGAAAATTTACCCAACTGAATGGTGTTAAATACCTGACTAGCCGACTAACTTCGTAAAAATACTGACTATAACTTAAAAATCACCTTCTTAGGGAGGAGAGAGGGGATATACAACTCTCCCCCCCCCCCCCCACCATATACCCCCGTAAAATTGTCTCTGATATTAAGTCTAGCTTAAACTTTAACATCACAAGTGACTTTATTCTGCTTAAAAGTAAAGAACTCGAATCTATATTTGTTGAAGTAATAAATTCTGAAAAAAGAAACGTAACAGTTGGTTGTTTGTATTGTCATCCATCAATGTGTCCATCTGAATTCGTTGATCACTACCTAAATCCTTTTCTTGGCAAAATTAGCTCAGACAAAAAAGTTTATGCTAATGGGAGATTTTAGCTTTGACTTGCTCAAATACAATAGATCTAATGAGATTTCACATTTTTTAGAATCACTGGTTTCAAATTCTCTTTTTTCTTTTATTATACGGCCCACACGCTTAACCATTCATTCTAAGTCAGTAATTGATAATTTTATTTTTCTGAAATAATTTCAGGGAACCTTACCACTTCAATATCTGCTCATCTTGCTCACTTTCACCTAAACCGATTTTTAGAAGATGCTTTAAAAACTTTAAAAAAGCCAAACTTATCCAACATATTTCAAATGTTGAAAGGAATGACCATATAAAAGACAACACTGATGCTAATGATTCCATTAAAAAATCTAAAATTTTAATTGCATTTTGAATAAATATGCCCCTTACAAAAAATTAGCGAAAAATCTAACAGCTAATCATAATAAACCTCGGTAAACAAAAAGCATTCTCAAGCCAATAACAATTAAAAAAAAAACCATAAAAAATATTTAAAATCAAAAAACTGTAGAATGAAAAATCTACTTTTTACAAAGTTTAAACAATATCTTAATAGTATAAGTAATCTTCTAAAGTTTAGCAAAAAGAAACATCAAACAAATTTTAGCCACAATATCAATAACATAAAAAACTCTTGGAAAGGTTTGCTAAATTTGAAAGTTTATAAATCTAAAGTCTAATAAAAGTTAATCCACAATAAGCATACTTATCAATAACAAATACGAAACTAATCCTGAAACTAATCCTAATCTCCAATCATCTTAATAGTTTCTTTACTACGATTGCTCAAAAGTTATCCAACGTATAATTTTCCGAATTTTAATTCCAAATTCTAGATTTAACTTTAAAAGTATTTGACTAATCCCAATAGCAACTCTATTTATATGCAACCAATAACGAAAGAGGAAACCCTCCATTATATAAATTCCACTATTTTAGAAGGTAAGATTGTTCGACCGAACAGCCTTCCAACAAAATCTGTTAAACCAGAGTCAGGAATTCTATGTAAACCACTACGTATCATTTTGTAAACAAGAATTATATAAAACGACAAAAAGAAACATTTTCTGTTGTCTTCGAATTAGCCCAAGTTATTCCACACTGTAAAAAAACACTGTAGTATTTATCAGACTTTTTCCGTTGTTATGTTACGGAAAAAATCCGTTTTCAAAAAATTTTTGTATACTTGTAAATAATTACATCATTTTATATGATTTTGTCCATATTTATGATAAGGAGAAGTTTAGTAACTTTATATTATGGACTTAAACCGTATATTTTAGTATACTTTAGTATAGCCTTTAATTTACAGAGCGGCATTTTTCTTTTTTTTCGAGGAGAAATTTTGAAAACATGAGGAAAGTACAAAAAAGATGCAAAAGATAGCGAATATTAGCTTTTTTAGTTCAAAAAATATGACCATATAAAATTTGCAACCCCCTCAAATTGAGGGGGGTTTAAACTTTATATGGTCATAATTTTTGAACGCTGAGAGATAATACTATGAAACTTAAAATTTATAGATAAATATAAGTCTAGTCGAAAATAGTATAAAAACCTTTACATCAACTTGTTGCTCTCAAGTTTGGGTCAGTAACGGCCAAATTTTTGGGTTTTTTTTTTGTCCTCAAGCTCCAATCATCGTACTTTTTTGCAAAGTATCCTTATTTTACATAAGTATAAACTTATAATTGTGAGGTTTTCATTGATTTACAAAAAGCCTTTGACACCATAGACCATGAAATTCTCCTATCAAAGCTTAATTATTATGGAGTACACGGCATACCCTTGCAATGCTTTAAACATTAATGCTTAAAACAGAAATAGTAATATTTAAGACGCAACGGACTAACTTTTCTAAGAAAACTAACAAGAATCTTCCAAAATACTTAAACTTTACAATAAGTGGTCAAAAACTATTTTTGTCTAATAATATAACTTATCATGGTAAAAAACTTCTATTCAAAACACACATAACTGACCTTACTCTTAAATTAAACCGTAAAATTTACTCTTAAAGTAAACGGCATGTTAACATGCCGTTGGAGCTAATTAGCTAAAGTTTGACATTGCGTTATTATTATTATTATATTTTCTTTGCCGTATAATTAAATTTACAATGAGAAAAAACCATTCATGTATAAAAATTGGCCGGAGCAAGAAGAAGACATAAACTGTCTTATCGCCAAGCCCCGTTTACATTAACGTCACAAAGTTACAAGGTAAAAACTAAAAGGTTAAAAATTGAAGTACAATACAATATTAGTTCTACAAATATAAGACACAAGTAATAAATCGAATAAATGTTATTTGTCTGTTCAAAATTAATAGTATATTTATTTTTTATTTTAATAAGAAATAAACAAGATACACAAGACAATAGTAAATGAGTAGTGATGACTTTTTCAGGTTTAATTATTTTAGGTGGTTTTAGAAGAAATCTTTAAAATCGAAAGTTTTTTCTAATAGAAAACGTTTAGATTCTCTTTTGAATTGTTCTAAGGAGATGCCTCGAAGAATTTTATTTTTAATTATATTTTTTAAAAAACCTTTCCATATAAATGGTCCCCGGTATGGAATTTGAAATGAATTGAGTTTTAAATAAGATCTTGGAATAACAAAATTATCAGATGAAAATTTAGTGGGATATTTATGAGATATTTCGGTAAAGTAAGACTGAAATATATTAGGAGATAACGCATGTTTTGTTTTAAACGTGAATAGCATAACTTGGAATATATTAAGTTTGTAAATATTAAGCACATTAAGTTTCTTTAAAAGAGATTCACCATTAACAGTTCTGTTAACGCCAAAAATAATCCTACAAGCATGTTTTTGTTTGCTATAAATTTATTTTGAGCTTCCCATAATTGGTACTTGCCCATGCAAGATTACAATAGGAAAGATAACTATGAATAAATGAGAAATATATAATTTTTAAAGATTCCGTATTAAGAAAAGGTTTAACTTTATATAGCATTGAAATATTTTTGGAGATTTTATTTTCAATAGATCTAATATGATATTTCCATGATATATTTTCATCTAATATCACTCCTAGAAAATTAATAGTTGACTCTCTTTTAATAACTTTTTTGTTCATAAAGAGATAAGGTAGTTTTAAAAAAAGGTTATCACCTTTACTAGGTTTGTGGAACAACATAAATTTAGTTTTCCCAACATTTAATGAAAGTTTATTATTCGTAATCCATTCATTTATTTTTAATAACTCTTCATTAAAAATTCTAAACAGATCTTTAATATTTCTGTTAGAGTAAAAAAGATTTGAGTCATCAGCAAACAAAATAACGTTTAGAATTTTGGATGCTAAATACAAATCATTAATGAACAGTATGAATAATAAGGGCCCTAAGATTGATCCCTGGGGAACACCACAAGTTATGATATGTTTTTTTTCTTCATTTTCTGTATATATTATGTATTGTTTCCTGTTTGAAAGGTAACTTTTAAACCATTGTAAGTTATTGTTTAATACTCCATACATTTCTAGTTTTTTTATTAGAATATCATGATTAACAGTGTCAAATGCTTTTGACAAATCAATAAAAACTCCTAATGTATAGCAATCATTATTGAACCCATTGGATACATAATTTATTAGATCGACTACTGCATGGTCCGTTGAATGATTTTTTTTAAACCCAAATTGTTTATTATACAGAATATTGTTCTCAGTTAAATAGTTGTTAAGTCTATCATACATAATTCGTTCTAACAATTTAGAGAAACATGGTAAGACAGAAATAGGTCTATAATTGGACATATTTGTATCATCGCCATTTTTAAAAATAAGTATAATCTTAGCAATTTTTAATTTCTCCGGTACAATACCGGATTTTAAAGAAAGGTTAAAAATGTGAAACAGTGATGGTTCAATAATATCAAACACAGCTTTAACTACATTAACGCTAATTTTATCAATGCCCGCACATTTATTATTTTTCAGACAGTTGAAAGCATTGCGCATCTCACTTAAGTTTAAATTAGATTCTACCATAGATGTGTTGGGTGTATTTATATAAGATTCGAAGTTGTTTGAGTTGATTTTTGGAATTTTATCAGCTAATTTTGGTCCAATATCAAGAAAAAATTTGTTGAGCTTGTTAATTATGACTTCTTTATTATAAATTATATCCCCGTCAACTAAAAGTTTTTCTGGCAATTTATTATTTTGACATTTATTTGTACCGGTTATCTGCTTAATTACATTCCACGTCTTTTGTGTGTTTCCATGTGTTTTTTCTAGCAATTTTGCATAATAATTTTTTTTAGATTGTTTCTTTATTTTTTCTAACAAGTTTTTATAATTTTTATATTTTGTTTCATTTTTATATGTTTTATGTTTTAAATATTTTTCATAAAGGTTTTGTTTCCTCTTTGATGATTTGAGTAAACCTTTGGTCATCCAAGGGTTTAAAAGTGATTTAGGATTTATAATTTTTTTTATAACTGGAAATGCCAAATCATAGTATTTACAAAACTGCGCCAAAAATAATTCATACGCATTATTCACATCTTGCGATTGTAATATAAGATCCCAATTAGTTTTTTCAGATAAAAGATTTCGAAAATATATTATGGAGTTTTTATTGATTTGTCGCATTGATATTGTTGATTTAGAGACAGAATGATTAAGGGTTATATTATCTGTAGTTAAGAATATTGGGTAATGATCTGTTATGTCAGTTTTAATTATACCCGATTCTAAAGGGCAATTATGAAAATTATTAGTAAATATGTTATCTAGTAAGGTCGACGAAGTCTTAGTTATTCTCGTCGACTTATTTATAGTGGGAATGATATCGTATTGTATAAGTGTATCTAAAAAGCATTGAACATTTAGATTTGAAGCATGATTTAACAAGTTTAAATTATAATCACCAGTTAAGTACACGTGTTTCTTTGTAATGTTTATTTTGCTTAAAAATGTTTTTAGATAGGTATGAAACTTTTTTAAATTACCAGATGGCTTTCTATAAATAGAACTAATAATTATATTTTTGGTCGCTTTATTATTTATTTCACTCACAATCTGTTTCGTTAACGCTGAGGTCGTTACGCAATTCAAAGTTAATAGATTTGTGAACAAAGATACTTAAACCACCACCGACAACGTGGTTTTGACGCGGTTGGTGGACTGACACGTAATTACTTAGCTCATAATTATAGTTTTTTTCATTGCTTTTCAACCACGTTTCCGTGAGAGTAATTATTTGAAAATCATGATTTAGATCATGCAATAATAATTTTAGATAATCAAAATTTTTATTGATACTTCGAATGTTTAAATTTAAAATTGAAAAACTATTTATTTTATTTTTTTGACACAAAAAATGAGTAGCTTCACGGATTGAATAATACTCACTTTCAAAGTTTTATCATTATCAAATAGTCATCATCACTCTCAGTATTCAAATTTAATAAAAGATTATCATCCATCTTAAAAAAAGTAGAATATAATAACAATCTAAATCATATATACAAAAAAAAGGAAAAATTAAAGGTACCGTTAAGCTAGAAGAAACATAAACAATTTACTTTTCTTTTGGAGACCATTCTCGTACAATCAACTTGTCGTATGATATAAACGCGAATTTCCCACCTTCTCGAGCTTTTTTCATTTCCATCCGTAATTGATGATGAAAATCCGTTCGTGAAAATCCGTTCATGATGATGAAAATCCGTAAAACTCTGAAACGTTACGTTACCTAGTTTAACACTGCCAAAAAATTTTCCAAGGGACATTTTGTATCTTACATCCAAACTTCTTAGTTTCTATAACTTAGTTCAGTTCTTAAATTGTTTATTTGCCTGGTATGAACAACATGGTCTTCTTCATACCGTATTTCAAAACTACTTTAATAATATGATAACGTATAGGCATAACATAAGGTCAGTCATTTACAACAACTTAACTATCCGACTAAAACAGACATCTAAACATGGAATTAATTCCATTTCATACTAGTGTATCTTTTCTTGGAGCATTCTTTCGAAAACACTAAAACCAAATTTTATCCTTGGGTCCAAGAACCTGTTCTTAAGGTCACTCTATCATTTCTACCTAAAATGTTACACTTATTTGCGTTCTTTACTTCTAAAACTTTTTTTTTTTTTTTTTTTTTTGTACATGTACATCATAACTTTTATTTGTGCAAGTATATATGTGAACACATTGTGTTAATTATTCTACCTATATCTTACCTCTTGTCTGTTATATATATATATATATATATATATATATATATATATATATATATATATATATATATATATATATATATATATATATAATGCATTTATTCAACCTAGAATTAAAAAATTACAAGTTTATAATTTTACAAAATTAGGTTAGGTGTCACTCATATAGTTAAAAACTAGTCGATGGAGTGACACCTAAATAAAATAAATAAACAAAAAAATAAATAAACAGACAGCAATCGTAATAAATAAAAGCATGTGTAAATTAAATTAACTTAAAAATAACGATAAAGCTATAATAAATTAAATAATAAGATAAAAAATATGAAAGCGCTCAATTAATAACAATAAAAATAAATAAAAACAAGCTTTACGCATACGTAAAGGCAAAACACCAAAACTGCAAAATGAAAATGAAAACACAAAAACTTCTACAAAGTATAATTAAATTAAAAGTAATAGCAATCTTTAGTTATTTTTGGCGAAAAAAAAAGAAAAGTATTGAAAATTTAGTAAAACAGTAGATGATAATTCGTCTGACTTTTTTTTCCCCGTGAGCTTTGGGAAGTCAGACGAGAAACTTTGGTTTTTGCGCTAATGCAATTTATCAACTACCGGAACAAATATGTTCCTACGGCTTTTCTATGATATTTCTTTGAAAATATCATGTTCATAATATACATAGTCCAGCCAGTTTAAGAGCGCTATTGTTTATGTCATTGTTAGCTTTTTTTTAGAACCCAGTTTACCAATGAGCGCACACTTTTTGTAAACAAAGACGCGTTAAAAATAATATTAACAAAAAAAAATATTCATTTAACCTCGTTATTTGCAAATGCCTGGTGCTAATTGTTCCATTTTTGGCTGTGGTACTTCTCGAAAAAATCAAGGTGTTTCACTTTTTAAAATACCATTCTCCGATGATGATTTCAATAAAAATGGAGAATAAAAGTTTTGAATATCATAACTAAGGATAGAGTAGTCGATGAAAGCCTTCAAAGGTCTCAAATAAAAAAAAATTATTGTTTATATGTGAAAAGCATTACGAAGCTAATATGTTAGTTGTTAATCGAAATAAAACAACTTTAAAACCAGGTTCACAACTAACATTAAATCTTCCAGTTAAAACAATTCCATATTATTCTTCGTGCATATTTAATCTTAAAGCACGAGCATCAGTTTCTTCTATATGCCTAAAGAAATCAACTATACCTTCTGTTTCAGATGAAGCTGTTCATAATAAATCATATAAATCTTTTAAGGAGTTGGTCAAATGTGTTAGTTTACAAAAACTTGATTGGAATGTAAATATTAGTTACACTTATTTAAAATTGAGTAAGATGGACAATATTCACACTGTTCCTAAGTACGAAATTTATATTGATGATAGCCTCTCGTTTACTATTCGTATATTTTTATGGGCTCTGCCAGATAATCATGAAATATACTTGCATTTAAAAAGATCAATTTTCAATACAACATGTTCTTGTTTTTCTTGTAAGAGGTATTGTAAACTCTTTTAAATATAGTTTTGCAAACTTTGCTGCAGCAAATATTCAAGCTATTCAGTTATTCCCTTTATTTTGGAAAGCTGTCAGTATTTTAGAGCTTTCATGCAATCTAAAAGTTATTGCTACTATAAGTGATGGGGCCTCATGTAATCGTAAATTTTTTTCTATGCATTTTCATATGACAAAAATACAAGATAATAATAAAAAGGTTAAACTTACTTATTGCATCAAAAATAAATTTGCTGATGATGACCGATATACATATATTTCATAGCTGATCCTCCACATTTGATAAAAACTGCTCGAAATTGCCTTTTTCATTCTGCTTCAGGTAAAGGGAGGTATGTGTGGAATACTGATAATCACATTTTGTGGAATCACGTATCAGATTTATTTTATGAAGATCTAAACTGTGGCCCTCACACTTCGTCCGAATCTTTCCTTAGAACATAAAAGGTTAAGCCTATTTTTCTAAAATGAATGTAAGATTAGCAGCTCAAGTACTCAGTTCATCAGTTAGCATTGCTGTGAATACATTTGGTCCAACTGAAGTCTTTAGAACTGGTGAGTATTGTTAAATGTTCAATAATTTTTTTGATTGTGTCAATGTGAAAAATATTGTAGATTGCACTAGAAAGCCAAATCCATTTTCTGAGCCATTTTGTTTGATAAGTGATGAAAGACTGACATGGTTGACTGAAGTTTTTTTTAAATATTTTGAAGATTGGAAATTGTCTATAGATCAAAGACCTGGAAATTTCACTAAGGCTGATAGAGGGAATATGTTTTTATCTTGGCAAACATATGAAAGTATCATTATCACTGTCCATTCAGTTGTTGATTTAGTTAAATATCTTTTAAATATTGGTGTCCTATTTGTTTTAACTGAATGGCTTTGTCAAGATTCGTTAGAAAACTATTTTGGCCAACAGCGAGCTATTGGAAGAAGAAAAGATAACCCATCTTTACATGATATTGGCTATAATGACAATACAATAAGAAACCAATGTACCTTCAAACCAATAGTAGGAACTAATAGTCTTAATAATGATCCTGAACAATAGACTTTTATCAAAGAAAAATTACCACGCCGAAATTGGAGCCAAAAATAATATATATATATATATATATATATATATATATATATATATATATATATATATATATATATATATATATATATATATATATATATATATATATATATATATATATATATATATATATATATATATATATATATATATATATATATATATATATATATATATATATATATATATATATATATATATATATATATGTATATATATATATATATTAAATAAAACATAAGTAGTAATGATTACATTATTTGATATTATTACTTAAAAAAAAACTTACATAATTTTGTTTGGTTTTCACTTAATTACTTATTGCATCTCTTCATCGTGCTGCAATATAGTTTGTGTGCTAGATATGTTTTTAACAAACTTTGTGGCTATGATAATCTTTATTCAGCAGAGGTTAAAGATACTTTTTTGATTTCTTTTCTTAACAAACTTGTTCTTTTCTTCTTAGTCTTGATTTTATGCAAACTTACAAGCTCTTCGGAATAGGAAAACGACCGAACACAAAAAAGGTGTTCTAAAAGATTGAGAGACATTTCTGTAGATACCTTAGTAGAAATAGCATAACAAATTTTTGAAAAGTAAGATAAAACCTCAACATCTTGAAACAATTCTATTGTCATCTTGCTGCAGTCAATATTTTTACTCAAAATATTTGTAGAATTTCTGAATGCTACATCTGCTATTCTAAATAGTGAAAAAGCATCAGATGATATACACCAAAGACCACCTCTATTTTTAAAACTAATAAATTCTCTATTAGTTTCATGATACTCTTCAAATTCATTTTCTACAATTTTTCCAGCCAACAAAATTAAAAGTGTTTCTTGACCAAATCTACTTTGCCAAACTTTTGAAGAACGTATCCTTCGATAAAAGGTACTAAATACCTATCCTCCCAAATATTCAATTAATGTTTTTTCTTTTTCTGTAAACTGATTTGCATTGTCAAAAACTAAAATTGAGGGTTTTTAGACTTCGTTAAGTGAGCCAAAATATGATTAGCAAGATCATATCCTACCAGAGTTGAGGTTTTGTCTGTAAGATTTTTAAAAAATGATTTTTGACCAGCAACTTTGTAAAACTTTGGATAAAAAACTTCCGCGTCACCATTGAAATTTTCAATAACATCTTTTATCAAGTTGAATGAATGCTTTGCATCATCTTCTGAGAAAATGTATTTTGAAAGTTCATCTCTAATATGCAAAAATCGTTTTTTAGAATGTTAATGCCTTTTATAACAAAATTTTTGAGCTCATCAACAGAACAAGTTTGTTTAACATTAGTTGTTGGATTTATTGGTTGTGTTAGAGAGTCACTATTTGAGTTTTGAGTTGTAATGTGACGCTTGAGTTCTTTCTCTGATTTACATTTTTTAACACACTGCTGGCAATTAAAACTGATTAAAGAATTTCCATTTTCAATTTCACTAAGAAGAGCATCAAAATCACTAAGGAACTTATTGTTTTCAAAAAAAGTATCTGACTCTAACTCTAATATGAGATGATCAATGGATTGTTTATCTGCTGATTTTGCCATTTTTTTAGATTTTTGTGCACTTATTAGTAGCCTGGGCACAATAAATAAACAGTTTTCAACATAAATTCAAAATTTTAACTTTGATTGTTTGTAAACAATAGAATCTTGCAAAAACGGCCCAACTGGCCGTTTTTGCAAGGACTATCTGTTATTATGACTATGAAAATATCTCGTAAAGTTTCGGGGGGTTTTATTTTAAAAATGCGCCAAAATTTTGTTAATTAAATTTTCAATGCTATTCAAAAGCAATATAACAAACAAAAAAGGATAATTTAGAGTATTCTGTTAAAGTAGTTTGTGACTTATTTTGTATTAAATCTTTGAAGGATTACCAAAAAGACGCTTTAAAAGCTCTCAGCAATCGCAAAAAAAACAATCTGTTTTGTTTGCCAACCAACAGGCAGTACAAAATCTATTTTGTTCCAATGTTTACCCTTTTTTACCTTCACTTTAAACTTATTAAGAAAAGGACAAGCACGTGATAGTATTCGATATGAATATGTATTTAAGTTGTGCAATAATTAAATTTTTGTTGTTTCTCTGCTTTTGAGTTTATGAAAGATCAAGAAAACATTCTTAGTAAAAAGCGAATCAAAGTAGCTTCTATGAAGCATAATCAACAAAGAAAAGATATAGAAGATGATCAAACAGAGGTAACAATTATCATTATTACACATTATTTTAGTTAGAAATAAAGTTTTATAAATATAAACAAGCTCTAAACTTGATCAAGTTACATTTGTTTGTTCGAAAATATTCTACTACTTATTTCTTCTGCTGTTGGTGTAGATATCAATATTCTTTGTGAGTTTTCTTTAAGAATTTCACAACCTCTTGAGATGGCATTTATATTTTTTTTGTATTTTTCCTAATGTTCTTCTTACATTTGTATAGCATGTTTTACAAATACAATGATAGTTTTTTTAATAAACTAGCTTTTCATTTATGATTTTTTCTATATATAGGCCAGCCTCTGTTATTTATCCCTTTTTTTTTTTTTCAACATCTTCGCTTCCAACAAGGCTGCAAGCAACCACTAATTAGTGTTGGAAGTTACTGGAAGAGAAAAGATGAAGATTGTAGAGCAAGATAACGATTGACAGACGAATTTAAAGATTGCAAATTATATGAATCAGGAAAGCAAGATGAAGGAAGCGAATTCCAATGAAATAATGTTCGAGGAAAAAAACTAGACGAATAAGAGTTTTTAGAGCACTTAGGAACAGTAACAGAAAAAGGATGAGACTTAATTGAATGACGAGTAACACGAGAATGAATTTTAGTAGATGGCACAAGAGTCGCTAGCTCTTTAGAGCAGTGCCCATTATAGTATTTGTAGAAAAGAGAAAGAGAAGCAACATTACGACGATGTGACAGAGGTTGAAGGTTGGCTGCAAGAGCAGCTCCAACTATGTTTTTTTTGCAATTGCAACAATGCGTTTTTGCACCTTGTCTAAAAGAGAAAGAGCATCATTAGAAGATCAACCCCAGATATGGCAACAGTATTCCATACAAGGCCGGATTTGAGATTTATAGAGATAGAGAATAGAATCCAGAGTAAGAAAGTGACGAGCTCGATAAAGAGAAGCAACTTTAGCAGATGCTAATTTTGCAACGGATTTGATATAAGGTTTCCAAGAAAGATCAGAAGTAAGAGTTAATCCTAGAAGATGAAGGGTAGGAGACTCATCGAGTACATTACCGTTCATAAATATAGGAAGTTCTAAATTATTGCGATAACGATTGCCTGAAAAAAAATTGAGTTTTATCTGAATTAAAGTTCACCAGCCACTGTGAGCCCCATGCTGTAGCAGAAGTGAGATCCTTTCCAGCTCAGATGTCCCCTGCAAGCAATCAGAGGGAGTTTCTTATCGTGACAAGAATAAATGGTAGTATCATCAGCGAACAATGCCACCTTAGATGTGAGAATATCTGGAAGATCGTTAATGTAAATTAAAAAGAGTATAGGGCCAAGGGTTGAATAAATACAAGAATAAATGGTAGTATCAAAACCGTTAGACAAAACCTTTTTACAATGGTTCCTAGCAGTAATAAACAGATGTCTGTTTTCTGGAGAATTGTTTTGCTGATAGATATGGAAGTAATGGTTTCGATTGGCAATTGCAGCAGCACAATTTGAGAAAAACCATGGAGAAGAGTGAGGCTTGACCTGGAATCGTCGAGAGGGAATAAAAGATTCCATGCCTGCCTGAATCCACGAAGTTATGTAAGAAGCACATTTCTCAACAAGAAGACGAAAGATTTCTACCCAAGGGCCATCACGAAG
>NC_061161.1:33216616-33249116 GCF_022113875.1 Hydra vulgaris | reverse complement strand
CATGCATATTTACCAGAGTGTGAAGACAAACCCAATACAGCATATGCAAAATTTAACTTTTGATAAAATTTAAAAATAGATTCCCAAATTCCTAGTTTTATATTCAGGAACTTTTTCAACTATTGCAAATATATTCTAATATAATCTAAAACAATTTAATGTAGTAATTTGTTATATGATCAAGTACATTACAAGCAATATTTACAAATACATGTATGCCTTATTTTGAGACTATCATGGATTTGAATTTAATAGAAATAACTAAAATAAATGTTTAAGATAATAGACTGTTTAAAAAAACATTTTTTGTTCTGGTTATTAGTTAAAAAACCAGAACAAAAATTTATTTTTCTATTATACATGAGACTGAAAACATTATAAACATTTAGTTTGAACAATGTTAGTAAAGATATTTGTTTAAAAAAAGGTTTTAAATGTTCTTTTTTATTTTTAAAATTAATCACTCGTATAGAATGCTTCTGTTTACAATAGAGAGGTGCTAGTTTAATTTTATAGGAACTACCCCATGCTATATTACTGTAGTTTAGATAACTTTGAGAAAAGTTATAGTAGATTTATTAGTAATTTTTTTTAAATAAATAATGTGATTGGTATATTAATCCAATACTTTAAATATAAGTATCGGAATAATATACACAATATTTACTAGTCACAATATTTATTATAATAATATACTAGTCACAATATTTATTATAATAATATACTAGTCACAATATTTATTCAAAAAGCCACTACTCAAATAAACCAACTATAACTGCAATAATTATAAAAAAATTATAGTAGATTTATTTGAGAAGTGATATTTTTAAAAATTAGGGATATTGTAACTAAACTTTTGAGTGTTTTTATTGACAAAAATCTAAATTAGAATAAACATTTTAATGTAGATTTTTGTCAATAAATACACCCATTTAGATTTTTTAATAAAAATAATCTAAAATTAAGCAACAATATCCCTACTTATTCCTCTATTTTCAATAAATAATTTCGGAAAAGAAGATAGAACTACTTCTTTCTTATATGAACGATGAAATAAAGAAAACTTCCTTTTACTTGAGTTAGTAGAGAGTTTGTTTACCCTAAACATTTGGAATAATTTTTCCGGAGATAAAAAAAAGTTGCTATCGTTAGCAAACATTAGAGTTGAAATTCTTTTTGATGCCATACAGATTTCTTTTACATAGATTAAAAAAAGCAAACGCACCGCATTCTTTTAAAGACGGATTAGAGAATTTATTGTCTCCATGTTTATCTAAATAGTTTTTTATCCACTTGTTTGATTTACTCCTTACGCCATGTTGAGTTTTAATAATAACATTTTGAAAAGGAATGGATCAAAAGCCTTAAAGAGATCAATAAAAAAGTACCTAATGTAATTTCTCCGTTCATAAAAGAGTTTTTTATTTTTTAACTTAGGTGAAGGATTGTTGTCCTTCATCTCGAGATCTTTTATAAAATATTATTATCATTATGATGATGATGATGATGATGATGATAATGATGATGATGATGATGATGATGATGATGATGATGATGATGATGATGATGATGATGATCATAATGATGATGATTAGCCTGTATACAGCTATTTAAGATCATTGTAATAAAATTATACCTTTTTTCATATCTTTTTTATAAACATCCTTTTTCTTTTAAAAGCTTCACGACTTAATTCTTGAATTTCTTCTTGTCAAACGATTTAAAATCATTTGGCAAATTGTTGTATAATTTTATCCCATTGCAAAAAATAGGCTTTTGACCGCTTTTTTTGTCCTGTTTTTTTAAGCAATAGTTGTTTGCATTTCTTGTAAAATAAAATCGTGTACTTCTTGTTTTTTATACAAAATCCTTAAAAGACATGCATTTTGTGTAGTTGAATAGTATTGTGTAAAAATATAAATACTTTTACTTGAATACTTTCTTATACAGATAGCTAGTTTAATCTAGTCAATATATCATTACTGTATGTAAAACAGTCATATTATAAAATTGCTCTCATAGCTTTGTTTTGTAACTTTTGAAGCATTTGAATATCGTTTTCATTTGCCTCAAAGAATAACTAAGCACATTATTTAAAATGAGATGTGATAATTATATTAAAATTAGCCATCTTAGCGATTTTAGCTGCAGTATAGCTAATATGTTCAGAAAAATTCAAACTGCAGTTAATTTTAATACCTAGGTATTTTACACATTTACTGAAGTTAACTACTTCATTTTTAAGCTTAAAACATCTGTTAGGAAATTTTTCAGTGATACTTAAATATTTTACCTCGGAACTTGTAAACAACATACTCATTGATTTACTAGTATCTAATCAACATACTTATTGACTTACTTTAAACCAGACACTGATTGTTTCTAATTTATCATTTAATTTTTTCATCAATTCTTCATAAGTTTTACCTTAATCTAAACTAATGTGTCATCTGCAAAGAGATTAATGTTTACATTCCGGGAAGCACTGCCAATATCATTTATGTATGTTATAAATATCTCATAGGGTAGGCCAGAATATAACTGATCACCAATTTTTACTCTTTCAGTTCTTCCAGTTAAGTAGCTTATAAACCATTAAAGTAGGGGAGACGGGGGCACATTGATCGCTGTTGCAGTATATATTTATATATATATATATATATATATATATATATATATATATATATATATATATATATATATATATATATATATATATATATATATATATATATATATATATATATATATATATATATATATATATATATATAGTATATATATATATATATATATATATATATATATATATATATATATATATATATGTATAAATATATATATATATATATATATATATGTATATATATATATATATATATATATATATATATATATATATGTATATATATATATATATATATATATATATATATATATATATATACATATCATTACAACCAAATACACACCAGTGTATAAAGTTTTCATTAGAAGAATAACCACAATTCTATCTATGAAAATAAGCCCGTTATATATTACTAACATATATATGTGTTAAGTTTTACAAAACTTGAAGCTTATAAGGTCTTTAAGAATACAGTATTTTAAGTTTACTAAGAAAATACAAGATTCATACAAGACTTTTATTAGAACTAAAGTTTACAAGATTATTTTTTTATATTATCATTCTTTGTCAAAGTCAAGTCATTGCTTTTTGTTCCTAAGCAAGTAGTTTTTAACTTCTCCCCCTTTTTTATCTTTTGCGATGAGTTTCTTTTGTTGGTTGATTTGTTTTTGGGTTTTCCTTTCTTCTGACAAACGAATTTCATTTTTGATTGGAGTATCAGTCAAAGTCCTTGTTTTTAATTGCCTACTTTTAACACTTCTTTTTCTAGCAGATGCGTTCGGGTAAGGTTTCAAATCTTCAGGTGAGAGTAATGAAGCAATGCTTGGTGACACTTTGGTCGAAAAACTTGTTTCATGATGTACTACAAGCATTTCAGGCTCCATGCCATCAACATGTACTACAGTCATTTCAGGTTTCACAAGAATTGTGTTTATTACATTTGGAGCAGCACAATCTGTAACTGATGATGGTAAATATTCATCATCTTTAAAAATATCTGGATTAAATGACTCAATGCCAGCTAGTTGATATTCTCTCTGTATATTTGATGGTGAGAAAGCTTTTGTATATGGTTCGCGAACTATCGAAACAATATCATAAATGGTTATAGGTCTTGGATTTGTGACCATCTAGTTATCACACGCAGCATTGTAAAACCTTTTCAATGGTCCACAAACAGTTCTATCCAATGGTTGTAATTTATGGATACAATGGGGAGGAAAGCTTAGCATTGTAATTTCATGTTGAATTGCAAGATCCAAATCTCTAACAGAAAAATGACTTTTATGGCTGTCCAGAAGTAACAAAACTGGAGATTCATGAGAACAGTTTGAATACCTCACAAAATGCTTTATCCATTATATAAAAATGTCTGAATTCATCCAACCAGAAGAATTTGCAAATCCCACGCATCCAGGAGGTCCTTCCTTTATCATGGGATCATAAGACTTGACCCTAGAAAAAACAAATAGTGGAGAAATAGAGTTTCCAATTGCATTTGAAGGACAACATACAGTTACTAATGTTCCTCGTTCTGCAGATGTGATTCTTCCTACTTGTTTACTTCCTTTACCTGCTAACACTTTTACTGACTTTTGTACTGTTGTTAAACCATTTTCATCAACATTATATATGCAATAAGGATCAAACTTATATCAATTTCTTACGGTTTTTAGATTTTGGAAAAATTCTGCTACAGTGTGTTGGTTAAAGGCAGTTGATCAAGCAAAGCTAAATGCTTCAGGTGTTCGTAAAGACAACTCTGGTTGTCTTTTCATAAAACCTTGCAACCAATTAATTCTTGCAATTTTATTTTTGATCCTTGATGAAGGGCAGATCTTATTATTTTTACAGCAAACTCGTATGCCAATAATTGTGTTGGCTTAGTTGAAAGTCCATAGTTCATTTTTGATGCAAGTAGTAAATAACTTGACAAACTTTTTTCATCTTCTGCAGTAAAAACTTGTTTATTATTGTAATTAGGCTTGAAAGATTCATTTGGATTGAAATTTTTTTTATTACAATATTTTTTTAAAGTCATTTAATTTATGCTAAACTTGCGAGCTACAATAATCACTGGTCTGCCCTCTAAAACTTCATTAACAGCTGCTTTCATTGTATCACATGATATAGCAACTCTGTCTGTTTTTTTATTCTATACCTAACCATTTAAATATCTGAAAATTAAAAAAAAAAGTAAAATAAAATGGTTGTTTAAAAAAAATATTTTATATAATAATATCATGTAAACTAATTGTAAAACTTATGTAAAACTAAAAACAAATGTTATTAATATTAGTTTTTAACACTATTACATTATAATAATGAAATTTTAAAAATTTATATAAAGATTTTTTATTCGTCATAAGTTTAAATGTATAAAATTTAAACAAAAAATTTAAGTCTTATAATATAAGTTATATGGAGCACTTTGATCCTCCGATCAATGATCCCCACATAGTCAACGATCAATGTGCCCCATTAGGTACAGTTGATATACTGATGCCAACATCTTTTTTAAATACAGTAACCAACTGAAAAAAACAAATTTATTATAAACTTAACACATATGAGTTTACAATGAATTGGTTGTAAAGTCATACGGTAATCTAATAAAAAATATATTTGAATTTGTTTACAACTTTCAAAAACCTTTTTTCATGATGAAAAACGTTTAAATTTTCTGAACGTTGAAGTTAATCTTATCAAAAATTATTACGATTAACCAATGAAGGATAGTATAATGGTTTATTAAGTTGCAATCTCTGTTAAACTAAGGCAAAAGTAAACGAGTAAAAGCTAAATGATCATACTGCCCCGGCGATCATTTACCCCCCATCTCCCTTACTATTTCTTCCACTTTGTAGCACTTTTCTTTTTAAAATAATATTAATTGTTTATTAATTGTTTTAAATGCTCTCTTTAAGGCTAGCATAAATGTAATGATGAACAAACCGCTATCAATTGCTACTCTCCATTTTGAAATGGGTAGTTGTACTGCTGTTTCAGTAGAGTGATTATTTTGGATGCCAAATTAATTTTTATTAAATTGCATATTTTCTTCAAAATATGTAGACAACTGCATATATATACATAATTCAAGAACGCACACTGCTAACATATTTAGTGGTCTCATGTCTTGTGGTAATTTGGGCGATGTCACTTTTCGTATAGGAATTATAGTGGATCTTTTCCAAGTTTTAGGTACAAAACTCGTTTTTAAAGATAGATTATTATTCTCAGCAAGTTTAAACCAATAAGTGGATATCCCTTTTTTGAAATTGGTGCATTTATTTGTTCATGAATACTTTTTTTATCTTTAAGGTCATTTACTATTTTTTCAAGTTGATATTTAAAAATTTCTTTAAATTCATTCATTTCACTAACATGCTGTGATGTTTTTATGTGAGTAAAAACTACAAGGTTGATGAATTTTGTTATCAATTCTTCAATATCTAGAATGCTTTGAATAAGAAGTTAATTGTATTCATCAGCAATCTATTTTTCATTTAAATCATCAAGTGCGATATCTTCCCATATATTGAGCACTTAGTTTCAGTAAGAGTTTTTAAGGTCTTCCACATAGCAACACCATGTCATCTTTAAGCATATCCCTTTTAGTTTTGAAGTAATCTGCTTTCAATTTTCTCAATAGTTAGGTTTTGATGTTTCTACATTTATATAAAAATCTGTATTGTTTGAGGCAATTTTCTTTGTTCACTTCGAGTTTTCTTATTGTTTTAAATTTGCTCCACTCTACACTCGCTTTTTTACATGCTGTCAACAACTTTGGATCACTCATCCATTTACAGTAAGAATTTCTTTTGTTATTTGAAATTTGTGTTTGTTTGTACTACTGTGTTTATGGTTTCTTTAACACTATTAATGAATTGTTCAGCCATTTCATCAATATTTCGTTTCCTGAAATCATCCTCTTTTTCTGTAAGCTTGACTACCAACTCTTGATTTAACTTTTTATAGTCCGTTTTGTCATATAATTTGATTTCTTTAGAATGTTGTAAGTTATTCTTTAAATGTTAACTTTCATTGATACATAGACACAACGATTTCAATGTCTGAAATTTTATAAGATTCATTTGAAACAATTTCAAGAAGTAAAATGCTTATAAACAGATCACTCACTAATAATTAAATTGGATAATTTGTTTGAGTAATTCTTGTGGGTTTAATTCCATAGTTATTTATTTTTAAGCTTGATTTTCTTATCACCTCAAGAAAACTTTTAGAATATGGTAGCTGTTTAGATTTCTAAATGGATCAATATTAAAATTATAATCACCCATGACTATAATATCTTTGTATTTATTTTTAATCATGTCCAGTTTTCATAAAAGTTCATAAATTCGATTTCATTATTTTTCAAGGGTGATCTATATATGCAACTTACAGATATAGCTTTATTTATAACGACAAGTAAAGCATTTACGATCCACCACTTCATTTCTACCACAGTTTGCTTAACGTCTAAAATTTTAACATCTTCTCTAATCAAAAGTGTACATCCCCCAATATGCGTACTGGAAGATAATACACTTCTGGAGGTGTAATGCTCAAATTTGATTTCACAACCCAAATATATGTCAGTCACGTGTGTTTCACTTGAACCAATAAATTCAGGTTTATATTTTAGTAAATATTTATCAACTTCACTTTTTTTAGCTATAAGACAGTCAACATTTAACTATACACATTTAAATTCTCTATGTAGATTTGGTTGCTTGATTGATTCCTTGAGTGGATCACTACAGTTTTGCTCATCGGTTATTTAGTGGACCATTATAGCGGCTGCCACTAATGGTCTACTTAGTAACCGATGAGCAAAACTTCAATGAACCGCTAAAAATGGTTCACTACAAATCAATTAAAACAGTGTTTCCTGGGAATAATAAAATAACTCTAAATTTGAAAACTTTTTAAACAAAAAAAGAGCCTTAAACATTTCAAGGGTCCCTAAAAAATATGTAAAAAAAAACAGCAAACATTCCTAGCAAACATTTTATTCAGGAATTTCATTGGACCTATTTTGGCATTTTTAGCGGACCACCGTAGTTTTGCTGATTGGTTGCTTAGCGGACCATTAGGTGCAGTCGCCAAAAAAGGCTAACGGATGACTACCCACTATTAACATAATTAGCTTCCCAGCAAGCATTCTTTTAATGAATTTGCAGTGGACCTACATAGGCATTTTTTTACATATTTGCATACATATTACATATTTTTTTACATATTTGCAGTGGACATACATAGACATTTTTTAGCGGTTTTTTGGAGTTTGAATCATCGGTTTCTTAGTAGACCCTAAGTGGCAGCCGTTATAAATGGCAACCCAGAAAATATGCTAGAGCGTGTATGCGTGGCTGCCACTCATAGTCCACTAAGTAACCAATGAACAAAACTCCAATGAACCGCCAAAAAATGCCCATATAGGTCCACTGCAAATCTACTAAAACAATGTTTGCTGGAAAGCCACCATGTATGTATATATATATATATATATATATATATATATATATATATATATATATATATATATATATATATATATATATATATAAATTTGCCGATTAAATGAACAAAAAAGTCATTAGTGGGCGGTGATGATCACACACCCATCATACACCCCCATCGCGTCGGCCTTATTTCTCATATATATTAATATACTTAAATATGAAGTTTTCCTCTTGTTTCAAAGATGTTTAGCTCAAGTATAAAAAAAGTTGTCTACGGCCTTGGTTAAGCATATTAAATTAAAAAGGTTTTTCGTTTCTTCTAGTAGATTTAAAGGTTTTTCAAAGTTGCTATTTAGACTTCTTTTATTGAGGTGGAGAATTCTAATTTGATTCGATTTTTTGTCAACAACATACTTAAAAAGATAGAGAGAGATTCAAAATTATTTAATGCATTTAATGCAGAATTGTTTTATATATGTTTAAAAAATTCTTTTTAAGAATATGGATTCAAGTTTACTTTTTTCTATTGTTATTATAAGTAGAATTTTTAAGACAAAATAATTTTATTATACCGAACCGCAACCGTTAGCATTATTTATTTATCGTTAATTATTTATTTTCAAACCTTTTGATAACATAATATTAAATACTTTATAAGGTTTTGTGTTCTATAATAATAACCCAGTAAGTACAGAACGTTTTAAAAACATTTAAATACGCTTTCTTTCGTACATTTCTTTTTAATCGATTTAAAAACGTTGTTTGCTCATTGGGTGAACAAAAAGCGTCTCTAAAAAGTGTTTCTTTTAACCGCCTTTTTTTACTACTACTAAGCTATATATTTTTAGTCAACTATGTGTTATAATTTCATCTGAAATATATAAATACTTTATAATTAAAAAATCTAATTAGCACAAACGACTACCGTAGAATGGGGTGACTTTGATACGCGGGGTGACTTTGATAATTTCGTCTGTTAGTTACAAAAATAATGATTTGAATGTGAAATTGCACAATTAGAGACTATTTTTTTTTTTTATTCTAGTACATAATTATATTCTGCTAATATTTTTGAAATTTTAATGATTGTGAAGTGATTCTAAATTGTGCAAATGTGTTAGGAATAACATGACTATAACAAAAAAATAACGATTTTTACACGTACCAAAAAATGCCAAAAAATCTTGTGATTTTAATTTTTTTGAAATTTTTTTTTTCTAAAAATCTATACTTAGATGTTCAAGTGGTATTTTCCAGTTATAATACCACTGGAATATACCACTCGTTTTTGGTTACTCTCAATCACATTTGCAGAAAAATCAGTGTAAATCAGGGTAAATCAGTACTTAATATTTTCATGCAATTAGTATTATTTTTTTGTTAGTGTTATTTTATAACTGCTAATTACTATAACAATGTTATTGATATATTATTTTTCTGTGTTTAGCATATTAACATCAAATTTATTTTTGTTTTTTCTTTGTCCATTCTGTAGATATATTCGATAACCATACTTGTTGTCTAAATTTATAATTTTACCAGTAAATCTTATAAGTTTATTAATATGTTGTGTTCTAATTTAGTAAAAGTCAAAAAGAAAGTATTAGTGACACTGTAAAGAGGGTTAAATCAATAAGCCATTAAGAAATAATAGACTATCAAAGTCACCCTAAACGACGGGGTGAGATTGATAACATTTTGGATTAAAAATATGTATATTAAGACAAAAAAAAATTAAAAATATTTAATGGAATTATATAAAGGAAAGGTATAATGTTATAACGGGAAAAAAAAAATCAGAAAAAATTGTAATGAACCAGATTTATTTTGCAAAAATGCTCAAAATCCTAACAAAGTCACCCCGTTCTACGGTATCGATTGTACGAAAAACTGTTAACGGCGTTAAAAACACGATATAAACGGGAAAAGATTACTACATCTGTCCAACAGCATCCGTGGAGTAGTGAAATAACATCCGCTTTTTTTCTTTACTGAATTAACATCTGTGCAAAAACATTCGAAATTTCATTAATGTTTATATCATCTTTAGAAAGATGTAACTACATCCGAGAGTTTTTTCGATGTGTAGCTACATCCGTCTAAAATAATGCATTATTAAAAATAAAATAAAAAATAAAATAAGTTTCCGGACATAGTTACATCCGAAAAAAATCAGATGTGTAATTATATCTGGTTAAAATGATGCATTTTTAAATTACTTTTTTCCCGGATGTAGTTACATCTGAAAAAAATCAGATGCGTAACTACATCTGGTTAAAATTATACATTATTAAAAAAAAAATTCCGTATGTAGTTACATATATAATTATTATATTATAAAAGTGCTGCTACATCACCTGCTACATCGACTGAGGGTTTGGTTTGGGCAGGCAGTCTATCAAATAATTAAAAAAAAATTTATTATGCTTAAAAGAATGCATTATAATATTTTTTTTTTGGCGGATGTAGTTACATCCGAAAAAAATCTGATGTTTAACTACATCTGGTTAAAATTATGCATTTAAAAAAATCGGATGTAGTTACATCCGAAAAATCTACAGATGTAGTTGCACGGATGTTATTATACATCAATGAAATTTGGGATGTTATTGCACGGATGTTATTATTCATCAATGAAATTTGGGATGTTGTTGCACGGATGTTATTATACATGGCAAAAACGGATGTTATTGCCCTGACCTATATAAACTAGGGATGTTTGCCGTAAACAAAAACTTACGAAAATTTCGCATTTTTATCTTTCGTATTTCAAGTTATAAATGCGCAAATTTACCTTCGGTAACGCATTAAACGAAAAAAAAATAATAATAATAATTCCGTAATAACTCTTTACGAAAAGAAACTTGCGAAATAAATCATTTCGTAATAATACCAAGGAGTTATAATAGCGTAGCTGGAGAAAGAACGAAATTAAAATACGTCATTTTTGAAAGAACAATCATTGTAGTAACAATTTTTAATTAAACATCGAGGTATTTTCATAATTTAAAGTTAATCAATCATATTCCACTTTTAACAATAATATTGTTTCACAACGTAGGAAGTTTAATTTAAAAATAGGAAGTTTAAAAAAATTCGTCGCTCCCTCTGCAATATGTCTCTTTGCCAGTGTTTATATGTATTTATATTTATCAAGTACCGACTTTGGTTAACTTCCGACTTTTGGTTGTTTATTGCCTTTGGCTTAGCAGGTATACTATTTATATTCTCAAATATAAAGACATAGTAAAATATTTGATTTCATTACAAAGTTTAATTGAAGTTTAAGTGTTTGTTGGTTATTGTCAGTTCTTACTGAATCTTGTAAATAATTTATTACTACCTTTCAAGCTATCTACAGCTCTGAAACTTTCAGCGCTTGTATAGTTTTGGTGAGCTTCTATGTTAAAATTGTTTCCAGGAGCGAAGACCCGGGGAAGTGTCGTATTGTACGTGTCCGCTTTTTTGTTACAAAATCTTGTAACTAATTTTTTACTGCTCTCCAAAATAACTAGAGGTTTAAAACTTTCAGCAGTTGCCCAGTAACGTTGGGATGTTGAAAATCAAAACATTTGGGCCAATGGTACAAGGGGCAACAAATGCTCATTTCCGCCTTCCTACATTGTCTTGTTTTTTTTGTTTTTTTTTATAAAGGAAAACATTTTAGAAAAAATTATAAAAAAGGATGACTTAAAAATTTTTTTAAACTTACTTTTTGTTATTGAGGTAATAAAAGCGAAAGCGCATATTAAAATAATATAAGCGAAACGCACCTCAAAAATAAAAAAATTAAAACTGACTAAACATAAAATTATTCTATTTGAAAACAAGTAGAAGCTATTTTTAGGCATTTTATTATATAACTAAGTTTTAGCATTCATCACTTAAATTAGGTCTTTTTTTGATTTCAACAAAGGTATTGTTTCCCGATTACGAAATTGCATTTGCAGGTTAACGTTGTTCAAGCTACCTTCATTATTTAATTCTTATTCATTAAATGACATTCTAAAAAGTATATTTGATAAAAGTCTTAATTTTTTTATAAAAGTTTAAAATTGACACTTATCAATATCATATAAAAAATTAGTATTTTAATTACTTAGTTAATTATACGAATTTGATTCATAAAACATAATTAAATATATTTATATGCCGCGTTTTGTAAATTTCTTTCCGATAAAAACTGTTTTGCAAGTTGTGGTGCGAAAGAGTTTCGTTTTGAAAGAAATTTGGTTTTTTATCATTATTTCAAAAAGTAAAACGCTAAAATGTTTATGTTGCAATACTGAAAATAAAATTTTTTTATAAACATTTTGGTATGTAAAAATTTAATTTTTTACAATTATATCCGTTTCGTCAATAAAAATTTTTCATAGACTTTAAAACATCGTTTAGCGAAAGAGCTCGTATTGCAAGTGAGACTTCCGTAAGCGCTACTTTCGCATGTAGCAGAATAGTTTTATTTCGACTTGCGAAATGCTATATTTCGTAAAGAGCATTTGCGAAATGAACATCGACGGTTTTTTTTGTTTTGTAAAATTCAGTACGAAAAAAAAAAAAATCAGAAAAAATTGTAATGAACCAGATTTATTTTGCAAAAATGCTCAAAATCCTAACAAAGTCCTTTTTCTCAATAACCTTCCGAAAGAATTTTTTTTTCCCAAATTGAACGAAATCTTCCGGTTAACAACTCTAATAAAAACTCTTTAAAAATTAATAAAATATTAAAAAAATCTATAAATAATTATTTCAATATACTAGTTATCATATATTAATAATATATCGGATGTGTAGCGGAGGTTTATTGGAGCCTGAGGTTTAAACTAATACTTTCAATTTCCAGTTTATAAACAACTTATAAACGAAATTATAAACAAATAAATGTTTTAGTTTAAATTTAAAAAATAAAAATACCGAAACAAAGTTGTCTTGAATCAAAAATCACAAGTTCGATAGAATGCGCTACATTTTCGCATTTGATTTTTGTCATAATTTCTAATTTAAGTTAATAAAACTTGAGAAAATCAATCAAAGCTTTCTAAACCTATCGAAGCATGATTTGAAGCTTCGAAGCTTCTTTTTTATATACTACAAAATATTTCGATTTTAGTAAACTAAGTTTGAAACTTTCGTAACACCTCCGATATACCTCCGTGACATCCCTATTTTATATGGAAAAAAAAGGTCATTGGTCAAAAAATATGAATACACTTTAGGTTTTCAAATATGAATATAATTTTAACTAACCTGAAAACAACATATGTTAATTTATCTGTGCATATTAAAGGTGTCCCAGATAAGCTATCCGGCCGAACACCCGGGTCGGATGGCAGTATTATTTGATATCCGGTATCTAGCAGGATAATAAATTTATCCGGCTTTTGATAAAACGGATATTTCATGTTAATGTCGTTTGAAAATTAAAAGATTTAAAAACTCTTGAAATGTTATACTTTTAAATAATCTAATGTTAATATTCAATATTGTTATTATTAATATTAAAATACTATCAAAATTTTAAATGCGCAAAAAATAGATTAGTTTACCACCAACCTATTAAATTATTTGCATTATAATGTATAAATAAAAAAAAATTCTACGTTGAATTAACAACCTTGATGGTTTTTTCTCATAAATATTTCCATATTCTGAAAACAATCTTTCTAAAAATACAAAGGTAATCCTAGTAACTTAAGCGCTAACTTATTAGGAAGTGGAATCTTCTGTTTGTGTTTCTAATAGTTTAAAACGCCATTAATTTATCTATAATTAAGTGATTTTATCTATAGTTGAGTGATTTTATCTATAATTGAGTGATTTTATCTATAATTGAGTGATTTTATCTATAATTGAGTGATTTTATCTATAATTGAGTGATTTTATCTATAATTGAGTGATTTTATCTATAAATGAGTATAGAAAGCATCAACTTCTTGAGTAGCTCTTACAAGGAAGACTTTATTAGGATTCAATACATTTAAACTTTCTTGTGTAGCTGAAGAATATTAATTTAATATTAATTCAATATTAATTTTTGTTCAATATTAATTTTTTTTCCCTCTTCATACCATTTATAATAAAATATTTAGGGTGAATATGCAGTGGAAATGTGTAAAATGACTTCTGACCATTTTATTACATTCCCTACTCATCTGCTTTCCTCATGGAACTCAAATTACTGTAGAATCACAACTATCAATATTTTTAAAAAGCATCCAAATAAAACTCGCCATTTTGAAAGTTTATCAAGGCAGTATTTTGAATATATAAATAAAAAGTATTTTAGGATTTGATTTACATTATCCGGCCGGATAATTTTTAATTATCTGGGTATTTGATATCCGGTCGGATATTTAAAAATCGTTATCCGGGACTCCCCTATTGCATATTCTCAATTATTTTAACTATTGCCAAAAATCTACTTTATGGAATTTTCTATTAAAATATCTTGTTTTAATAACTTGGAAAAGGACACATAGGTTTGATAAACCAATTTAGCCGGCGTCAAACCTCGGACCCTTTTGAGTCAGAACTTTAACCACTGCACATCATTAATAGTCGAAACTGTTCGTTGGGTAGCGGTTAGTTGAAAGTTTAGGCTATTGGCTTTTAAAAAACAAATCATGAAGGTCCGTGATTAAGTGGTTGGGTTAAGAATTAGTTGTATAAATTTTATTTAGTTATAGTTTATATTGACAAATTTTAAAATTAGGCTATATGTAAGCTGAATTGGCATAGTTGTTTATAGTTGTCTACTCATTGGGTTATCGCCGACGTTGTCCATATTTCGCTAGAATAATCGTTGAGACATATTTAGTATTAACGTTTAGCAGTTATGTTAATACATAGAATAAAAGATTTTGCATTAGTTGGCACCTACATAGGATATGTAATTCGGCTAACCACAGTTTGCGTTAGCTAACGTAACTGCATTTAATTTGTTATCAAACCAACCGCGTTACATAAGTAGCATCAACAGCATGGGAAAAACACATTTTTGTGTTATTTTTATTTTTTATTTGTTATTTAGGTGCCCCAAGAAGTCCTAACGGTTTTGTCACAGAGCACCGTGGAAGTGCATTTATCCAGAAACTTCACGCCTCCTTCATACCCTGACGCGAAATATGTCCAAAGCTCGTTTCGAACCTGGATCTCCTGGTTATAAAGTAAGCGCTTTAACCACTCCGCCAAGGCCGCACAAACCACGGCTTATGTTATTTGGTATTTATTTATTTTATTTATTTGTTTTATTATAAGAGAGTTTAGCAAGAAATTCTCAAATGGAATAGTTAGTAAATGTTTAGTAAGAGAGTCTAAAATGGAGATTAAAAGTCTTTGTAGATAATTCTAATAGCCAAGGCCGGCGCGATAGGGGGTGCAGGGGGTGTGACACCCCTCCCCCCCCCCATCAATGATTTTTAGTCGGCAAATTAGACCCTTTTAGACTAGTCGGCAAATGTCGACTTTCTAGTTATAGGTTAGACAGTCGGCAAAATATCGTCATGGCAGTCGGCAAAATTTGGAAAACGAGGACCCTTTTTTTTTTTTTTTAGTCGGCAAAAGTTGTAATGGCACCCCCCTACCCCCCACGTGACATCTACTCGCGCCGGCTCTGCTAATAGCTATCTCATGGATTTGATTTATAAGCTTATTTAGTTTCTTACTGTGAAACATTTATATAAGTAGGAAGTATAAGAAGTTTGAAGTTATAAATGTGGAAAGTATAGGTGTTTACGTCGTTTGAAAGACTTATATGATGCGACTCTTGAAAGTGCGTTTACTTTTCTGCGGGCGTATTTGCATTTAGATTGCTATAAAGATTGCAAAAAAGGTTAAATTAAATAAATCGGAATAAAACTCAACAACAAATTTCCTTCAAAAAGCATGTGAACACATGCTTTTTGAAGGAAACTTGTTGTTGTTTGAAGGAAACTTGTTTTATACCAAGTAATTTAACATTTTTGGATGGTTTTAATTGTTCGATTGGAAATAGTAACTTCTAGGTTACTATGTTTGCTAATGATTAGGTGATAATTTTCAGGTTTTGCCTTCATTCTATTATTTTTGAACCGTATTAACAATTTATTTTCAGCTTTTTGGTAGTTACCGAAGTAAAGTCTTTTTTTGTGCTGAATGAATTATTGTCATCACTTTATATGATATTAACCCCTATACTGATTACATTTTGCAACAAAAATTAGTATTGTTTTGGAAAGCAATAAACTCCATAGTAGTTAAGGATTATGAAATACTAAGTTTAATAACTGTTGTTAAAAAATACCAGCTGTGCAATATATTATGATAGAATTGCCATTCTAATGATTTTTTTGGCAGTATTCATAATATTAGCAACACCTTTAATTAGTGTAAAAAATACTTGACAGAGTTATTTTAATAGTTTAATTTTTCATTCAAAGCTAAACTTTTCAGACAGCTTTCATAAATCTACAAAAATAAAATTTATAACTTTATTTTATATTTTGAAATATCTGGTTAGATTTAAATTTTATTTCTAAACGTCATTTATTGTAATTATTTAAATGGTTATATTTTTACTGCATTGTTAAACGGTTCTCAGTGACAGGATCTTACAATCCATCTATGAGTCTCCGTGTTCTGATGTTTAATGTACAACGATATTTATACCATAATATATCGTAATAAGAACAAAAAAAAAAAAAAAGTTTATTTTATTATTGTTATAAATTTTGCTCAACGAAAACCACTACTTAAAATGTAATAATATTGGATTTAGTATTCACTTTTAACATAAATGTTTATATGTCAGATGATGTAAAAAAACTTATGTCGTTTACGTACAGTTAAAATTTAAGAGCTTTTTTCAATAGCTTTCTAATTTAAAAAACATTTTTTTAAAAAATACCGAATGTAAATAAAATGAATATAATCATATATAATCATTTTATTTATCCATATGTTGTCACTACTTACATTGATGACATTATTTAATTAATTCTAATTTAATATTTAAAAATCTGTCTAAAATAATACTTTATTTGCAAATTTGGCGTTAAAAAATAAACAAGGATTTTTATTATCCAAAGCTGTGGTGACATATATCATGGTTGGTTTATTAACAAAATATACGTAATCTTCAATAACTTTAGAAATCATTAGGTAAACAGCGTTTTTTCTTCGTTTGACATCATCTTAAGAAAAGTAAACTACAACAATGTTTTACGAACACAAAATTAAGTTGGCTAGACTGAAAATCCAATGCAGTTACGTCGGCTAAAAAAGTGCAGGTGCCTTACTTGGTTAATTTCAACAATCTATCGGAGTTATTCGATAAACTGAGAAATCATAAATTGGTTAAGAAGTTATTTATCCAGCCATAAATATTTTATTTTTATTGATAATGGTTATCGTGAAAAGTTTTAAATTATTTTCCGTGGTATTTTTCAAAGTTCCGTTTTAGGGCCATTTTCTCTTTTTATTTATATAAATAATATGAATTAAGCTTCAAATTGTATGAGTGCAAGTTTATTGATGACACAAATTTGTCCAACAATGATAGCTACAAGTTTTTTTTTCTATGAATAATAAGCTTAAAAATATATTTAAATATACTCCAAACAGAGCTTTAGAAGTTAACAATTCAAATAAATAGCAGTGTAATTTTTTTAAAAAGGTCTAAATGTTGTTTAAAAAGAAAAGTTTATAAAATAATAACAGTAATAAATATAAATAAAATCTTTATGTGTTTACTGGGTGTCAAAATATTCTTATTTTAAACCAATAATATTGTACACAAAAAAAACCATGGTCGTAATAGCATAAATTTTGTAATAAGTCTAATAAATATAACAATTTTTTTCAGTTTCAACCACATGTTTCGATTATATAATAATCATTTTCAATTATAAAACTGTTAAATACAATATATGTATATATATATATATATATATATATATATATATATATATATATATATATATATATATATATATATATATATATATATATATATATATATATATATATATATATATATATATATATATATATATATATATATATATATATATATATATATATATATATATATATATATATATATATATATATATATATATATATATATATATGGAAAAGCTGATGGGACAACCACGTGTGCATCAGATAATGCATTGACAATTCAACATTTGTCCACGTAAAAATCTATACGTTCAATAGACGTCCAATTGTAGAGTGAATTTTTTCATGCCCTAATAAAACACGAGTTTCAGTTATAGATGTTTAGGAAGCATTAAGATTGCTTTGTTTATTTGCGGATTAAACTTTCAAATGTGTGTGGAATGTTAATATTGTTATGTTAACTTGATTTTTATTTAATGTAAATATTACCAGATCAATTTTAAAAATTATCGAATTATTTTATAAGTAAACAAAAATTTTGAATAAATTCATCTCTTATTAAATTTTATGTTATAAACCAAATGATCTTTTGGTTTATAACTTATGTTGTTAAGTTGTGTTAAAAAACTTGTAAAAAGTTTTTTTCACTCTACATATCACACCAACATAATACTTCGTGTTATGTTGGTGTGATATGTAGAGTGAAAAGTTAGGAAATATTCCTCAAACTCGTAATAAAATAAGTTTTTTATTGAAAAGTAACTTTTTTGAAGATTTTGGGGCTTCTTGTACTAGTTTCTTATATACAGGTTTTTTATAAAAAAAAATAAACATGAATCTATGAAATAGTTTGTAATAATAAAAACTTTATTAAAAGCTATATAGGCTGCATGTTTTAAAAGAGTATAAAATTTAAAAAACTTTTAAAAATATAAAGTTTAAAAAACTTTTGTTTTGGGAATATGAAAAGAAAAAAGAAAATTATTTAATCTGATAGTTGCTACTTAACTTATTTTAAATTTAAAGTTTGCTATGAGTAAATTGTCAATAAAAAATTTAATTTAACAAGCTACGTGCTTTAGTTTGAAAAAAAGACAATTTATCTAGACAGAAACTTTTAAACTTATTTATGACAACTAATAATGATAGTATGCTGACAAATATTAAAGTTTCGAGATAAAAATTTAGAAACTCTATTTACTAAATCGAGGCCATTCGTAAAGAATAAAATTTTTATTAGGTGCTTTAAATTTGAACAACGGTTTTATGATATTAGCAGCTGCAGTGAAGTATTTTATACTTTCATTATTTACAAATTATTTGCATTGTAAATAAAAATATAAAATAACCAAGTTTTAACTACAGTTGTTAACCTGAAGATTTCGTACAATTCCGGAAAAACAAAATTCTTTCGTAAGGATATTGAGAATCAGGAACTTTTTTTTTTCGTACTGAATTTTACGAAACAAAAAAAACCGTCGATGTTCTTTTTGCAAATGCTACTAAAGAAATGTAGCCTTTCGCAAGTTGAATTACGAAATAAAACTATTTTTTTTTTACATACTAAAGTAGCGCTTAAGGAATGTGCACTTGCAAAACGAGCTCTTTCGCTAAACGACGTTTTGAAGTCAATAAACAAATTTCGTTGGCCAAAAGGATATATTTGTAAAAAATAAAATTTTTATATACCAAAATGTTTATAATAAAATTTTATTTTCAGTATTGCAACATTTGAACATTTTTAGGTTTCATTTTTTGAAATAATGATAAAAAAACAAATTTCTTTCGAAACGAAACTCTTTCGCACCACAACTTGCGAAACAGTTCTTTATGAAAAAAAACTTACGAAACGCGGCATAATAAATATATTTAATTACGTTTTATGAATCTAACACGTATAAATAACTAAGTAATTAAAATACTAATTTTTTTAATGATATTGATAAGTTTCAGTTTTAAACTTTTATACAAAAATCAAGACTTTCATAAAAATATACTTTTTAGAATGTCATTTAATGAATAAGAATTAAATAAAGAAGATAACTTGAACAACGTTAACATACGAATGCAGTTGCGTAATCGGGAAACAATACCTTTGTTGAATTCAAAAAAAGACCTAATTTAAGTGATGAATGCTAAAATTTAGTTATATAATAAAATGCCTAAAAATAGCTTCCACTTGTTTTCAAATAGAATAATTTTATGTTTAGTCAGTTTTAATTTTTTTATTTTTGAGGTGCTCTGTTATATGTGCATTTGCTTTTATGACCTCAATAACAACAAATAAATTTTAAAAAATTTTAAAAACATTCTTTTAAATGATTTTTTCTAAAATGTTTTTCTTCATATATAAAAAAAAGTCCAGGTGGGATGGGCATTTTTTGCCTTTTGTATCGTTGGCCCTGGAAAATGTTTTGATTTTCAACATCCCAACGTTATTGGGATGATACAACTGCTGAAAGTTTTAGAAATATAACTATTTTGAAGAGCAGTAAAAAATTAGTTGCAAGATTTTGTAGTAAAAAGCGGGCACGTACAATACAAAATTTCCCCTGGTCTTTGCTCTTGGAAACAATTTTAACATAGAAGCTCACGAGAACTATACAAGCGCTGAAAGTTTCAGAGCTGTAGCTAGTCTAAAAGATAGTAATAAATTATTTACAAGATTCAATAAGAGCTGACAACAACCAATAAGCACCTAAAGTTCAATTAAACTTTGTAACGGAATCAAATATTTTATTTTGTTTTTATATCTGAGAATATAAATAGTAAACCTTCATTTCTGCTAATCCAAAGGCAATAAACAAACGAACGTTGGAAGTAAAACCAAAGTCGGTACTTGATAAATATAAATATATATAAACACTGGCATAAAGACATGGTGAGGAGGGAGCGTTGCCTTTTCCCTCAAAACTAACTCAAAGTTTCAGTTTTTACTTTTTAAATATTGTATATGTTAAATTTAATATATACATATATATATATATATATATATATATATATATATATATATATATATATATATATATATATATATATATATATATATATATATATATATATATATATATATATATGTATATATATATTAGGGCCCTGCGAATCGGCAGTTATTGTTTCGAATCGAATCTCGAATCAAATCAGGACTTGATTTGCAACTCTATTATAACTCTATCGCAACTCTGTTATAAAACTTGCGTGAAAAAAGAGGGGTCGATCGCACAACGGTACGCGCATGCAACTCCAGCAAACATTCTATATTGAAATTTCAGTAGACCTATTTAGGTATTTTGAGCAGATAGTTACTTAGTGGACCATTAGTGGTAGCCGCTAAAATTGGCTAGCCGATGACTAGCCACTATTAACATGTCGGAAAGTTATCGGCTTGCCATTTATCGCTGCTGCCACTAAAGGTCCACTAAGTAAGCGATAAGCAACTTCAATAAAACAATTAAAGATTTATAAATCATCAACAATGAACCAAATAAAAATTTATAAATCATCTGTTAAATAAACATAAAAATTTGTCAAGTACAAAAAATATCAATGTAAATTTCAGATCAAACAAACAACTTGAAAAACTACAATTGTTTACACAAAAGCGAATAAATATGAACTGTGAAAAACAGCTTTAAAAAATAACAGATATCCCGCAAATGCTGTTGCAGTGGATTTCCATTGGATCTATAGTCGCCTTTTAAGCGGTTTATAGGAGTTTTGCTAATCAGTTATTTAGTAGACCAATGACATCTACTATAAATGGCCAGCTGATAATCATTGGCTAGCCACTTTTGACCGCTGCCACTAATGGTCCTCAAGTAAAAGGTGAGCAGAACTACAGTGGACCTCGCAAAATGTCTATATAGCTGAAATGAACCAATATAGACATTTCGCTCATAGAATGTTTGCTGAGTATATTATATAATTTGAATTATTCTGTTTGCTTTTATGAAATATGTTTCGTGGTTAAGAACAATGATTTTAACAGAATTTATAATCGGAAAACAGAGCAATATCAAGCATGTAAGATTTAAAAACTGCAGTAAAATCGACCTACTTTTGTGGGGAAAAATGCCCAAGCAATCAAGTTAAAAATTAGTGTCTCTGTTGCTACGAAAAAATGATCATATCTCAAGATAAATAAACTATTTGACTCTAAAACATTAGATAAACTTTATGCATTAAACTTATAAATGTTTTACATACTAATGTCTTAACGCATTTATGTTAAAGTTCATTATGTTATCTACAATTAACTATAAGTTCACAGTAGTGCAACAAAAATAAATAAAGAATTTTTGCAAAGATGTTATACCCTGCTTTATGAGGTTTTAATTATCCTATAATTCTGCCAAAAAGCAGCGTTAAAAATTTTGCAATTTAATTAATTATGTTAATTATGTTAATTATGTATTTTAATGAATTTGATGTTTTTGTATTGACTGCTTCTAGTTTGAATTTGTTCCATTTTAAAATGGTAGAATTTGTAAAGAATTATTACTTTGCAAAATAAAGTTTTCCAGATTTGTTTGGTAACTAATATATATATATATATATATATATATATATATATATATATATGTATATATATATATATATATATATATATATATATATATATATATATATATATATATATATATATATATATATATATATATATATATTTATAATAAAAATATATATATATATTTATTAAAAATATATATATATATATTTCATAATAAAAATTTTAAAAAAAAGAAGAAAAAATAACAATTAAAATTTAATGGAGTTTGCTTGCTTTAAAAATTGATAAAAAATAAAGTGATAGAATAATGGAAAAAAAATGAAAACCTCCAGCAACAGATTTTAACTGAAACATTTCAAAACACTGCCTTCTTCAAACACCTTTCAAAAGCTTTCCACAAGCACCTTTCAAATTACGAAGACAAGCAAGCAAAATGTGTTTTCTCAAATATTCTTTAGTTGGCTAAAAAAATATTTCAGCAAACAAAAAGAGTCATTTTTTAGCCACCCTTTTTTTGAGGGAAAAATGTTCCTGTTAAAAATAGAAACTTTTTATTATAAAAAAATTGTTTTATAATTTTGTATTATCAAAATAGTTAGATTTTAATTTTTAACTTTTAAAAAATCTTCGAAAATTAATTTTTTTTTTATAATTCTTATAAATCAAACACTTTTATTGAGCACAGAATGTTGTTACGGTTATACAACAATAAAAAATACTTATTTACGACTTAACTACTTTAGGGCATAAGAAGACCTTTTGAAGCTTAGGTTTTTAGATGCTTAGGTCTTTAGATGCTTAGGGCTTTAAATGCTGAATCATTATAGTGTTCAAGATATCAAAATTAAACCTAGGACCCCGGTCAACTGTTAGGTGTCTCAAACCAACTTTTTTTATGATAACCGTTTCCAGATTTGCTAATTTAGGTTTTAGGGAACAAATGTTGCAATTATTTGCTTACATTTACAATATAAAAATTTTAAAATGAACTTCTTAGACTGTTTTTAATTAACACTTTAAATTTTAAATTTTAGGAGTTTAGAAAATTATAAATGAGAATGAATAATAAAATATATTGGCTTACTGAAAAAAAAAAAAAAATTTAAACAAAAATTTTAATAACTAAACAACAAATCCAATCAGTAAATAAAGTAAGAAATTTTAAAAAGAAAGAAATAAAAATTAATGAAAAAAGAAATATAATAAGTAAGTACGTATAAATTAAAAAACGTCGAAAAAAATCCAAATAAAAAGGATGAGAGAGTTTACGTCATACAAACTTTAAAAACAACAGACAAAAAAAGTTCGAATTTTTAATCACCTAAATTTTACTAAAAGAAAAGATAAAAAAAAAAAGATAAGAAAAGGAAAAACAGAAGAAACCAAAAAAAAGCGGAAGAGAAGAAAGTAAAGATCAAGTATTAGAAGATATTTTTGTAGCTAGCCTTTGTTGTAGTTATCATTTTTTAATTTATTTTAATTATTATTTGTATTAGATACTTATTTTATATTAGATTATTATTTATTCATTTTACTATTTCATAATATATATTTATATCATTCTTTAACAACTTAGCTATCAGTTTATTTATTTAGCTACATTATTTTATATAATGTATAGCTAAATTATTACTCTATTATTAATTTATGTTTCTGTTAAACTTTATTAAATTTTTTATTTATTTAAATCATATAATTTTTATTTATTTAAATCATATAATTTTAATCAAAATTTTGTTTGATCCTTGTGTTATTGTTAATAATATCATTGTTAATATTACTTATTATAACTATTTTTGTTTCAAGTTAATTTGCTATTCTTCCTAATAATCATACTTACTGTTATTGTTTGCTTTTTACGATTATTATTACCATAGTTACTATTTTTACTTCCTACATAATATCTCTTACATTCTTTATTCTATTGCAGAAATTACTCATTTTCATTGTTCTACTATGGGTTTAAACTGTTATTTGTGTAAAAAAAAATGTCTAAGTTGCCGATCAATTCAATGTGAGACTTATTCATTTTGGACTCATACAAAATGCAACAGCCTCAATGATTCTGGGTGTAATTTATTACAATTAGGTCGCTCAATGCGACATTGTGTAAATTGTACTAAGAGTATACTTCCATTCACAGATGTACCAGATAACGAACTTAAATTATTATTTTCTTCTAATAAAATTATTATAACTGACGATTTACCTCCGTCTACAAACATCTTTCCATTGTTACATTTGAACAAAATTTCTAACCAAATTAATGACTATGTTTCATCTCGTGTTTTAGATTCCGATGAAGAAATCTATGCATCACTAGACATAACTTGTAAATATTATTACATAGACAAACTTTGTTCCCTGAAGTTTTACAAAATAAACGCACTTTCTTTTTATCACCTAAACATTTCATCGCTGCAAAAACACTTTGAGGATTTAATATATTTTTATCATTAATTAATTTTGAGTTTTCTATTATTGTTGTTACTGAAACGCGTTTAAAAAAAGAAATTCACTCAATTCATCCGATTTTCATTGATAACTACAACATTGAGCCATACACCAACTGAATCCTCCTGTGGTGGTACATTGTTATACTTGTCAAAAAACTTAATATACAAACGAAGAGATGATTTAATGATTTATCCACCTAATTTTTTAAAATCCACTTTTGTTGAATTAATTTTTTCCAAAAAATCCAATATTATTGTTGGGTGCATTTATAGACACCCTAGTATGGACATAATTATTTTCAATAATATAATGTCTGCATTATTTCTAAAAATATCTGCAGAAAACAAATCTGTTTTCTTATTGGGTGATTTTAATATAGATTTGATACAATCAAGTAATGACACTGTGACCTGTGATTTTTTAAACTTACTTTCTATCTATAATATTCGCCCTTTTATTACTTTGCCAACATGAATTACTAAACACTCTGCGCAATCATTGATAATATTTTTTCTAATTTAATAACTAATGATATTATTTCTGTAAATTTGACAACTTCTGTCTCTAATCACCTACCTCAATTTTGTATTTGTCCCAATTTCAACAAATTCTTTATACCACGGAGTCACAAAGTATATTGTAGAAATTTTAAAAACTTTGATAAAGAAAAATTTAGATCTGACTTATTAAAGTGTGATTGGGATAATGTTATAAAAAACTGTGACACTAACTCTTGTTTCATAAGTTTATTACTAAAACAACATCGATTTTGGATTGCTATGCCCCACTCAAAAAGACTAATATTAAGAGCTTCAAACGTTGATTTAAACCATGGATTACAAAAGGAATCATAAAATCTATTCAAATACGCAATCTTTTTCAAAAAAAATGTTAAGATCAAAAGATTTAATAAATATAAACACATTTGAAACTATTTTTAAGCGATATAATTTCATGATAATTACTTTAATTAAACTTAGCAAGCAAATCCATTTTAAAAATTTCTTTTCAGATAATGTAAAAAATCTTCGCGAAATTTGGAAAGGCATTAATAATCTAATAAATATCAAAAACAAAACAGCTCATTTCCCAACTGTTTACAAGATAATGATAAATATTTAACTGAACCAACTCTAATCTCTGAAAAATATAACATTTTTTTTTAAAAATGTTGCTCATAAACTCAAGTCCAATATTCATTCGTCTTACGTCAACTATCAAAAGTATCTTAAACATCCAAACTTACATAGTCTACTCTTATCTCCAACAAACATTCCTGAAATTTCATCTCTTATATCTAAATTGAAGTCATTAGGTCCAAACAGTATTCCTACAAACATTCTTATTGATTTTAGCTACGAATTTTCAAATACTTTCTCTAAACTATTTAATATCTCATTCATGAATGGAACTTTTCCTGATATTTTAAAATTATCTTGTATTATTCCAATTTTCGAAAACGGCTCTAAACTTTTATGTACTAACAATAGACTTTTTTCTCTTTTATCTAACATTAGTAAGCTTCTTGAAAAACTAATGTATTCTAGAGCGTACTCTTTTCTAAACTTTTTTAACTGTTTAAATGAGTTTCAATTTGGTTTTCGATTAAACCGTTCTACCTGCCATGCACTGATAAGCATAACTAAAAAAATTAGAAAAGCTCTTGATACTGGTCATTTTGATTGTGGTGTTTTTATCGATTTACAAAAAGCTTTCGATACCGTTAATCATAACATTTTGATTTCTAAATTAGAACATTATGGAATTCGTGGAGTTGTAAGTGATTGGTTTCGATGTTATCTTTTGGACCGCAAACAATATGTAAGTATTAATGGTTATACTTCTAATAACAAAGGTTTTACATGTGGTGTTCCTCAAGGTTCCGTTCTTTGTCCTCTTTTGTATTTTATTTACATAAATGATCTAAATAACTCTGTTCACTTCTCGTCTGTTCATCTATTTGCAGATGATACCAATCTCTTGCATGTCAACAAATCATACTATTTTCTTTGTAAAAATATAAATTCAGATCTTAAAGGTATAGTTCATTGGTTAAATGCCAACCTAATATGTCTTAACACCGAAAAGAATGAACTAATTTTTGAAAATAACATTAAAAACTTATTGTACCATCATATAAAACTCAAAAGTATGGTAAGAATTCTGTTGTGTATCTGTGAATGGAACAAGAGCCTTGTGTGCATTGTGAATGAGTTCATTAAACTCCAACTCCAAACTCCTTTGTCATCTTTTCTTAATCTTAATCAAAATCAACTTAAAAAATTCTGAAAAATATTTTGTTATAATTTTTTTCTATTACTATAATAATTATCCTTATTTTTTGTTTGTTTTTCGTTTCTCTTTTATTATTACCTACATATATGATTTTTAAAAATTTTTCTTTATGTATGTCTATGTTTTATGTCTATATGTTTACTATTAGTCCTATTATTTTGAAAAATGGTGTCACTCCTTTGACCAGACTTCTGTATGGGTGACACCATCCATACTAATCGTTAACTTATTATAATAAGAAATAACATATCATTTTACCTATTATTATAGTAATTACTATTATTTATAATTTTTTTTTTTTTGTTATTATTATTATTATTGTTATAAATTTTTACTGTTGCTTATTATTTATTATTATTGTTATTATTATTTACCTTATTAATGCAAAAATGATTTTAAAATGGAAAATAAATTACTTGTTGTTGTTGTTGTTGTTGTTGTTGTTGTTGTTGTTGTTGTTGTTGCTGTTGCTGTTGTTGTTATTAATTATATTAATAACTATATAATAGTTATATTTTAAATCAAAAATTCTAATAAAAATATAATATTTTGTTTTACAATCAAAATGAATAATTTTTTACCCAAAATTAAGGAACAAAAAATAATTTGAAATATTAAAAACAAATTAAATCAAAATACTCCATGTTTCAAATAGTGTAAAAAATCTAAAGTACCTGAGTTTAATTTTAAATCTTTTATTAGCAATTTTTTTCCTTTTTCTTTTAACAAACCAAAAGGTTTTCATGACTAAATTTAAACAAACGCCACTTAAAATATTTGTTCTAACTCTTTGAATGGTATTTTTAAATGAAAATCAACCGATTTTAGTTGTTATCAGTGAGACAAAACTAAATCGAACAAAATTTTAGTTTCACTAAATTTTTAATAAGACTCGAATTTTTTTTTCATTTTTTTTTTATAAATATATTTTTTTTATTATATATTTACAAGAAAGTAAGTATAGTTGCATTTATTTTTGAAATTGTTTTATTCACTTTGAGAAAATTTAGACTTTGTTTGGAAAAGATATTTTATTTCGAGTGGTTATTGTACATATTTCAATAATTTTGAATGATTATTATGCATAGTTTCAATAATAAGGTTTCTGAAACTTGTACGCTAAATCACGTGGTTATTTAAAAACAATTTTTATTTAGCACAAAAAACTGTTTACTTTATGTTACAATTTTTTTGCTTAAGTGAATAGCCTATTTTTGCGTTGGTGAATTCAATGTTTCTTGAAATAACTAGAGTGAAAACACAAGTCGTTGTCAATCATTAAAATAGGTCGCTGTCTATAGATTTTGTAAAACAACTGAAGTTTTTTGAATACTTGGTCTAAGAATGCATCAAATAAGTTTAAAAGACTTTTTCTCGCGCAAATTTTAATAAATTGGATGAATTCAAAACTGTTTTGCTGTTAATGAAAAGATTTGTTTAAGACTAAAATTTAAGTTCAGTTGTTGAGTCAGATGATTTTCTAATACAATCAAAGAAGAGGGATTTTTGTATATGTTTTACGAGAAAAGATGTATATCATATCATAAGGTGGTGTGACTTATCGCCTTTATGACCAATACCTCAATGATAACTATATATTTTCACAACTTTTTTTTTCAATGACAAGTGGCAAGACTTCCAAACATAAGAAAGTCAAAGAAAATTAAATGTATTGAGATTGCTAGTAAAAGTAAAACTCATTTTTTAAATCCGGAAAACATTGTTTTAGTGGATTTGCAGTAGACCTATATAGGCATTTTTTAGCGATTCATTAGAGTTTTGCTCATCAGTTATTATATGAACCAATAATGGCAGTCGCTATAAATGGAAAGTCAATAATTTTCTGACATTTTATTAGTGGCTAGTCATCGGCTAGCCACTTTTGGCGGCTCCCACTAATGGTCCACTAAGTAACCAGTGAGCAAAACTACAGCGGTCTCAAAATGCCTATACAGGTCCACTGAAAACCCGCTATAGTATGTTTGCTGGGTAGGCATTAAAGTAAATTCTAGTGTGAACTCATAGAAAAGGCTATTTTTATAATTTCATATCTTTTAAAAAATAATTGGAACAAGCTCTTTCTGCAGTAGTAGAATTAGTAATCCTTAAGATACTTTTAAGTTATTTTTATTATTATTTCATATATATATATATATATATATATATATATATATATATATATATATATAATGTTCATACTATTAAACAGATAGACGGTAGATAGATTTATGTATTACTATATAAAACTATGATATCTGTGAACTTACAGGATGTTGTATTATATATTTAAGCATTTTAGTTGCAAAAATATAACATAGTTCAAATAAATTATTAAAAAAACTCAAGTATTAGAATTATTGTTTAAAAAGAATAATTAAATTAATTTTGAAAGTGTTTACATAAAGTTATTAAAATCAATATTTTTATTTTGATAGAACAGTTTAATTTTTCTTAAAATAATAACTTTTTTACCTTGAAATAAAAAAAATGTTTTATGGTAAATTTATTGCTGTCATTGATTCAAAAAAACTTTTACATTTGATAAAAAAAAATTTTATATAATATTTTATGCTAATTACCATATATAGATAAACAAACTAAGTTAACTTATCTACAAAACTTAATCAAATTTTTAAAGCAGCAGACTTATTAAGCTATAAAAAAAATATTACATTATATTTACTCACAATGAAGAGATTGATTCTCAGTTAAATGACGTTTACAAAGTTCTCTTTTTAATCTTTTGTCAAACATTCTGTCATGTGTAACTAAATTTATAAACTTGTGTCTCCAGTTTATGGTATATTCATCATCTATAGTTATAATACAAAACACAGACAATCCCACATGGTTACTTAAACAAAATAATCAAAGAATACGTAATTTACCTCTGACAAAATTACCAAATACACAACAAACTTTTGGACGCTTGCAGTTTAATACATTCTAAAGCTGAGCACAAGGATATAAAGAAACTTGAGTGTTTTAAGAAAACACCCTTAAAACAGCCCGCCTTTTCCAGATTGCTTAAACACTAAGATATGAATTCAAAATTCATATCTTAGTCTTTAAGCAATCTGGAAAAGGCTTGTAAAAATTTGAACAGTCATATAAAAAAACATAAATCTTTACTAACAGCTGTTTTATCATCTTTAGATTTTTGACTTTAATTTGTTTACAAATGTATACTACAACAAAATTAATTACAAAACAATAAATTAAATACAAGAGATAACAAAATTTCAAAAACATGAGTAAAATTTCTAAAGCACTTATATCAACACAAGCAGCTTTTTAGTATTTCAAAGTATTAAAGTTAATAACGAATACTTAAGTTAATACCAAGACCAAATCTTGCACACCTTTAATTAATTGTAAATCTAAAATATTATAGTTATGCTAAGAAATAAATATACCTGTTAATATACAGTAATAGTACCAGTTCTCAATAAATGTAAGAAATACTAATAAATACCGAAATGTAAACAAATGCTGATAGTACACATTTTAATTGCACAATTTTAATTCATTTTTATAAACAAATAAAAATTGTGATAATATAAAGTTATGAGTGTTTGATAATATAAAGAGTTATGAATGTTTTGCATAAACACTCGTAACTCTTTATATTATCAAAGCATAAAATAGGACTAAACCTTCTTTTTAATAGCAGCTTTTTTGGTTACCCAGCAAACATGTCAGCGTTGAATCAACGTTGAAAACCGGTCGCAAAAGATGTTGCGGAAACGTTGACAAAGTAATCAATTTTGCAAAGATATGTGACGTTGTTTAAGAGACGTTGATTAAACGTTGTAGCGTAACGTTGAAAAAACGTTACTAAAAGACGTTACAAAAATGTCTTAACTAAAACGTTGAAAAAGCATTACTTAAAAAGCGTTGCATAGGCGTCGCAACTTAACGTTGAAAAAATGTTACTTCAATAGCGTTACTATAACGTGGTTAAAGCAGTTGATTTTGCAAGGATTTGTAACGTTGGTAGTAAAACGTCGATTTAACGTGACTCAAAGACGTCGAGTAAAGGTTGAAATATAACGTTAAATCAACGCTCAAATGCGCTGGAGAAAATATCGCAAAATATTATTAAACGTGATTAAACTTGGTAATAATGTATATTGAATTTGCAAATAAAACAAAATTGTATGTTGAACTCTGCACTTGCAATATTTCCAAAGTCGATTTTTAATACAAATAGTAATATACAATGAAAAACATAAAAAATGTACAATTTATTTATATAAAATTTACAATTTATAGATAAAAATATAAACATCTTTTTTAAAATTTATGTGTGTGAGTGAATTTACAGGATTTACGTGTGTGAGTAAAATTTATTTGTGTAAGTAGTTTTACAGGATATCGTATCGATAAGCCAGGATATCATTGAGATACAGAATCTAAATCAAAAAATAAAACTTGTATCATTATCAATCTGAAAGCAAATGTTTAAAAAATGTTATTGAATTAGTATGATTATTATTAAATTTAAAAAGTAAATATATATATATATATATATATATATATATATATATATATATATATATATATATATATATATATATATATATATATATATATATATATACATTGTTATTATCGTAATAGCATAAAATAAGTAATTGTTTTTAAAAATAACACGACGTTTTTTATTCTTGAAATGTTTTGTAGTAAACAACTGGGGTTGATATTTGACTGGGACCAGGGCCGGGTTTGATAAAATGTAGCCGGGGCCAGGGCCAGGTATGAGACCAGGCTGCATTAACATTTATACATCCAAAAGTATATCTTTTAAATTAAAAATTCATGCTATATTTTGTATATATATGCATATATGAACATCATTGTGATCAACATGATCATCATAATCATCATAACCATCATCATCATCATCATCATCATCATCATCATCATCATCATCATCATCATCATCATCAACAGCATAAAAGCGGAAAGCTTGACAATGATAATAAAAATTGATGTTGTTGATCGTCATCAGAATAATCATCATCATCTTTATTATGGCACTATGTAAGGCACACTCTTTAAATTTTCTACATCTACCACAACCATTTTATACTGAAGCTGCTACCACTCTACATGTTAATACCTGAATTACTTTAACTTTTTCTAAAAAAAAAGGTTATTTGATACAACGTTTTTTCTAATCTGTCAAAGATTATGCCTACTTTTTATATCTTGTTAGAGTCACACCACACATCCATCTGATCATTTTCTCTTTCA
>NC_061161.1:33174116-33211616 GCF_022113875.1 Hydra vulgaris | reverse complement strand
CAAAGTCGCTATATCATGTGATACAATGAAAGCAGCTAGAGGGCAGACCAGTGATTGTTGTAGCTCGCAAGTTTAGCATAAATCGAATGACTTTAAAAAAATAATATAATAAAAAGAATCTCAATCCAAATGAATCTTTCAAGCCTAATTACAATAATAAACAAGTTTTTACTGCAGAAAATGAAAAAAGTTTGTCAAGTTATTTACTAATTGCATCAAAAATGAACTATGGACTTTCAACTAAGCCAACACAATTATTGGCATACGAGTTTGCTGTAAAGAATAATAAGATCTGCCCTTCATCATGGATCAAGAATAAAATTGCAAGGATTGATTGGTTGCAAGGTTTTATGAAAAGACAACCAGAGTTGTCTTTACGAACACCTGAAGCAACTAGCTTCGCTTGATCAACTGCCTTTAACCAACACGCTGTAGGAGAATGCCAAAATCTAAAAACCGTAAGAAATCGATATAAGTTTGATCCTTATTGCATATATAATGTTGATGAAAATGGTTTAACAACAGTACAAAAGTCAGTAAAAGTGTTAGCAGGTAAAGGAAGTAAACAAGTAGGAAGAATCACATCTGCAGAACGAGGAACATTAGTAACTGTATGTTGTCCTTCAAATGCAATTGGAAACTCTATTCCTCTACTATTTGGTTTTTCTATAGTCGAGTCTTATGATCCCATGATAAAGGAAGGACCTCCTGGATGCGTGGGATTTGCAAATTCTTCTGGTTGGATGAATTCAGACATTTTTATATAATGGATAAAGCATTTTGTGAGGTATTCAAACTGTTCTCATGAATCTTCAGTTTTGTTACAAATATACAGAGAGAATATCAACTAGCTGGCATTGAGCCATTTAATCCAGATATTTTTAAAGGTGATGAATATTTACCATCATCAGTTACAGATTGTGCTGCTCCAAATGTAATAAACACAATTCTTGTGAAACCTGAAATGACTGTAGTACATGTTGATGGCATGGAGCCTGAATTGCTTGTAGTACATCATGAAACAAGTTTTTCGACCAAAGTGTCACCAAGCATTGCTTCATTACTCTCACCTGAAGATTTGAAACCTTACCCGAACGCATCTGCTAGAAAAAGAAGTGTTAAAAGTAGGCAATTAAAAACAAGGACTTTGACTGATACTCCAATCATAAATGAAATTCGTTTTTCAGATGAAAAGAAAACCCAAAGAAACCAACAAAACAAAAGAAAACAACCAACAAAAGGAACTGATCGCAAAAGATAAAAAAAGGCGAGAAAGTAAAAACTACTTGCTTAGGAACAAAAAACAATGTAATGTAAAAGCAGCATCACGACTTGACTTTGACAAAGGATGATAATATAAAAAAATAATCTTGTAAACTTTAGTTCTAATAAAAGTCTTGTATGAATCTTGTATTTTCTTAGTAAACTTAAAATACTGTATTCTTATAGACTTTATAAGCTTCAAGTTTTGTAAAACTTAACACATATATATGTTAGTAATATATAACGGGTTTATTTTCATAGATAGAATTGTGGTTGTTCTTCTAATGAAAACTTTATACACTGGTGTATATTAGGTTGTAATGATATGTTTATTCATATATATATATATAAATATATATATATATATATATATATATATATATATATATATATTTATATATATATATATATATATATATATATAAATATATATATATATATATATATATATATATATATATATATATATATATATATATATATATATATATATATATATATATATATATATATATATATATATATATATATAAACAGCCGTGGCGCAGTGGTAGCGCACTTGTCTCAGAAACGTAAGATCCGTGGTTCTGCGATATCGGTTGGGAAGTTTTGCGATATCGGTTGGGAAGGAGGCATGAATTTTCTATTAAATGCTTTTAAGAAATAATTTTTTAATTTAAGAACTTCTTGGAACACCTTAATCAACTTGGAAAAAAAAAAAAAAAATGTGTGTGTATATATATATATATATATATATATATATATATATATATATATATATATATATATATATATATATATATATATATATATATATATATATATATATATATGTATATATATATATATATATATATACAATCCCCTCATTTTGAGGGGCTCGAAAAGTTTGCATGGCAATAACGAAAATTTTCGATGAATTATTATGTGAAAACCTAGATCCAAAAATCAAAATAAGTAAAAATAACATATTATCTATAGTTTATTTTAACAAATTTATTCAACCCACATATATATACACTGCCCGGCAAAAGATTCCGGTCACTTAAAGTTTTAATAGTTTTTAACCTACAATAACTGATATTAAATTTTAAAACTGTTTATAAGTCATAAAATAATTCGATTAAGATGTATTGATGTGTTTTTAATATTGTATTGTAAAATCTGTTTTTTTCATATTCGTATTATAAACATGTTCGAACATACTTAGTAAAAAATTTGGAAATAAAATTTAACTGTTTTTTTGTCATCAAAGCATAATTTTGTTAAATTTAATATAATATATTGGATTAATAAAAAAATTTAGAAAATACTTTATATAGCTGAATTAAATTTAATTTATTTTTTAATTTCCAGTTTATAAATGTGCATTTTTATTATTTTTAGATGAAATTTTTAGAAAATAATATAAAATGTCAAAAAAATGTAATTTATTACTAGAAACACGTTCTTCAGTTGTTACTCTGGCAAATGATGGTCATTCTACTAGATATATTCAAAAATTGTTGAAAATACCGCAATCAACAATGAGTGATGCTATTCGTCGGTTTAAATGTACTGGTACAAATAAAAATAGGAAAAGAACTGGACGTCCCTCCAAAATATCAAAGGCTAAAGACAAGTCAATTATACTCTCATATAAACGAAATAAACGATTAACAGCCCAAGAAGTAACATCTAACTTCAATGCTGTTCATAATAAAGCTATTTCAGAAAGAACTGCAAGACGTTGCTTGAAAACTGTTGGCTTAAAGAATAGCTGTTCGAAAACCTCTTCTAAAAGCAATAAATCAGAAAAAAAGACTTCAATGGGCTCTAACACATTTAAGTTGGAAAGATATAGACTGACAAAATGTATTGCGGGCGGACGAATCTAAATTTCTTGTTTTTGGAACAAAGCGACGGATTTATGTGCAACAAACAAAAACTGAAAAATTTCATCCACAGTGTATACATCCTACTGTCAAACATGGTGGAAGTTCAGTAATGGTTTGGGGCTGTTTTGCTTCTAATTAGGTCGATAATCTTGTGAAAATAAATGGAATTCTCGATAAGAACGGATACCATAAGATATTATGTAGACATGCCGTGCCTTGTGGAAAGCGTCTAATTGGCCACGGGTTCACCTTACAATACGATAATAACCCAAAACATTTAAATACTGTACAAACTATTTGCAAAAAAAGGAAGCTCGTGGAGAACTCTAAGTTATGACATGGCACCCACAATCCCCTGATCTCAACCAAATGGAGTTACTCTGGGAACAACTGGATCGTGAGGTAAAAAAAGAGTCTCCTTCATCAACAACTCATTTATGGTCAATTTTGCAACGAGTGTAGAATAATATTTCTTCAATTTATTAGGATAATTTAATCAAACGTATGCCAAAACTTGTTTGTACAGTAAGGAAAGCAAAGGGTGGATTTTTTGATGAAAAAAAAAGATAAAAAATGTGTTTATATGTACCCATTTTGTTTAAATAAAATACCCTTTATTTAAACAAAATGGGTACATATAAACACATCAAATATAATTAATACTATTAAAAAAGATAAAAATTATTGTATTTAAATGCAATGAAAACAGATGAGAACATATTTTTATTGGTTTTACTGATAAAGGAAATAAAATAAGTTTAAACTATAACATAAAATTAAATTTAATAAAAAAAAAACCTCATGATCCTTGCTACAAAGAATATAATTTCCTTTTTCAAATTCAATTAATAAAAGAAACGATTATAGTTCATTAGGTTTATTATCATACTTGACATAGAATATAGCTCGTTTTCCACTTATTTGATCAATTTGTACTACTTGTGCACGTTCCAAAGATACTTCAAAGGAAATTTTTTGACGATGTTGAATAGAAATACCTACAAAGTCAGATGGATTGTTAAAAATTTTTGATAAGGATTGTTTTTTATCCTGAATTTTTACCATTATCTTTTTTTTTTGCTTTTAACAGCCACATCATGTAATAAACGAAGTTTAAAATTATTTCTCAAATTACTTAAAGACTGTTTAATATTGCTTAAGTGGCAATCGTAAGATCCTAACTAACTCCTCCCAAGTCGAATTTTTTCTTTTGGTTCTTTTAACTTTGTTTTAAAAAAGTTTTTTTGTCAGATTCCACACCGATGATGACAAAATAAAAGTTAAGTTAAGCAAGGAGTACTTTTAAATTTAATGATTCTTCCATATTACAAATTTTTCTACAGCTTCTTCTAATGAAATTCATGCTCTTATATTTCAATGCTCTTATAGTTAACTAAACCAAAAAAAAATAAAGCTTGTAATAAATTAATAAACTTAAATATAAGAGCATAGATTTCATTGGAAGAAGCTGTAGAAAAATTTGTAATACGGAAGAATCATTAAATTTAAAAGTACTCCTTGCTTAACTTAATTTTTATTTTGTCATCTCCGGTGTGGAATATGACAAAAAACTTTTTTTAAAGAAAGTTAGAAGAATCAAAAGAAAAAATTTGACTTGGGAGGAATTATACAAAAATCTTACTATTGCCACATTTTTTTTTTTTTTTCTGATTCACTTCCAACAAGGCTGCAAGCAACCACTAATAAATTGGAAGTTACTAGGAAAAATGATTTAAAAAGTTGTAGGTTGCATGAGTCAGGAAAACATAAAGAAGGGAGAGAGATCTAAAGGGTGGAATTGTGTGGAAAAAAACTAGTCGAATAAAATTTTTTAGAGCATGCAGGGACAGATACTGTAAACAAATTAAAATTTGCTGAATGACAAGTTAAACGAGAATGAGTTTTAGTTGATGGAACTAGAGATGATAGCTCCCTTGAGCTGCAACCATAATAGTATTTGTAGTAAGAAAAAAGAGATGCAACTTTACTACAATGATAAAGAGGCTCATGCTTAACAGATAGAGCGGATCCAACTACGTTTACAATGCGTTTTTGAGAAGAAAATGAGCGTCATTAGAAAAACCAGTCTAAATACAACAACAGTATTCCATACAGGGTTGTCCCTGTATGGAATACTGTTGTTATAAGAGATTTGTAGAGGTAGAGAATGGAATCAGGAGTAAGAAATTGAGTAAGTTAACAAAACAAGAAATTGAGTAATAAACAAAATGACTGGATGCTAAACATTGTAGAGTAAGATTGCATTAATCCGTCTTCTTCAATTTGCGGATTTAAAGAAATAATTTTGCTTGATATTAATATCGGTTTTCTTTTTTTAATGTTGCTCTATTCTTCTTTAAAGCTTTCTTGTTTAGCTTTAGCTATTATTTTTTTTTCGCATTCATAATATTTACAGCTGTTATAACACCCTTTTTGCGAAAGTCTGTTTCAAATTGACAGTTTCCTATAAATCGATGCACCAATCAGTTTATCCTGACAAATCTTTTCCATTACGAGAATTTATTTACATCAAGCAACTGATTTGTTACTTCAGTGGATAATGCAAAATTTATTAATACTGGATTTTTCTTTACTTCAAATGAAGCCTATTGTGTAACTTCAATATGATTCTGGGGTCATTTTTCTTCTGAAGAATTCAGGAAACTTGGTCCGTGCCACCATATATTATTTCTTTCTAATTCGGAGAATTAGAAATAGTGGTAAGTACCAACCATCTACTAGGTTCTTTTTATTGATTTCTGCATAGTATCCTTTCTCTTGATACTGCTTAATAATATTATCGTACTCTTTTCCAAGACTTTTGTTTTTCATTAGGCGTTTTTCCGTGTTTTTGTAGTCTTGGCATAATTATCGTCTAGCTGTCTATTTTCTTTCCATGGTAATTTTAGCTTATATCTTTCGTTTTCTGTTTTTAGCAAATTAGTTACTATATTAAGGGGCCGGTAGAGTCTTCTGGGCTTGTTATTGTTTTTTTAAATTACATATCTTTGTCACCTTCAATTTCCCATAATTTTTTAATGGCATTATTTGCATCTTCTATATCTATTGTACTAGATGTTATTTTCGTAAAATGGGTTTGAAGAGATTCACGAGTACCGCCGATATATGTCCATCCAAGCGGCGGTATTCAAGCCATTGATTTATTAAATCCTCCTTTTACTTCCTTAAATGCAAAGTGAAACTCAGCATAATCCACACCAATTAGAATATCAATTTTTGATTTTGGTCCAATCTTTTGAAATTTGATTTTTCTTAGATGTCTCAAAAATTTTGACAACTTTGCCCAATTAACTGCTTTTAAGTTTCAAGTTAAACTATTTACTGTAAAAGCCACTGTAATTAATGTTTTTCCATTCAAAGATTCTGACTGGAAATCCACTGGCGTCGTTTCGAAAGAATTATTTTTTCCATTTACTATGTTTACAGTTTTCGGTTTACCATTTCGGTTTTACTTTGCAGTGAAAACTCAGCCGCTACATAAGTATTCAAATAAATCTTAATACTTCCATCTTCAAGCTATGCTTTTACGACAACTTTTTTATTTCCATTACGAAGAATTACTGGTACCGTTCTAAGAGATATGCAGTTCATAACGTGTTTTGAATTTAATTGGATGTTGGACGTGAGAGAATTTTCTATTATCGTGTCTTTTTACTTAATGAAATTTTTTCATTTAGATGTTTTTTTTTGAGTGTGAAACAAATGATTATGACTATCTGTACAGCCGTTAGTACAACCCAACAAATTCTTGTGTCTTGCAGTCTTTTGATGAATGGCTAGAATTTAAATATGTGAAGCAGAGTTTATTTTTTTTAGATATCTCCCATCTTTCTTTAATATTTTGATTTTGAAACGTTGGACACTCCTATATTTTATGATCATTTTAGCAAACAGAACATTTCTGTATCCAATTTAATTTTTTTTTTCGATCACTGTTACCAAAGGACGAATTTTCTTCGTGTGCTCTGATACCAATGGTTTTTTTTAAACCGTGTAGATTTTCCGTTGTTGTAATTTGAAAATCTGCTTCTTCAATAACAAACTTTTTAGAGATTCAACATTTTCATTTAATCTGTTCTTATAAACCCATCGTTTTTATTTTATTAACATCATCTCTGGAACTTTTTTTTGCAGTTGATGGTACAATATCCCATCGCCAAGTTCATCTGTTCTATTTGCTTCTTTTAAGTTTGTTACTGCCACATCTAACAAATCCGCAAACTTTTCTAAGCCTTTTGGATTATTAGGTTTAAAGTTGTTCAATTCATCCAAGTACATTAGGACTTTTCTCCTTGTTCTGCCATATTTTCTGTCAAATCTTTCGCAGCTTCATAAGCGAATGACAAACACCCAAGTCTTTCAACTGCTTTTAATGCGTCTCCATATAAATATGGGATTACTGAGGTAATATATACTCAGTTGTTGCTGGGACTTGATCAAAACATGCACAGAATAAAGCTTTCCAATTTTCTTGTTATCTTATTTCTTATTATCGCTATTAAACACCGGTTAAAAGACGCGTTTTTGTTGTTTCCATAAATCATGCCCAATTTTGCAGTCTTTCGATCCAAATCAATTATTTTATTTTCCATTTTACGCATGCTAAGCATTGATTTGATTGATTCAATTTCGCTCCTATCGTTTTCTTCTTTATTATCTTCATACTGATCATTCCTTTTTTGAGTACTTAACTATTGATAACATTGCTTTTTTGTTTCCATTTTAAGCTTTCTTTTTCAATCCTTTGTAGTTTTAAACTCGATTTTAAACTACAATTGCACAATATCCATTCATTTACATGTTCCATAATTTTCGTAAATTCGCCTTTTTTTTTTTTTTTTTTTTTCAATTTTTTCATTGAGTTTTCCTACATTTTCTTTTGATTCTAGAAACTCGTATTTCTTTGATAATTCAACCAATATCTCGAGAGCTTTGTTTTGAGTCTTTGTTCATTGATTACTCAATTCACGTAACTCATTTTTACAAGTGGGTTCATCGTCTCCAAGTTGCTGAGTAACTTGATGTTTATTTCGCGTAAACGATGACTATTTAATTATTTTCTTCCTGTTCAATGCAGATAATTCATATTGAACGGTCAATTGAGCTTCCATTTGGTTATTTGACTTTTGATTTTTTTCTTTTTACCATTTTCTGCGTTGAAGAAACTACCCTCTGCTACCAGTTATGATCCGATGGTGATTACAAATGATACCGAATATGTACTAAAACTTATATTTTTAAGATATTATCCGTTTTACATTAACCGTATCACTTATATTTTACAACAACATCAAAAACTCTATTAATACAAAATTTCGTTCAATAATAAAATCATTTAAGAAAAACTATTGTTCAAATAGTCACCATAAAATTGTTATTTAGTTCGTTATAACCATAATGGCGCTATTTACTGGTTATAGCTATTGTGGTATTGGAATGTTGTTTTATATGCCGATTTGGTATTAATATGCTAATTCGGTATTTGAATTAGAAAATACCGGTTGTTTCAATAAAATTGATTACTCAAAATTATAAATCGTTAGTACGTTTGAAACACCATTATTTCAACTGAGTCTTTGTCATCTCAACCACTAGAATGTATGTAAGTATCACCACCAACAGCACCACTAATAACACATCTCAGACGCGTCCTTTAAAATTTAAATTAACAGTAATAAACATCAGCTTACATCTTATCAGCTTTAAAGTCAAATTGTCTGCAACTAACCTTCAATATTTTAGTAACATCAAATATTTATAAGGTAACTCAAAATGAAGTTGAAAAATAATTGCAATCAATTTAATTGCTTGCCACAGCTTTGAGACAACTTTTTCGCATTCAACTCGTTGACACAAATAATGAAAATAAAGACGTGTCAAAGATTCGAAGGAAAGTAAAATAAACTTAAAATACTCAAGTGATTAGAATAAGGTGACAATATAAGGTAGAGCAAACAATAACAATGACTATAACAACAACAACAACAGTAACAATCAAAGTCAAGTATAAAAAGTGCCGTAAAATTTTGGACTTCAACAGCTTCAACAATTTAATAGTGTAACAGTTCAAACTGTAACGTTTGTAATGTAAAAAAACACCAAGTTTTATTGTAACAAAAAATGCTGTACAATAATGTTGTTTTATAATTGGAATAAAAAATTACATTTTTGAACTTTTTAAACTACTCAATTAAGAACGTACCAGTACTCCTTATAGTATTATTTCAAGTATTTGTATTAAATTCTTGTCCTTCGGTGTATGTTTTTCCATTTTGTTTAAATACCATTAGAAAAATTAAACTTAAAATGCTTAACAAAGAAAATAGAGCTTGTTGTAAAATGAAAAAATCAGGAGATTCAGACTTTGATGTTACCATGGAGAGTTTTGACGGATCTTAGTTATTAGAGTTGGTAGACCTTTTTATCTTATACTCCATTAACAAAGAATACGGATTAATTATTTAAAGAGTTCATTATTGTCATAACTCCAAAAAAGCTGCAAAATCACGAGCACCAAATATTTTTTGGTTTAACCCTCTTTTTTTAATAAAAGTCAAAACAAACGATGCAAAGCTTTTTTATAAATTTATTTGATAAAAACTTTCGAAAAAGTCATAATTTTATAAACTTTTTTTTTTTATGTAGGATTTAGGAGTAATAATGCAATCTAATTTAAAATGGGTAAAGCTGTATGTACATTAATAAAGCTGCATGAAAATCAAATGTTTGCTCTTATTAAACATTATTTTGATTCAAATTTAGTAAAAAACTATATACAACTTTTGTAAGACCACATTAGCTATTCAATATACAGTTTGTATTACAGTTTATTTATATATAGTTTAATATAGTTTGCTATTCAAGCATAGTGTCCTTATCTGAAACAAGACAATTTAAAGTTATAAAAAGTAAAAATAAGAGTTACAAAACTATTACCAGCTTTTAAAAAAGTGTCATATGAAAGAAGATTGCAGTTAATGAAAAAATAACACTAGAAGAGCGTTATTTTTTTTAAACAAAAAAAATTATGTATCAAAAAATAAACTATTGACAATAAAATAAAATTACTATCAATAAGAAAAATTATTACTGAAAAAAAAAAAATTATAAAGAAAATAAAACTATTAACCAAAAAAGAAATAAAATAAATTAGTAATTATTATTACAAACATATACAAAAAATGAGTTTTTAGTTATTATTATTATTACAAAGTGTTTTGATAATTGGGCTTTAAAAATGTATATATTATGATATTATTAGACTGAATTTGAATAAGGGAATTCTAAAGAAAGAATATAATTCACACTTTAGTTCAAAATATTGTGATGTGGAACAAAAACATGTGCAAAGGGAAAACAAAACTAAAATGTTAAAAAATGATTCAGAGAAAGTAGAAACAAAAAAACAAAACAACAAGTAAAAAAGTAAAAATAAAATAATAAGATTTTTTTTTTACTCTACATTATATTTTAAATAATTGTTTTTAACACACATGCAGTAGTCTAGGAATGAACGAGCAAGCGCATCACAAATAAAATACTTAAAATCCTTTTCAATTACAACGTTATCTGACTTACTTTTACCAAAAAAATAAAAAAATTATAAAAATATTAAGATAACCAAAATATGCCGATATTAGCCAAAACTGGAGTCCAGTTGACTTAAAGAGTAATAAACCATCTAAATTTAGCTAGAAGTCAATTCTAATGTTACTGTTAAAATAATCTGGATTTTCAAGCAAACAGTTTTTAATACCTTTTTGTATACCAAAATATAAAAAGGTGCCACCACATTTTTTTATTTCATGGGTTTTTCTTAGAGTTTTTAGCAAAGTTCTTGAGTCTTTAGCAATGTTAGGTGCCCGTTCTTTTTTAATAATTCTAGCGAACTATTTAGCAGTTATATCTACTGATGAGTTTACTTATATTATTAATACACTTATACCGACTTAATTCCATTTGAAAATCTTATGTATCTGAATTAGTCCACATTAGACGAATCTGATAAAGACAGTATGGCTTCTTCATAGCCAAAGTTGTTGCTATAATCACAGACAAACTGTTCAACATATCACTGCTAGACATTAAAAACTTATTGCAGATTGATATTCAATCTGAATCATTTGTCTCTATTTCAACATTGTCATTACCAATATCATGGCTCTTTATTCTGTTACAATATTTTCTCATATAAATTCTCATGTATACTGTATTGTACTCTTGGCATAATTATTTTTTTTAAGATTGTAAATTCTTGAAATTATAAAAGATTACTATAACATATGGCATGCATGGTATGAGAAAACCTTTTCGTTTTTTGGTTTTGTCTCTGTTTTTATAACTAAGTAACTCAATCTATTATCTTCTAACGAGAGTACTCTAAAACTCAGTTTTATGGTTCTGAGGCCGGCTGGTAGTCAGGTTTCCCGAACTTTGTGGTAGCTCTCAAAGAGACTAATCCCATCAACAGCTGAAAAATATCAAAGTATTAAAAGTGCCAAGTTGAACATGGATGGTGTACCTGTTTGTGCATTTGGAGCCTTTTGTTACGGCTTAAAGTTTATTAATAGTAATGAAACAATTGCTTGGGCTATTAAACAGTGTACTGAGTACTATCTATGCTTTGAGTCAAGTTCTTTAACAAATTTCAAAATGAATAAAGTAACAAAAACAATAAAACACAAAAAACCATTGTCATCACTAAGTTCTCATTCCCTAATATTCGTGGTCTTTGAATAAAGTTTTCTTCTGTTGAGTCTAATCTCATGCAAAGTTCACCAGAACTACTTTCTCTTTGTGAGACTAATTTAAGTTCAACTGTCTCATCTTGTGATCTTAGTTTTAATGGTTATCTTCCTATAATTTGTAAAGACTACAATTGTCACATGCTTAGCCTAGGCATTTACATTCGTATGAAATCACCCATTTGTTGAGAAACTAGGTTCGAAGTCACAGACTACTTTTTTATGTGCTTTTGTTTAGCACCACTTTACTCTATCATCTTTCTCTTTGTTTTTTATCGCTCTCCTTCATTTCAAGGCTGCACTCTTTTCAATGCTATTTCTGATAAAAATGACCATGGCCTCTCTCTTTATCATTAAATTTATTAAATTGTTGTTGTTTGTGACTTTAATGTTCATCACACAGACTGGCATGGCTCTAGTGTCTGTGACTCTGTAGGCGTTAAAGCTCACAACTTTTGCCTTTCTCAATCCCTAACTCAAATAGTCAACTTTCCAACTTGTTTTCCAGACAACTCGAATTATTAATCTGCTCTACTCAACATATGTCTTGTTCCTGATCATAGTCAGTACTCAGTTTTTCCACAATCACCTTTAGGTGCTTCTGATCACAGTTTGACATCTCTAAAACTATTATCTCATTTTTCTTCATCATCTGAATCCCCCTATTATTGTACCTCTTACAACTACCATAAAGCTGACTGGGACTCTTTCCGTGATTTTTTTTTGTGATGACCTTTGGGTAGAAATTTTTTGTCTTCCTGTTGACAAGTATGTTTCATAAACAACTTTGTAGATTCAGACGGGCAAGGAATCTTTTATTCCCCCTACACAATCCAGGTCAAGCTTTACTCTTCTTCATGATTTTTCTCACACTGTGTTGCTGCAACTGCTTATCAAAACGGTTACTTCCAAGTCAATCATCAAAACAATTCTCCAGAAAACAGACGTCTTTTTATTACTGCTAGGAACCATTGTAAAAGGGTTTTGTCTAACGCCAAAGCTCGCTATTCTTGGGTCATGAAATCTCGTATTTCGTCACAAAAATAAAATCTCGTGACTTCTGGAGAGTCTTTAATACTATCAATAATAAGGAAAAATCTGTAATTCCATATCTTTTGCACGGTTCAGACTTTGTCACCTCACCTAAAGACTTAGACTCTTCTACAGTTTGTGGCCCGGACAACATACCTGTTATAGTCTTGCAGAAGCTGTCATCTATACTTTCAAAACTATTTAACAAGTGCTTATCAGAGTCTTGTTTTCCAGCCTGCTGGAAAGCAGCATCTGTTATCCCTATTTTTAAAATATGTAGAAATCATTCGTATTTTAAAAAAATCTGGAGAGCGACCTGAATCGTTTAATTACCGTCCCAGTCTTCTTCCTATCGTAAGCAAGGTTTTTGAATTTGTCTTTTATTAAGAAACACTTAATCTCTCATCTTGAATCTAATAACTTACTTTCTGAACATAAATATGGATTTTGATCTTTTTGTTCTACAGCTGATTTAGTAACAATAATAACCTATAGGTTTTATTGTACATTAGATAAAGATGGAGTGATTAAGACCATCGCTCTTGACATTTCTAAAGCTTTTGATAAAGTTTGGCATGCTGGTCTTCTCCATAAGTTTTCTTCTTACAGTGTATCTGGTAGCATCTTTAAGATTATTGAATCCTTCCTTTCCAATCTTAGTATAAAAGTTGTCCTCGATGGACAGCACCCTTTTTCATTTTCTGTAACTTCGGAGGTTTCTCAAGGTTCAATCCTTGGCACTATACTCTTTTAAAATTACATTATTTATCTTCCAGATATTCTCACATCTAAGGTGGCACTATTGGCTACCATTTATTCTTGTCATGATAAAAAACATTATTCAACTACCATTTATTCTTATCGTGATAAGAAGCCAACACTCTTTGATTGCTTGGAGGGGTTATATAAGCTTGAAAAGATCTCACTTCTGCTACAGCATGTGGCTCACAGTGGCAGGTGAACTTTAAATCAGATAAAACTCATTTTTTTCAGCTAATTGTTATCGTAATAATTTAAATCTTCCTCTATTTATAAACGGTAATGTACTCGATGAGTACATTACCGAATAATAGAGGAAGTACTACCCTTCATCTTCTAGGATTAACTGTTACTTCCGATCTTTCTTGGAAACCATATATCAAATTGGTTTCAAAATTAGCATTTGCTAAGGTTGCATCTCTTTATTAAGCCCGAGATTTTCTTACCAAAAATTCTATTCTCTATCTCTATAAATCTCAAGTCCGGCTTTCTATGGAATACTGTTGCCATATCTGGTGCGGATCTTTTAATGATGCACTTTCTCTTTTAGACAAGGTTTAAAAATGCATTGTAAACATAGTTGTACCTTCCCTTGCATCGAACCTCCATCCATTATCACATCGTTGTAATGTTGCTTTTCTTTCTTTTTTCAACAAATACTATAATGGAAATTGCTCTAAAGAGCTAGCGTCTCTTGTGCCACCTTCTAAAGTTAGTTCTCGTGTTACTCGTCATTCAAATAAGTCTCATCCTTTTACTATGACTGTTCCTAAGTGCTCTAAAAATTCTTATTTCTTTAGTTTTTTTCCTCGAACATCAGTTCTTTGGAATATATATATATATATATATATATATATATATATATATATATATATATATATATATATATATATATATATATATATATATATATATATATATATATATATATATATTATATATATATATATATATATATATGTATATATATATATATATGTATTATATATATATATATATATATATATATATATATATATATATATATATATATATATATATATATATATATATATATATATAATCATATATCTGGGAGAATGGCTGGTCTTTTTGCAAGAATATATATATATATATATATATATATAAATATATATATATATATGTATATATATAAATAAATATATATATATATATATATATATATATATATATATATATATATATATATATATATATATATATATATATATATATATATATATATATATAAATTTGTTTATATGTAAATTCCAATCATCTTCACTAAAGTCTCTTAAACTAATAATTTTCGTCATGATCATTTTTCATCAAAAGGTAGCTTTATCTTGTGGTATTACTCTTGACAATCAAACAAATGATAACAAAACTTTGCAAAATTTCTTGCTATAAATTGTTAACAAATAAAACAAAAATTGGGAGAGCGCAAAAATTAGCAAAGAAAGACCCAGTTAAGTCACTTAAAAAAGAATAACAACTTTTAAATGTTTCAGTTTCTTCACCGAAGAAAACACGATCATTACAAGTTTTAAAGCAAACTAGCAGTAGACCAGCCATTCTCCCAGATATATGATTATTTCCAAGAAAAAAGAAAAATTAGTATGTTTTTATTTTAGCGTATTATTATCATTATTATAATATATATTTTTATTTACCATGGAATAATCTGGTTTTATTCTTTTGTGTTTATTTCTAGGTGTAAAAAATTCAGGGAAGATCAAGATTAGTTCACTGTCTAACTTCCGATACTGTTTGTCTTTAAGAAGAAGCTGAAAAGAAAAATTACCAGGATATATTGCTGCATATTAGAGACAAATACTGTCCCTGTACAGAATTAAAATATCGTAAACATTGTTATGCCAAATGTCCTGCTTTTGTTACACGTAAAACAAGTGAGAAGCCTAGATCTCTTAATGAACAGTCATTTCTTATGAACAGTCTTAATGAAATCTTATGAACTCTTAATGAACAGTCATTTCTAAACAAATCAAGAAACAACTTTATGATGATGGAAAAATTCTATTGATGTCTGAAAGTATCAGTATTATTGAGTCAGAGTATCAGTATTATTGAGTCAGATTGCAGTGATGATGAAGCAACTCATAGTAATCAAGTATTGTGTTCCAGTTCAAAAACAGTTGTAAATTCTTTGCATATATTATATTCTGCAGCACTAGAATTAAAAAATATCCTGAAACAAGTTCCAACGATGAAATGTAAATGGCCTCCTAAAGCAACAGATCTAAATTTGAAATGTGCATATGAATTTGTACCTGATTTACTCTTTAACTTTTTAGCATGGACATTTGGGTTTTTAGAAGAACCAGCAATCAAGTGTATAGTAGAATTAGATGTAACCAAAGTTTACAGCATTGCTCCGGACATTATTTTTTTACATTCAAATATTTTAGGGCAGAAAAAGTCACCAGAACTAGGTGTTCCTTACAGAAACAATCCAATTTCTATTAGAGAGGATGATTATATAACAAATCAATTTTTTTAAAGATTAAGGAACTTTGCTTATATCTTGTGTAAGGTTAATGATCCCAATATTTTGTTTCCTGGCTCGACAGGTTTCAAGACCCTACTTCAAGCAAAGCTTTCAGATGAATCTATTGTTGGTTAATTACTTGTAATCAACGCACCAGTTACCGAAATTTCAATAGTAAATAAAATTCTTCAGAGGAGTATTGCATAAGCAGATAAGTTAGGATTGCATCATATTATTGTTGTGTTTGATGAAGCATTATATGCTAAAGTTCAACAAGTGGAAAAATTGTTTATTTTGTTCCGAATTGGGGATTTTCATGCAGTAATGTCATACATTAGTGCTATAGGAAAATGGTTTACATATTCTGGTTTGGTATTACTTTATTGCTTTTATTCGTGCTCATTTCTTATTTTACTGTTCTTTTTTTACCTAAATGTCTTCTGTTTTGACTTTTACTAATTTCAAATTTATTTATATTGAAATTCAAATAAAATTAGTATGTTTAGGTGAGAGTTTAATAGCATGCTCTCTCTTTTCTTACAGGATATTTTTATTAAATCTGGTGTTGTAACAACTGGTTTTTTAAATGGAGTGTTACGAGAAAAGCACTATAATCGTGCTGTATATGCCTATAAAATCTTATATGAAGCTTTACAAAGATTAAGACTGCATTCATTCACTAAAATATTGAATTTAAATGAACTTGAATGCCTCAATACTCATATTGCAATGTTAAACGCAAAACTTCCTAATCAGTTTACAGATCACCTTGTAGGGGATGAATACTTGTCAATTTTTGCTAGGTGTTTTTGTGCTTTTTCTTTTTTCCTTTTGCTATCGTCCTTTATATTAATATTTTAACGCAACAAAACAACAATAATTTTGCATTAGTTATCATATTTATTTTATCTTTTTTTTTTATAAATATCGCCAACGTTTGCATTCTGGTTATCTTTTATCGAAATGATAGAATTATTGTTATTGTTCATTAGTGCTACTCGCTGCAGTGATTGGAACTTTCATTTGTCAACTACAAGATCAATTTTACCTTGGTGTTTCAGCTATGACAGAGTTAACTATTTTAGGTTAGAAATGACATTGCTCAATGAAATACATCCTGGTAAGTTAACTAACAAGGCAATATAGTTCTTTGTAATATAAAGTTTAAATGTATCTTTTTGCATTTAACGGATACGTGGGTAACTTTAAATACAAATAAATTGTTTCTCATAGGGTTCAAAGATGAACTATCAAAGAAATTAGCTCGGAGTGGTAGAGCTGCAATTTTAAGTGAATGTGAAATGATGTCAGGCATCAATTCAAAAAAAAGATAAGTAATTAAATTTTTATACTCTCCAACATTACAAAAGAAAATAGTAGTAATTTGAAATAAATCCTTTAGGTAGATCAGCTTAGAGTACTAAAAGACGAAGATAATGTCCAAAATGTGATGAATACTATTGATGCAATAAATCCATTTACTACTGAACGCAAAGAACTACTCAATATCTCAACAGGTTCTATTGCTCCCACTGATATTGAATCTGATCTAGTCCCACTGATATTGAATTTGAAATAGGGGATAAACAGTTTATCTCATTCATACAAGAGAAACTCTTGTGTAAAAATCTTGATAGACTTTTAACAATAAAACGAAATAGTTTGAAAAATCTTAAAGCAGGTAACAAAAAAGTCTTCAAATTAGTTACATTAAAGAATGACAGAGATTTGTTTGCTAGGCTAGTGCTAATTGTTAATGACAGAGAAGTTGATGTAAAAACGATTTTAGCATATTCATTAAGAGTCTAACAATGTCTCTATCAACTGTCACAGGCTCACTAGTAAAAACATGCTTGCCAGTGACCACGAAGAAGCTGATACAAGGTTGATTTTACATGCATTTCATGCATCGCTGCACTATCAAAACATTTTAATTAGAAGTTCTGATACTAATGTATTTGTGTTTGCTCTGTCAAGTTGTTTTCCGTCAACTGTATACTTCGATACTGGTGTTAGTAACAAACGTCGCATCGTTAATATAAAAAAATGTGAATCCGATCTAGGTAAAGATTTGTCAATTGCTATGACCAGCTTTCATTTGTTTACAGGTGGCCTTTTTTTCTGTATAAAATATTATTGCAGTCTTGTAATGTTTAGACGTGAACTAGCTGTGAATTCAGGTTTTAAAATTTTTTCAAATTATTTATAATTATAATTGGCATTTAAAAATGCGATTCAACAAGTACATTTTATGGAAAAGGAAAAGCAATAGCTTTTAAAGTTCTACGTAAGCAAGCAAAATATTTAGAAGCTTTTAAAATTCTTGGTGGTTCAGTAACACCATCTGATAAACTAATATGCTGGAAAAATAAGTGTGATTTATACGGGGCTGAACAAGAAGAATCAGTTAATGTAGCTTGTTACACATTATTTAAATGGAAAGTTTAGAGAGGAAGCGTTACCATCGAATAGAGATTCGCTAGTGCAGCACATAAAAAGAGCTAGTTATGAAGCTTTTATAAAAAAAAGATCGCATATAGCAGCTATTAATTCACTAAATCCTTTTGAAAATGGTTGGTTTTACAACCACGATTCAATTGTCATGTCTTAGATGGAATTGCTTGCTGCACCAGATTTGGTGCTTGATTTTGTTCATTACAATTGCGGTGGTGATTGTTCTACAAAAAGATGTTCTTGCAATAAAGCTAGTGTAAGTTGCACAGATCTATGTAAATGCAATAGTTGCAACAACCATGGTTATAACCATCCCGAGGAAGATGTTGACGAATTATCAGATGAACCATCCGAATCTGAATTACTTTTTAACATTGAACTGTGAGATAAACATTAACAGTAGTTATAGAAAATAAAAATTTGTTTAATAATATCTGCGTTTCAAATAAAATTCTTTTTTTAAGCAGAACATTTAAATGGTGTATAATAATTAACCTAAAATGGAGATAAAATACCGAGGTCATGAAGCCAGGTTACCCATATCATAGTGTCCAAATTTTGTCACGCTGTTGGTAGTTTACTGAAGAGTACCCTAAAAAACTTTGAAATTGCAAATATTAGTTATTTTGGGGTAATTAAAGAAAAGGAGAATTAAATTTTTATTAAGTAAGTAAAAACCGCCCTGATTAAAATCTCAGGATGGTTTTTATGTACGACAAAACTTTGACATCGGAAATCCGGTTATTGTGACTCTTAAAATCTGGGATCTTTTGGGGATTTAATCAGTTAGTTTAGATCTTTAAAATATCGTATTTATAAATTATAATTTCTATCTAGGTAATTAAATTTCCACAGTAACTCAATGATTTAGTTATTTTATTTGTTCATCTTACTAAGAAGAATTGTTTCAAATATGTTAAACTTTTCAAACTACGCGAAGCATAAAATAGGTACTGAAAAAACTTTTTTTATTTATAATTAAATTATGTAGCGTTAGTTTTATTGGTTTAATCTTGTTGGACTTTACAGGGCCGGGGGTTACATTATTTTGGTGGCCTTTTTTATATGCGACAGCGTAAAAATGACTTAAAAATACCGATAGGTCCTCTTGACTATTTCTCGGCCCATAACATTGTGTGTCCCGGGACTATAGCTCTTCTACCCCCATCCCCCCCGCCCACCTCTTATTTCCAGCACTGTAAATAAGACATAAGTATATAAATAAAAATTATATATAATCTTTGATAAATTGAAACATTTGTTTCTTTATTAAACAATCATTATTAGTACGTTGTTACTATATACAAAAAATGTCGCATTTTTTAAAAAAAAAAATTATAAAAGAGCGACATTTCAAAAATATTTTGAAACTCTAATCGTATTTATTTTGCTTAAAGTTTTGCGTTAAAAGCTATTTTTCTTTTTTTTTAACTGTCTCTCATCGGTCCAGTTTATCTTATTGCGCTTTTTTGCTTGTTTTTGAAATGTTCTCAAAACGCCTAAAAAATCTGGCCGGCTTTTCGCAACTAAATATAATTTCCGTGTTCAAATATCGAGTGCGATCGCACCCGCTTCTCGACCAAGCCTGATCATATCATTAAAGCTTTAAATTTGGGTCTGTGTTTTTCCATGAAGTAAAAGATCTATAAGTAAGCATCTGTAATTAAGTAATCTGTAAGTAAGCATCTGATGTTAATTCTACAGAAATGGGGTTTAATTTAGGTACAATAGGAAGACCTGGTCCTGGTTTATACACATTGGTTCCATAAGCTTAATCCTAACTGTATTTACACCAACTGTCTTTACCTGTGGTACAATGCGGGTAATGCTAATAATTTTTGCTTGAAGATGCTACATAAAATAAACTTGCTGAGGCTGAAGATCTCATATCTTTAAGGTTGCCACAATTTTGACTGATGCAAATACCAAAATAATTTTGCAATCGATCAATCGATCAATGTTGCGGTCACCCCATTGTGTGAACTATATCCCCTTTTTTGTCATGTTTGATCAACAAAAACTCCAGTATCTACAATCTCATTAGGAGATTTGCCGCTCTTGAGTTTGATTTACAGCTTTATTTATAGTTTTATTAGCAACAGTTTGTGCTGCAATTGTCGATTTCTGAACAATTACATTATAGCTTTTATTGCATAATCCTTTAAAGATATTAATAAGAGTGGTAAACCGATGTAGACCAGCTTGACCTTGACCAAGTGTTCTCGTGGCATACACCAATCTTTTATTAATATCAAACCATGCTATATTTTTTGATGTAATTTAAAGCCACAAACACTAGATAAAGATAAATTTGATGCATATCCTTTTTAAGACTTTTTATTCTCGTTTAACGACAACAGTGGTCACAGACATTCTGGACACCCAAGTTTATCAAAAATGGAAGTTAAAAATTTTTATATCAATAACCCTGTAGCCATTGACACATTTTGAGTTTCCACTTGGTACGATTACTTGCTTTACTTTTTTTTTGATGCACTTATAAATATACTTTCACTTTCAATATTCACAGAGTCTTGTTTTTTTTAACTAAAAAAGGTACATTTACGTTTTCAAAGTCTTTTAGTAAAAAATTTAACTCTAACACTATTATATTTTGTCTTAGACTTACTTTTAATTAAAATTATCTGAAAAAAAAAATCAAAAAAAAGCTTTTCTCCCTTCACAGTCGGCCTATTGACACGATTTGATTTTGATGAGAATGAGCAAGACGACATTATTTATCGATATACAATGTATTTGTCTTTCGAAATAATTTCAAAAACTTGATTAGCAGCTTTAAGAATAACTTTTTTTGCTCTCTGATAATTTTATGCCCAAAACCTTGAAAGGCTTATTTATTTCATTATTTCTTGGCAGCAGCGACAAGCATTAATAAACTTTCTGTAAAGGAAAATTGACTTACATTTGTTTATAGTCAGAAAGAACGGGCTAAAGTCACTCCTAAACATTTCAAAATATAGTAAAAGCTATATTCATCCCTAATTTACTATCCAGGATATATCAACAATCATACAGTAAAACAAGCTAAACTAACCTATAAATTCCAAGATGATTTATTACGTTTATTCTAGGGTTGTTCGCCGAAAAACAAAACTTGCGAAAATTTCGCATCTTTATCTACCGTAATAGAATTTTTATTGCGGAAGTTGCACATGCAAAAATGCACATTCCGTAACGCGCAATACGAAAATATAAATAAATAAAATTCCGTAATAAAGCATTGCGAAAGAAAACTTGCGAAACAAATCATTTCGTGAGAATACTTACGAAATAGTTCCTTACGGAAGATGCATTCCGGAATGTGCAATTACGAAAAAGACGCAAAAGATTTTATGTTACGATATATTAAAGATATTAACTGTTAACAGTTTAAATAATAAATAATAAAATTATAAAAAAATGTTGTCAAATGATTCTTCAAATGTTTATACAAATATACCTATATATATATATATATTTATATATATATATATATATATATATATATATATATATATATATATATATATATATATATATATATTTATATATATATATATATATATATATATATATATATATATATATATATATATATATATATATATATATATATATATATATATATATATACATATATATACAGTAAAATCCCGTTAAGTTGGACTCTCAATGAACAGATAAACAGTATGCCTTTCTTTTTAAAAAGTATAAAGAGGATGTGTGATAAACAATTTAATACTTTATTATAAAAAACGAGAGATCTCTCTAAAGGTAAATGATATCAGAAAGAGTAAAAAGAGAATAAATATATGTGAAACAGCGGGATGTGAACCTGGGTCTCCGCGGCCAAATGTCTTAACTGAATGAGCTATACGTTCATTCAACTAAGTGAATAGTAATATTTATTTATTATATAATTAAGAAACTATATAAAACAGAATTTACAGAAAATGATACGTATGCAAATAGGATTCTATATATCAGGAAAATGAATAGTAATGTGAACAATTAGATGCTTATAATTAATATCTGGACTCAAAAACTAGTTACTTTTAATGGAACACAATAGGCTGTAGGAGCCTCAGGGAAATTATATTCAGAAATGGTTATATTAGACTCAGAGTTAGCTAGAAATTATTGCAAAGTATTTAGGACAGATGTCTAGTACAAAAAGCAAAAGATTTAAAGCAAAATGATTTATATTATTTGAAAAAGTTGTTTTACGTACATTTCATCATAATTTAAGTAGAACTTAGTAAAGCAAGGGAAACGTGTTGAATTAAGCACAATGAACTCAATCTTAAAAGAATAACTAACAGAAGAGAGGTTGTCACTATTATGAAGGTGACGAAAGATCTGTAATATAGAACATGTAGGTCAAAAAATGCTATCTTAAGTAAAAAGAGTTTGATGAACAAAAGTTACAATGGCTGCGGGAAGCGAACCCGGATCTCTGCGGCAAGTTATCACGTATCTAACTGATTGAACTATAAGATCTTATACTTAAATTTATATCTTATTAAAATTGAAAAACAATATTTTCTAAGATCTATACTTCGAAAAGCGTATTCAAACAGGACTCTACATACCTTTAAAATCTGCTAGAACTTTAGTAACGTGCATACTTTTAGAAAATATTGAAATAGGCTTATTTTATCAGAAATATGCTTAAGCTAAAGCATATTTTTGAGTCTCTTTTTACTATTTGCTTAGGCATATTCGAACCTGTTTCAAAAATTTCATATGCTTTAAAAAAAAAAAACATGTATATTTCTACCCATTTTTAATATACGTAATGAGTTCAAAAAACATCGTTGTATATATTTATTATGGCACGTTTCGTTCCGTTAAGAATTCTTTCGTATGTTGTGATCCGAAATACTTTCGTTTCGAAAGAAATTTTATTTTTTATCAATATTTCTAAAAATAAAACCATAAAAATTTAATATGTTATTATACTGAAAATAAAAATTCATTATAAACATTATGGGATTTAAAGATGTTAATTTTTACAATTAAAATCAGTCTGGCAAACAAATTTTCTTTATAGACTTCAAAACGTCTTTTGGCGAAAATGTTTGTTTCGCAAGTGCGACTTCCGAAACCGCTACTTTCGTATGTTGCAAAATAGTTTTGTTTCGTATGTCAACTTGCGAAATGCTAAATTTCGGAAGTGGCTTTTGCGAAATGAACATCGGCGATTTTAAATGTTTTTTAACATTCGGTACGAAAAAATGTAATTCCTAGTTCTCAATCTCCTTACGAAAGAATGTTTTTTTTCCGGAATTGCACGAAATCCTCCTGTTAACAACCCTAGTTTATTCTCAATGTAACTCTATTTCCTTACTAGTATTATATAGTGGGTTTTTAATAAATAAATATTAATTTCCTTTGAAGGTAAGTATTTTAGACGGCTGAAATAAGCATGATGAAAATCAAAACTATTATGCATTCATATCTAAAAAAATAAACACTTGGAATAACAAAACTCTTTAAACAAAAATGCATCAAAATTTTTTCATTTTATTTTTACAATCATAAACTGAATTTATACATTCACCAAGAACTTTCAAATTATACTCAATAATTCTTGGTGTTAGGATTTTATGACCCTATAAAGTTCACAATCCCCTCGAAATAAGGAGGTTTAAACTTTCCATGGTCGTAATCTCCGAACTCAAAACGATTCTCTTTGAAATTTAAGGTCTGCTGATAAATACAAATTGCCGTCATTAAAATTATTTATAAATATGTAATCATATAATTTAATTAAATTTAACATTAAGATAATGAAAAAAACTCTTTTTGCGTTGTTTTGTATTTTTATACAATAATAACTTTTTACATTTAAAATTTTAAATTTACATAAATTGAGTAATTACATATTTATAAATAATTAAAAAAAAAAATTTATTACAGCACTTACATTTCGGGATGACAACTTATTTAATAACTGAAAAATAATTCTCAAGCCGTTACCTTTATATTTGGTGTAGGGAGAGCTAAAAAGGAGTGGTTTTTTTCTCATTTTCCAATAAATATATATTTTTCTTACAAAGTATCCTCAGATGTATAAGTATTCATCATTGATAGGAACATCACCAAGTTTAAAGTTTTCTTCATGTTTAAAAGCCACTTATATCAAAACCTGTCTACTCACTTAGATCCTGTTTTGATTTTTCCCTCAAAATTATGTATTATTCATGAACATTAACCACTTTTACATAATTTGGCATTTTATGTCAATTTTTCTATATTATCAACTTAACGCAACAATTTTATACGTAAAAGGAAATAATTTGAAAAATAAAATTCAACACAATAACATTTTAAATTTTAATTCATCTTAAAATGTTTAAACAACAATAATAATGATAATGATATAATTGCATCATAAATTATTATAACCAATGCTTGTTTTATCTAAAAACAATGCTTCACCGCTACCGTCCCGTATACAAAAGCACATTAAAAAGCCAATAGTTCTACATAAATAGTCAGTAGTTTCAAAATCTCCTCGTTGTCGTTTGCGTTAAAAAAAATGCTTAAGTTTTAAATAATTGCTGTACATAATGGATTTAAAAAAATTAAAAATTTGTATAGAAAATCACTATATGACTATAAATGAATGTTTAAACATCGGATCTTAAAGAATTAAATAAACATTGAAAGATTTTAAAATTCTATAATATAAAATTCTATAAATTACATAATCCAAAATTACCTACTTTACCTAGTTGTTTTCACATTTAATCATGTGTAAATTTAATACAGAAAATGAAAAATCAAGTTGCTACAAAAATTCCATCCTGAAACATTCGGGTAATATCTACTACACCAGAATAACATCACCCGCAGCGAGTTTCATTATTAACGGAAATATAAATATTTGAAGTTTCAGTTTTCTGTTCTTTTTTGGGCTTCTCCATTGTATTATTCTATTTCTTCTTTGATTTTCTTAATAGCGCTAAATTCTTCTGAACTTTGAGCTTTCCTATAAATAATAATTAAAAAGTTATGAAATTGATGCTAGCTAAAGTAATTTTTCTTAAATGCAAAAAAGGATGGAATGTTAGGACACAATAGATCGATTTCTTTTTTTAATGAAAAATACCCAACAAATATCTGCTGCTAAAACTTAATATTGTTAGTGTTTCTAGACTCCAATATATGAGATTTTAAAAGAATTAAATAAATTTAATTTAATTGATTAACTTATTTTGAAATATTTAAGTGATAAAGGCGGCACACTAAATATATATTTCTAACTTTCTAATATTTATTATCTTAGTTATAAAATGTGAAACCATACTCAAGATAATATCAAAATATATTTAATAATAAATATAGAACAATGTAAACAGCCTTTAACTAATAAAATCGTCACATTTTGAATTACGTTTTTTTCCTAATTCAAAACGAGTTTCAAAATTACATTTTCTTTTAATTTAAATGGCTTATGTTAGGGTTGTTCGCCGAAAAACAAAACTTGCGAAAATTTCGCATCTTTATCTACCGTAATAGAACTGTTATTGCGGAAGTTGCACATGCAAAAATGCACATTCCGTAACGCGCTATACGAAAATATAAATAGTAAATAAAATTCCGTAATAAAGCATTGCGAAAGAAAACTTGCGGAAACAAATCATTTCGTAAGAATACTTACGAAATAGTTCCTTACGGAAAAAGCATTCCGGAATGTGTAGTTACGAAAAAGACGCAAAAGATTTTATGTTACGATATATTTAAGATATTAACTGTTAACAGTTTAAATAATAAATAATAAAATTATAAAAAAATGTTGTCAAATGATTCATCAAATGTTTATACAAATATACCTAATATGTATATATATATATTTATATATATATATATATATATATATATATATATATATATATATATATATATATATATATATATATATATATATATATATATATATATATATATATATATATATATATATATATATATATATATATATATATATGTTAACGGGATTTTACTGTATATATATGTATGTATGTATGTATGTATATATATATATATATATATATATATATATATATATATATATATATATATATATATATATATATATATGAATATATATATACATATATATATGTATATATATATATTTTATATATATATATATATATATATATATATATATATATATATATATATATATATATTAACGGGATTTTACTGTATATATATGTATGTATGTATGTATGTATATATATATATATATATATATATATACATATATATATATATATATATATATATATATATATATATATATATATATATATATATATATATATATATATATATATATATATATATATATATATATATATATATACATATATATACAGTAAAATCCCGTTAAGTTGGACTCTCAATGAACAGATAAACAGTATGCCTTTCTTTTTAAAAAGTATAAAGAGGATGTGTGATAAACAATTTAATACTTTATTATAAAAAACGAGAGATCTCTCTAAAGGTAAATGATATCAGAAAGAGTAAAAAGAGAATAAATATATGTGAAACAGCGGGATGTGAACCTGGGTCTCCGCGGCCAAATGTCTTAACTGAATGAGCTATACGTTCATTCAACTAAGTGAATAGTAATATTTATTTATTATATAATTAAGAAACTATATAAAACAGAATTTACAGAAAATGATACGTATGCAAATAGGATTCTATATATCAGGAAAATGAATAGTAATGTGAACAATTAGATGCTTATAATTAATATCTGGACTCAAAAACTAGTTACTTTTAATGGAACACAATAGGCTGTAGGAGCCTCAGGGAAATTATATTCAGAAATGGTTATATTAGACTCAGAGTTAGCTAGAAATTATTGCAAAGTATTTAGGACAGATGTCTAGTACAAAAAGCAAAAGATTTAAAGCAAAATGATTTATATTATTTGAAAAAGTTGTTTTACGTACATTTCATCATAATTTAAGTAGAACTTAGTAAAGCAAGGGAAACGTGTTGAATTAAGCACAATGAACTCAATCTTAAAAGAATAACTAACAGAAGAGAGGTTGTCACTATTATGAAGGTGACGAAAGATCTGTAATATAGAACATGTAGGTCAAAAAATGCTATCTTAAGTAAAAAGAGTTTGATGAACAAAAGTTACAATGGCTGCGGGAAGCGAACCCGGATCTCTGCGGCAAGTTATCACGTATCTAACTGATTGAACTATAAGATCTTATACTTAAATTTATATCTTATTAAAATTGAAAAACAATATTTTCTAAGATCTATACTTCGAAAAGCGTATTCAAACAGGACTCTACATACCTTTAAAATCTGCTAGAACTTTAGTAACGTGCACACTTTTAGAAATTATTGAAATAGGTATATTTTATCAGAAATATGCTTAGCTAAAGCATATTTTTGAGCCTCTTTTTACTATTTGCTTAAGCATATTCGAACCTGTTTCAAAAATTTCATATGCTTTAAAAAAAAACATGTATATTCCTACCCATCATTCTTATTTTTAATATACGTAATGAGTTCAAAAAACATCGTTGTATATATTTATTATGGCACGTTTCGTTCCGTTAAGAATTCTTTCGTATGTTGTGATCCGAAATACTTTCGTTTCGAAAGAAATTTTATTTTTTATTAATATTTCTAAAAATAAAACCATAAAAATTTAATAGTTATTATATTGAAAATAAAAATTCATTTTCAACATTTTGGGATTTAAAGATGTTAATTTTTACAATTAAAATCAGTCTGGCAAACAAATTTTCTTTATAGACTTCAAAACGTCGTTTGGCGAAAATGTTTGTTTCGCAAGTGCGACTTCCGAAACCGCTACTTTCGTATGTTGCAAAATAGTTTTGTTTCGTATGTCAACTTGCGAAATGCTAAATTTCGGAAGTGGCTTTTGCGAAATGAACATTGGCGATTTTAAATGTTTTGTAACATTCGGTACGAAAAAATGTAATTCCTAGTTCTCAATCTCCTTACGAAAGAATGTTGTTTTTCCGGAATTGCACGAAATCCTCCGGTTAACAACCCTAGCTTATGTATCATTTTTTTTAATGATTTTGAACCAAGTGAATGAGCACGTGAATCATTAAAAACCTTCGACCATATAAACTAATAGACACGCCTTACAGTAAGTTAATATTCACAAAATTTTGAAGCCAACATCTTTTAGCGCGTGACGTCACGTTTGAGCATTTAAAGTAAAAATAACTTAATGTATTTAACGCTTTTAAAGTTTTAATATTTGTTATGTATATTATTTTGTTTAAATTTTAATTTTCGAATAGAATAAAGCTACATAACAAACATGGTTTTATCTTGTAATGCATATAATTGCACTCAAAGATATACTAATGAAGTTTCTTTTCATAGGTAACCCAGCATACGTTCTAAATGCATTTTAAATGTCTTTGAACCTCTTCTAAACATTCTTACGTAAAGAACGTTTAAAAGACGTTTAAAAAACGTTTAAAAGACATTTAGAGCGTAACTTTGAAAAACAAATGCCCGTAGGAAAATAGCTACAAATTATTCTTCACTAAGATCATACCTCATATTTTGAATATAAATAGTATATTATTTTAGTATACCTATTAAATACTTTTTTTGTTGGTAGTTTTCCATTAGATATAAGAAGTAAAACCATCTCTCCACATAACTTGTATTCATTTTCTCCTCAATTCCATAATTGAGGAGAAAATGAATACAAGTTATGTGGAGAGATGGTTTTACTTCTTGTAAAGTTTGTAATAAACATTTGACTAGGGTAATACTAATCCGCGGAAAGTTTTGCCGTTTTCTATCGTTAAATTTAATGTAAACCTGCAATTATAAATATGAAACAAAATATTAAGAAACGTAAAAATTTTAGTCAACGTTTCCAAAATCAGTAAAATTAAGCATTAAAACAATGACGACCTATTGCAACTAAAGTTTTTTTAAGCTAAAATTTTTTTTAGCAATAAAATAAGGTTGGCCATCAGATACAGTTGAAAAAACTGTTAAATTTTACTGATTTTGGAAATTTTGGCTAAAATTTGTACGTTTCCTGATATTTTGTTTCATATTTATAATTGCGGGTTTACATTGAATTTAACGACAAAAAACGACAAAACCTTCCGCGGATTCATTTTCTACGGACTAGTTTTACCCTATTTCACTAGTGACTGTTATGAAGAAAACAAAATTAATAAAAATAAACAACTCCTACTATATTTGATTTCCCATTACACAGAAAAAAATACTCATCCTAGAAAACCACCAAAAAAACAGACAAAATTTCAAATAATATCACCAATGACTCAATACACAAAGTCTAATGTAACTAATACTTTTACAACAGCATATCATGATTTAATATGTTTGAGACTTTTTGTATCATATAATACCTATATTAGGAACAATAACGTTGACAATTATAATAATGTTGACAATAATATCACCAATGATACAGTAAGGCTAATGTAACTACTTTACAATGGCATACTTTACAATTACTTAAACAATGGCATATATTTCTTTAAAATTTTTGAGTTTACTTTTTGTGTAATGCAATACCTATATAATTTTAGGAACATAATGTTGAAAATTGGTAAATCAATCCCACTACCAATGGTAAACGGAATATTGGTGATTTGATGAAAATGATATGGTAACACCAGAAAATAGTAATAAGTTTTCAAAATTAACTATAAGTAGACTTGCTGCTAGGCAGAAGACAATTAAAATGCTTCAGGAATCCAAGTGTCGTTTAATAAAAAGGATTAAAGACGTTCATGCCTTTGTCATCTTAAATTAAAAAGTATGATTTCTGAAGAAATATCAACCACACTAATAGTATGATATACACTTTTAATTTTAATATTTTAAAAAATTGTGACTTTTTTAAATTATACCATTGGAATTATTTTGTTTTAATTGGCTTTCTAATAAAATATGGTTTTAATTTAGTAAATTTACTACATTAACAGTTAGATAAAAATTTAGCTCAACACAATTACGGTAAGAATAGCAATGAATTAATTATTGTATTTGATTTTAACTATTTTTAACATAGGCCTTTTGAAAATAGTGTAAAATTAGAAAATTAGTTAAAAAAACTGTGTATTGGCGTTATTATGTATCATTTACATGAAACCTGTCTGGCTTTTTACTATGATATCATGCATTTCTTGATACCCCAATCAATAATGCCCTATTTTACAAGGCATATTATTGATTGGGGTATCAAGTAAAAAATGATTTTGTAACAATATATTCATTTTTTTGATCAATTTAATTACAGGGAACTATGTCTGCCTACGAAACAGAAATTTTGTCAGATATTACAAGGAAAAATTCAAAAGCATTACCCACAAGAGATTTGGTTATAGTAATGTTAGGAAAACTTACAATAATGCACTTCAACAACCACAAACTATACAAAAATGGTATGTTGTGTTGACTGTCCCCCTGGAATTAGTAAAGAAGCTTTAGTAGCTCTTCATAGTAAAGTAGGAAGTTAAGAAAATTGATCAAGGTGTTCATTGACATTAGATGAGATAGCCATTAGAAAAAAAATTGAATGGACAGCAGAGTTGTTAGTCCTTGACCTTGGCCTTGAAACTCATGGCCTTGGCCTTGAAATTTTTTGGCCTTGAAATTTTTTTTTCTAATTTTCTGTTTATTTTAGCAAGTTCATTTTTTGAATTTAGAACAATAGAATTGTTTAAAAGTAATTAAATGCTGTATTCATTAATGTTTAACCTTATATAAAATTATTTGGTTACTTACTGTTAATTAGTTAAAAAAAATCAATGAAAACTTCTTGTGACATTTTGAAGACAATAGAATGTTTGAAAAATTTGTTTTTTTGAAATTTAAAATTCGAACGATTTTAACATTTTCATTCAGAATAAAATATTTATTCAAAGAAAAATTTTTATTTAAAAAGTATAAAAGTTCTATAAAAAGAAGTATATAAAGAATATAAATGTTATTATTAATCGTTGTGAAACGTTATAACTTATATCAGAAGAATAATTTAAGGTACCAAGTATACCTCAAGGTACTTGAGAAATGAAATTTTGATCTTTATAGTTATAGTATGTCAGATTCTTTGCTTGAAACATTAATGTTTCTTAAATGCAATAAAGACTTGTAGACTATAATAGTTCATTTGACAACTTATATTTATTGCTAAAAAATAATATTAACATCTTATATTTTCAAATTTTAACGTATTTTTGTTTTTGGCTTTACTATATATCTATTTTCTAATATATTTTCTTATTGACAATATAGACGCATAACCTTGATTTAATTTTGAAACATGCGGATTTGTTGTTTGCAGCTTGAAAATTAAGTCTTACCCCAATAAATACTTGGATGCGTCCTTTACCTTGTCCTTGGCTTTGAAATTTTTGTTCTTGGCCTTGACCTTGGAACTTGTGGTCTTGGCCTTGAATCATGTGGCCTTGTCCTCGGAACATGTGGTCTTGGCCTTGGAACATTTGGCCTTGACCTTGGCCTTGAAAAATGTGGCCTTGGCCTAGGCCTTACTATATTTGACCTTGTTAACAACTCTGATGAACAGGCCCTAAATTTTCAAGTTATATTGGTTTTGGTGCTAATATTAATAACTAGCTATCATGAATCAAAATTTACGGGTCTAGGGGTTTTTATTTCACGGCTACCTACAATACCTAAGCTATTTATCTATTTTTTCACTTTTATGTTTTTTGAATAATAGTAGAAAAATAATTCATTTGAAGCATTGCTCTTAGAGCAAAAATTAATAAATATGCGCACTTTATTTGCATGCTTAGAGTTATTAAGTTCAGCATTATTTTTTGAAAATTATGACCATATAAAGTTTTAACCCCCTCAATTTGAGGGGGCTGTAAACTTTATAAAAACTAAACACTAAAAGGTTATTGCATAAAATTTGAAATTTGTTGATGAATATAAACTTAGATAAAAATACTAAAGAAATTATTTTATAAACTTGTTGCTCCCACATTAAGGGCTTAGTGGGCCAAAAAATTGGGTTTTTTTTATCCCCAAGCTCCAATCATTACAACTCTTTGCAAAACATTCTCATTTGACATAAGCATGAAAATACAAAAGTTTGGAGTTTGCACAATGCCTGTAAGTGTCAAAATTCAAACATTTAAAAATCCAGTGTATACCACTGTATATATATATATATATATATATATATATATATATATATATATATATATATATATATATATATATATATATATATATATATATCCTTATAGTGTAGTCGAAAGAGTCTTTTAATGTAAAAAAAGTCTCTTTCGACTACAATTTTAATTACCTCGTCTCTTAAGCTGTATTTGATTGTCGTCAAAATGTCAAAGCAATTAAATTGATGCGGAAGTAAATTAAATTTTATTGCTTTTTAAAAATTTTTTAAAAAACCGCAATAATAATGACTAGAAAGTTTTTTTTAATTAGTGGTGTTTTTGTTTTTGTTTTATTAAAAAACATTTTTAAAACATGCGCAAATGTAGCTACATCGACTATCTTATAGCCTGCTGCTACAATGGAGTGTTTCTACATCGACTATCTTATAGCCTGACTCGCAAGGGAGTGCTGCTACATCGACTGACAAATAGCCTGACTCGCAAGGGAGTGCTGCTGCATCATAATGATATCCTATATATCATTATGATGCAGCAGCATCATAATGATATATAGGATATATATATATATATATATAAATATATATATATATATATATATATATATATATATATATATATATATATATATATATATATATATATATATATATATATATATATATATATATATATATATATATATATATATTAACAAAGAAACCAAAATATCTCATTTATTTTTAACCTGTACATTTTTACGTTTTTCTGTTATTTTTGTAAAGTCAAACTAATGCAATTAAAAATATCACAAATATTGTTTTGTAATAATTTTTTTGCATTCATTTCATTGAATGTAGTTACAGTGTTTTCAGCCCATGATTTTTTTTTACAAATCCTTTAAAACTTATAATTTTCTGAATTTCATTTAAAAAATATTTTCTTGAAAAAATGAAAACTTGATTAGTTACCGTATTATTCAACAAAAATCTGAAAAACATAAAATAAAAAACTTAAGTACCTTTTTTTACCCAAATAAAACTGTGGAGCAATTTCACCAACTACAAAAAGGATATCATTATGATTGTCAATTTTAGTAATAGTAAATAAAACTTCACTACCAACTTTAATGTTATCGATTATTTCTTTTTGAGATGCTGACAGATAATCAAAATTAGGTTGTATAATAGATCCGTTTATACAACCATGAATCAAACATCCCAAATGGTGATCAGCTGGAAAAAAAAAATTAATTTTGAAATTAAAAAAATTTATATATTTATATACATACAGGCCTCGGCCCACATTCCCCTAAAATGATTTACAGGAGCAATTTATGGCTCTCGCAAAAGTATAATTTTTCTTTCGAAATTATAATTATAGTTGTAATTAAAATAAAAAACAATGTTATTTAAAAAAAAATTAATTGCATAATATACTGCAATGCTTTTTAAAAGACACAGTTGTGAAAAAAAATTAAAATTAAAATTGAACCTCAATTTAAATAAGGAGCAGCTCGTACAGCTCCTGCTTATCATATTTGCACTTGGTTGCGTTAAAGGATTTTAGATGGTTTGCAAACCTAAACTTAAATATATTTTCACTAACACTATTATAAGATTGTTTCATAAGATTGGGATGTTACAGTGGTCTAATATACAACATTTTTTGATAGACATTGGTTATTTAACAGTTTGTATATATTGGTTTTCTCAATGCAGTACTAACTTGTACAAATAGTATGCTTCTATATGTATGTTTGTGTTCTGTCTAAACCTCTGATGTGGAGTTCATCCACCCGTAAGTTTCTATATGTATGTTAGTGTTCGTCTGAACCTCTAGCACAATGTTTGTTCATTTCAAGCCTTGTTTTAAATAATAAAAGCTTAATGCATTTGTCTAATGTGAATTTGACATCATCAAAATCTCTTTATTTTTTATTTTTTAAAAACATTAACTTTTTTAAACTACTGCAAAACAAGTTAAATATTATTTAACTTATTTTTTAATTTTACTATTAGGGAATTTTTATTTTCTTTGAATTTTTTGTTTTTATTAAATAATTAAATTTAATAATACATTTTTTTAAATGTTTGATATAAACAAATTTCTTTCTTTTCTCGACATTTGTATAAATGAATTAAAATATCTTAAATTTTTTTTAAATGATTATTTCTTAAATTTCTAATTTAGGCTTTGCAACTAAAAAAGATTTTTTTATTTTAAAAATGTAAGCAAGTAACAAATCAAAAAATTATGCTAATTTATTTACTTTATATATTAAAAGATTATTATTTTATTAGCGATTGTGTTGTGAAAGCAAAGATTATTTTTTTAAACACCATTTTTTTAAATTATACCACTTAATTTTATTTTTAATTATTAAATAGAAATTTAAGTAAATTTCTTTTATTGCAATCAAGTTATATAAATATTCTTGTGCTTGCGAGATGATAAATAAAAGTTTTTAATATTTCTTTTATGGGTTTTTTTTAAAGGTTTTGTTTAATAACTTTGTAAACAAAAAAATTTTGTTGTTAACTAGAAATAATATTGTTTTCTGTTACTAAATAATTCGAAATAATAATTTTTTTTTTTTTTGGTTTAACATCTTTGTTTTCAAAAAGGCTCCAAGCAACCACTAGAGCTGGAAGTTACTGGAAGAGAAAAGATGAAGATTGTAGAGCAAGATAACGATTGACAGGCCACTAATAGGATTGCAAATTATATGAATCAGGAAAGCAAGATGAAGGAAGTGAATTCCAATGAAATGATGTTTGAGGAAAAAACTTCATTGAATGACGAGTAACACGAGAATGAATTTTAATAGATGGTGCAAGAGGCGCTAGCTCTTTAGAGCAGTGCTCATTATAGTATTTGTAAAAAAGAGAAAGAGAAGCAACATTACAACAATGTGATAATGGTTGGTGGTTGGCTGCAAGAGCAGATACAAATATGTTTACAATACATTTTTACACCTTGTCTAAAAGAGAAAGAACATTATTAGAAGATCTGCCCCAGATATGTTTATATCTAATATAATTGTCATTACAACTTTTGTTACAAACTTTTTTACATTATCGTCATTCAAAAGTTAATGTGGTTTTTCATAAAATTACTTACTACTTTAATCTTACTGCTTATAAAATAATTTAAATGTTAAAAAATGATAAATGATTAAATGGAAATCGCTCAAGGAGTACTAAAAATTGCTTGATGTGTACATAAATTGCCGGCAGATTAACGCTTTGAAACAAGGCCTGTCACCTGTAAGTAGTAAGCGAACAGGGTTTGTATTTGACTAGGGTCAGGACCGAGTTTGATAAAATATAGCTGGGGCCAAGGCCATGTTTGTGACCAGGCTGCATAAATATTTATACATCATAAAGTATACTTTATTAATTCAAAATTTATGTTTTATTCTGTATATATATGCATTTATAAACATCATTATGATCAACAAGATCATCATTACCATTGTCATCATAATCATGATCATGGTCATCATCTGATCATCTTCTTTTCGGCAAATACTACACTATATAAATACTAATATTTATTTCAATAAGAAAGGATATTGTATGCCAGTATCTAAATAAATAGCAAACATGTTTATATCCATAATATGTATGAGTAAATCTCGGGAAGCTTTTATTCCTTCTGGAATAAAAGTTTGTAAGCTTTTGTTTTTTCTCTTCAATTTCAAGTCAACCCTCATTCTAATTTACATTTTTCACCATTTTGAGCAGTTGCTTTATTAATTCTTATTCATTTTTTTCATCTTTTTAACAAGAACATCTCTTTGGAACAAATGTCTTTTTATTATTCCAAAAAGATGATGTAAAAAAGTATTGTCTGATGTTAAGCTCTGCTATTCTCAGTTTACTAAATCTTGTATCTTATCTCAGATGTTGGGTTCTAGAGATTTTTGGTTAGCCAATAACAGTGTCATTAACTAAAGTAAGTCTAACATTAAATCTTTAATTTATGGGTCTGATCTTTTTACTTTTCTCCAAAATAAAGTATTGTTATTTGCAAAGAAATCTTACTCTAATTTCACTCTTAAATCTAATGGCCATACTCTTCCTGCCAGTTAAACAAATTAACCCATTGTTAAACATCAAAATCACTTTAGCTTTTAATGCTAAAGTTAATTCTTAATTAAACACTTTTACAGTTTGTGCTTCAGACAAGTTTTCTATCATAGTTTTAAAAAAGTGATCTATAGAACTCTCTTCAACTTTTGCTAAATTTTTTAAAAGTGTTAAGTGGTTCCAGTTTTTCAAAACTCTAGAAAACACTTTGACCAGTCCAATCATCTTACGATTAGTCTTCACTCTGTTATTAGTTTCTTCATATAAAGGTTTTGAGATTATTAAATTATTTCTTTATAACTGCAGTATTAAAGCTATTCTTGAAGGCCTACGTTCTTCTTTATTTCAAGTAACATTAAGGGTACTACAAGGTTCTATCTTTGCTCCTGTATCGCATAAAATAAAATTTTTTAGATAAGATCAACAATTAAAAGTTATTTGTAACATAACAATTATTTTTTACATTTAAATTGTAGTAACTTTGCATTGGCGGAAAAAAGCTACAAAAAAAATTGGCAAGATGTTTTATAAATTTAGCACCCTCAAAATTGATCAGGTATCAATTCTTAGCTGCTACAC
>NC_061161.1:33156616-33169116 GCF_022113875.1 Hydra vulgaris | reverse complement strand
TATTCCTGATTGTTTCATGCTTTTTATTGAATCATTGTTATTTTTTTTCTACAGGCAATTTAGAACAAATTATAAGTAAGTAAAGTTTGAAATATTTTAGTTATTTAGTCATTTAAACTTTTTTTTTTTTGTAATGTTAGTGTTATAAATTAATCTTATAATAAAGTAAGTAATTTAAAGTTGGCTTTTAGGTGAATTTAGACAGCAGATCTGTAATTTTAGTAAATTTTAATAATTTCAATAGTATAGTTTAATGATACATGCTAACTTAAGATTATTACTTAATTGATACACAAGCTAAAGGTGTTTAATTTATTGATACACACTAACTAAAGATGTTGTAGCAAAATTTGTAACTTGAAATTAAGTTTATTTTAGTAAACATTATATTACTATTGTTATTACTTATTTCTTTTTAACTCTTTAGCAACACTTACTTCATTAATTGGTAAGAGATTAATCTGTATTTTTATGTGTATGTATTGAGAAATATAGTCTGATTTTGTGGATTATGCAGTATTATACTATTTAACATGTACTATGTTATTGTATATTTAATATGTACTATATATGTATATTTAATATGTAATATTTACATGTATCATTTAATCTTTTGTGTCATTGTATTATTTAATCTTTAATATCCTTGTCATCTGTTGCAGCTGGTAAGGTTTCTATATTATTAATTTGAGAGATAAAGTAATTAAATGCAAGTTCGTGTAACGCGTATAAATAGAGTTAGCAATCGATTGCATTAGGCTAAAATTAGAGCCAATATTTCCCAAAGACAGGCATCCAAGTGCCAAAAAATTGATGAAACAGAAAGTTAGAGCAAAAAAAGTTAGAGCGTTAGCTATCCAAATTGAGTTATGATGAAATTATAGGTTCATACAAAAATTTGTCTATGACCAACTTTATAATTTAGAAGATATCATGTATTGAAGAATTGTAGGCAAAAAACTATATCATGAATGATACGATCCTAAACATCCAAGCCTGTTTTGTATAATGGCAGAGTAGAAAAAGTATTTAGTTGAAAAAATGACTTAGTTTACACTATTTCTTACTGGAAAGATGATGAAACGTATATGGAAGCTGTTGACCATTGCATGAAAAAGATCCAGCTTGTTGCAGATGTTATTTCAGAAGAGTTACAATTTTATTAATTTTATATTATATTAATAAAACACTGTGAAAGTACAAGTTTGAAATTTAAGCTAAAAAAGTACTACAAACGAATTGCTGAAAAATACTACCAGTGTTGTGACTAGCCAAAAGAAATTTATTATTGTAATCATTCACTAAAAGCCAAGACAAAACTATATGAGATAAAAAAATAAACAAACCATTATTATTTCTTTTTAATAACATTTTATTTGTTTTTTAGTTTGAAACAGCCAAGTGCTATTTGAAAGATTTAAAAATTATTAAAGGTTGGTTAGTTAAATGGATATCAAAGCTGTAGAACATTGCATGAAAAAGTTTCAGCTTGTTGCAGATATTGTTTCCAGAGAGTTGACTAGATATTATTTTGTTAAAACACTGCAAATATATAAATTTGAAATTTATAGATTAAAAAACTGCAAGTATTGTGACTTGTTTTAAAAAAAAAGTACTGCTAGTGTTGTGACTTGCTAAAAAAGAGTACTGCAAGTGTTGTGATTTGCTAAACAAAAGTACTTTAAGTGTTGTGACTTGCTAAAAAAAAGTACTGCATGTGCTGTGACTTGCTAAAAATAGTACTGCAAGTGTTGTGACTTGCTAAACAAAAGTACTGCAAGTGTTGTAACTTGCTATGTATTTTTGATAGACGGCTCTGGCTTACCTTCACGCAGTGTCTATTGTTAAAAATGATTATAAAATAATTTCATCAGTATAATTTATCATTGTAATCACTCACTAAAAGCTAAGAAAAAACTTTATGAAACAAAGCATCATTAAAATAATCAAACATTATTTAGTGTTAATAACATTTTATTTATTTTTTAGTTTGAAACAGCCTAACTAAGGTTGGTAAATACCTTGTTTTGATTACCTTTTTACCACTATTGACTGATAATAGAAGTCACTCTGAATGAGAATATTTTAACCAAAAATTCTCCAATTAATCAAAAATGCTTTTTTTTAAAAAAAATGTAACTTTTACTGGGTTAGATATATTTTTTACTTCTTTGTTGTTCTTCTTTAAATAACCAATCAAATATTTCATAATTAAAATTTTTTTGCAATATTAGGGTGTGTTAAAACATGGTCAACACATTTAACATGAGTTTTACACTTACCTTCAATGTTTGGTGGTTGTCCAGTATTAATTTATAGAACCTTTTTACAGAAAAAAACTTTTAATTTATAGAACCTTTTTACAGAAAAAAACTTTGTTTTGGGACTTTAGGAAACATAGTTGTGTCATTTTAATTTTTTTGAATTTTTTTTTTTTTAGGTTGGGGGGGGAGGGAGGGTTTCTCGCCCCTCCCATACATCGATGTAAACACGACTTAAATTCGTAATAGTACCACCACATAAATTCTTGTAGAACATAATTTTATATTGTATACTAATTGAATCCATTTTAGTAAAGATAAAAATATTTATGAAAACAAGTCTTTTTTGATATTAGGGTGTATCAAACCATCACCACCACACTACCTCCAACGTTAACATACGCCTCTTATATACTCTGGTGGTTAAATATAATTTTATAACTATGTTTTTGTATATTTAAAATACTTATGTCTTGAAAAAAGACTTTTTTGTGTGAAAAAAAAGTCTTTTTTCAAGAAAAAATGTTTAGTTTCATACGGGTAAGGTGGTGGTTTGGTGCCCCCTCTGTCCATCTGATACACCCGGTGGTTAGAGTTTAACAAAAATTTGTAGCCCACTCTTACATCTATCTTTTGACACCAAGGTATTTGTATTTCAATAAGAATTAATAAAGTTATGACAATTTAAGTGAAGAAAAACATAATTATGACCACAGTTTCTTCAACAATTCCATATATCAAAAAATCAGTACTTAAACTGTCATAACTTTTGAACCAATTGTTCGTTTTTGATAATTTTTTCACCTCTAAAATACTGTATTGGTCCTCTTTATAATGATATATAACAGTAGAATATTTAAACAATTTGAAATTTTTACTCACGTACCTAATATAATATATATTATATAAATATATATATATATATACATATATATATATATATATTATATATATATATATATATATATATATATAATATATATAATATATAATATAATATATATATATATATATATATATATATATATATATATATATATATATATATATATATATATATATATATACATATATATATATATATATATATATATATATATATATATATATATATATATATATATATATATATATATATATATATATATATATATATATATATATATATATATATATATATATAATATATATATATATATATATATATACTTAAACACACACACACACACATTATCATATATTATACTTTTTTAACAAAATGTAATAGTAAACATAAATTATTTTTATTTTTAAACTGCCGTACCAATTTTATTAATGGTTGCACGTAAAATTTTTCCAAGTCTCGGTTTGAAAACCATATATGACACTTCTAAAGTTAAATTGAACCTCTCAAGGTCATCAATTATTTCACTTTTATTTATATGTATTTTTCCAAATGCAAAAGGAACACCATTCAAACTATTATTATAAACAAAAAGGTCTTTATTTAAAGTTTCTTTCAAACCAATACGAATACTATTTATAAACTTTGGAGACATTGATAGCACCTTTTCATGTTCTACTTTTTCAATACATGAATGGCTCTTCAAAGCCATCTTCAAAGCGTCTTTGTAAGTTAAATGAATAAAATGTTTATTTTTATGATGAGAGAAAGACATTTGATTAACGACTAAAAATTTAGCACAAAAACTTTATACTTTTTCAAAAACTCCAATTTCATAAACACATGGATTGTGTACAACTAGGTCCGTGCACAACGAATACTGCCCATTTGCCGGTACACGAATAAGGTTGGAAGAAGTTTATTTATACATTCAACACACACGGCTGTTTCACTCAATATAAAAGCGAGCCTGACGTCACGAGTTTATCAAAAAAAAAAGTATTTCCGCATAAAAAGTATAAAAATTCATTAACTTTAAAATAATAGTATTTTTTTTCTATAAATGCTTTCATCTTCAAATAAAAAAAATATAAAAGATCTATCTTTCCTTGTTAAATAAACATTTACATTAAACGGAATAAAAATGAAAGCTGTAAAAATATTGTTAATAATTTGGCATCACTTTTCTGATTTTTGCGATTTTTACGCAAAACCTGTCTTAGGCCAACTAAGATTTGATAACATAGCTACATGGTCGATGGTTGAAATTTAGAACAGTTATTAATGAATGTCTGTTCTATCTAGATTTCCACAGACTTTGCAAGTTTTTATATAGAAAGTTAGTTTATAATGCATTTATATTTTTGTTTTTATTCGTTTTGAATAAAAAACATAACATTTTTGAAAAGTCTGTGGATTTAGTAATACTTCAACCTTATATGAATAAGAAAATCAAAAAATTATTTTCTGTACCTCTAGCTATGTTATCAAATATGTTTTCAAACTTGGCATGTTTAGCGACATTTTTTTTAGTTTTTTTTGCATAAATTCTTGTTTACATTTTAAAGCGGTGACGCAAACTCTGATCGTTACGTCCCCAACGATTATCGGATGCATTTTAAGAAAACAAACAAAACAAACGAGACACATTTTATAGAATAAATAACAAAGTTTGGCGGATTAATTTCTCTTGGATATTTGACTAATTTCAGATAAGTTGATTAATCCGATTTTATCTAGTACATCTATTCGTCAATATTATTCTATTTAAGTTGTTTGTATTATAATTTTATTACTATATCAATAAAGATTATAAAGCAAAGTTTCGTGGATTATTTCCTCGTGGATATTCGACTAATCTCAGATAAGTTGCTTAATTCTTTTATTTTTAGTGTATTTATTTGTAAATATTATTTTATTTAATTTCTTTTATTATATTATTATTATAATATCATTATCATTATTTATGTGATGTATGCAACTGAGAGGGAAATTTTGAAACTGTACATCGGTTGGGAAGATGGTTGGGAAAATGAGTATAACTTTAATTTTGTAAAGCGAGTAATTGAAACTAGTAAGATCACTAACAATGTGATTTCAATTTTATTAACAGTTTTTCATCCAAAAGCGTTGTTTACTTTTTTAAGTTTTCTTTTGCCAATTGAGTTTAATATGCCTAATATTGATGTGTTAAATAAAATGTGCCGAAAAATAAAACAAAGAAAAAAAGATTCTAAAAAGTATTTTGAAGCTTCAAAAAACGAAGAATTTTTAAAATGCAACTGTCTCCAGCTCCACAAACAAAAAAAACAAAAATAAGCAGATGCAGATAATTTTTATATTTTAAATAGGAATAAGGAACTAAGTAGTCAAGTTGAACAATTAATTTCTAAAGAAAAAAATAATGTGGATATTAGTTTGATCAAACTAATATCAGATAAGTTGTTAAATCCACTTTTATCTACTGCGTATATTTGTTAATTAATATTATTTTATTTGTTTTTATTATATTGATTAATAAGTCAATATTATTTTGATAACTATGTATTTAACTGAGAGGGAAATTCTAAAACAACATATTGGATGGAAAAATGGTTGGGAAGATAGGTGTAACTTTCCTTTTGTTAAGCGATTAATTAGGACAAATCAGTAACAATGTCATTTCCATTTTAATGACAGTCTTTAAAATAAGAAGTGATTTATTTAGTATTATGAGTTTTCTTTTTCCAATTGATTTTGATATGCCTAGTAATGACGAGTTTGATAAAATCTGCCTAAAGCTAACACGCCAAAAAAAGAAATATAAAAAAATTTTAAAGCTTTAAAAAAAGAAGAATTTTTTAAAATGCAACTGTCGCAAGCTCCACCCCAAAAAAAAATCAGCAGATGCAGATGACTTTTTCACTTTAAATAACAGTCAGGAGCTACTGAATCAAATTGATCAATTAACTTCTGAAAATAAAACAAATATGGTGCAAATGGAAAAATTTAAAATGCAAGTATTTAAGTTGGAAGCTGAAATTACAGATTTAAATTTTAAAAATAGGGCTCTCAACACACATTGTAACTCATTAAGTTCTCAATTAGAGACTATGAGTATTAGGCTAAAACAGGAGGATCAGTTCCAACTTTAAAAAAAAAATTAAAACAGCACAGCGTAAATTTGCATCTGCTCGTGCCAAAAATGAAAAAAATAAATGCTTAAGCTTTAAATGTTTTGACTAAATATTCCAAAATCGAAATCTGGCTTTATTTTGCAATGCAATGAATTTATTGGCTTAGGAAAATAAGTTTCTAAAACAAGAACTCCTAGGTTTAAAAATGTACTCTTTTAACAGCTAATCCCCCTTTTAACTACATTTTTCATAACTTTGCGAAAAGTGCGGTTTGCTTTCAGACCTCAATAAAGTCTGTTTTAGCTATCCTTAAACAATTAAGTAAAGTTTTTTTGTTTTTATAATAGTCAAACAATAGGTATATTTGAGAATAACTATCAGAAATAAATTTTTCTGATATTTTTTTGATAAAAAGTAACATCAAATTACTTGAATTCAACCAACTTCATCATTTGTCGCGTTATTTTTAAACTTAAAGAAGTTTTTTTACTAATGTATTAAATGTCGTAAGATGAAACATTTTATTGGTGTTTTTTTTCTTTTTACAAAACAAAATTATCTTTAATATTTTAAAAGTTATAGAAGTTTTAGTAACACCCCTTAAGTCAATATTTTCAAAAAATAACAAGAAGCCGTTAAGCTCGGTTTGAAACAGCCGTGCACACATAGGCGTATAACGCGCTGGGGCTCGTACCCCATCCGGAAATATTTTGTAATGTTTAAGTAAATTATAAACCATAATATACTTAAACATTAACAAATATAATAATTTAAAAACGATTGTAATATTTCCGCAAATACCTAATGTGATTTTCAAAAGTTTAAGCTTTCAGAAGTTTAAGTTATTTTTCGAATTTCAGAAATTCAACGCTTCTGATAAATCTCAAGGGAGTTTGAGATTCGTAAAAATGTAATAAAAAGCAAATTAAAGGACTTCAAGTTTGCATAAAAGAAGTTAATCCTTTAGGTTAACAAAGTTTAATTTGCTCCTTTAAGGAGCAAATTAAACTTTGGCACTATTATTTGTATTAATTATTTATAAGTTTTGAAATAAAAATCATTTGAATTAAAAAACGGAAGTTTTTAAAGAAATTGTTTAATTGTTCAACAGTACATTGACTTATAAATAATAAGTTGTACAACTTGTACAATAAAAAAGATTAGTGAATACTTTTCAAAAAAAGAAAATGAAATTGAAACAGTTGAACACATTTGAATTGAAACAGTTGATTTTCTAAATCTCAAAATACTTATAACTTCCAAGATAATGCTTGTGAAAGTTTATCATTTGTTCAGTCAGATGATGCAACTGATTCAACCACTGTTGTTGAGTCGCCGTCTTTTACAGAGGAGCCTGGAACTTGTTGTTCAAGACAGCCATCTTTTCCATCAAAAAAGGAAGAAAACTTAAACAAAGCTGGAATGAAAAATATAAATGGTTTCTACATGACCGTGAAAAAGAAAAATTTTTTTGTTCTACCTACATCAAGGCTACTTGATGGATTCTTAGAAAACTATCGATTATATATATTACGAGTAACTATTCCGCCATCATCAACTGGTTAGAGGATTTTGAAAATCATTCTGATAAATCAGCAAAAAATAAGTCAGAAGCAGCGGGTTATTTGGAATCTTTTTGTAAGTTTGACACATTTTTCAAATTGGAAATTTTGCGAATAATCTGCTAAATGCTAATACAGCACTCCAAGGTAAATATTGTTTTATTTCATAGTGTTTTTTTTTTATATATATTATTATAATTAAATTATAATGTTAAACGTTTATTGAAAATCATTTTAGACATGCATCTTAATTTTTGGAAAGCAAGAAATACCATCAACACGCTTAAGGATGTGTTAAAAGAAGGTGATACGCGCTTCAAAGTCTTTTGGGATGCAACCGTTGTAGCAGCAGAATGTAATTTACTTGACTAACCAGAGATGCCACGGAAACGTAAATTTATATCAAATTTACTGGAAGTGGAGTTCCATACTTAGCTACGACTCCAGAGGACCACTACCGCCAGCTTTTCTATGCATCTCTGGATTGTGTTATAACGGGATTTGCGACCCTTTTTGAACCGACTGAGACCACTTTAGCCTTTAGCAAATGTAAAAATATTTGTCATTGGTCAGTGCTTGGAAATCGGATTTGCTGAGGTTTTTAACAAAGATGAATTTAAAGATTTTAGAAGGCTACAACTTCATCGCGATATATTTGTGGATCATGCAAAATTCAAAAATATTCAACTAAATGATTTTGAATCAGTTTTGAATGAGCATGTAGGCCATGATAGTGTCCTTTCTCACTTCATTCCACTAATTCTCGATTTTGTTAAACTGGTGAAGATTTTGCTATATATGCCTGCCACCTCTTGTACGTGTGAGCACTTTTTTCTTGTCTTTGGTAGGCTAAAGGCTTATTTGCGTTCTACAATGTCTCAGGAGCGATTGAATCATCTTGCTATTTTAAATTGCCTTCGCGATATTGTCTGCACTCTCGATCTTGATCGTTTGATCGTTGAGTTTATAATGCGTGCCTCCGTACGTATGAACAAACAAAGGAAAAATTTAACCTTTTTAAAGATCTTATATCCAAAAATGGTTTTGCTTTATACATCATTGCAATGTTTATTGAAAGTTTTCTATCAAGAGTGCTTATATGTTTCCTCCATGTTAAATTTTCGTCCAAAATAATACCTAAAAAGTTTACAGTTGTTTGTCTAGTAATATTTATATTATTGATTTTAAGATTGGGTAATTTTAAAGGAAGGTTTCCTGTTTTGTTTGGTTTGTAAAATAGAATAAACTTAGTTAACGTTAAGTGAAAGTTTATTACAAATAAACCATTTGTTTACTTTGTTTACTTCTTCATTAACTACTTTAAAGAGAGTTTTAATATCCCTGTGAGAATAAAACAGGTTGGAGTCATTCGCAAACAAGATAAAATTTAATATGTTTGAGGTAAAAGATAGATCCTTTATATAAAGAGAAAACAGTAACGGTCCTAAGATTAAGCCTTGAGGAACTCCACATTTTATTATACTTTTTGTCGTTTTAATATTTCCGTATTGAATGTATTGCTGTCTGTTTGATAAGTATTATTTAAACCATAGTAAATTATTGTTTTTTATTCCATAATGTTCAAGTTTTTTTTAAAAGAATGACATGCTTTAGACAGATCAATAAATACTCCTAATGTAAAACGGTCATCATTAAAGGCATTGGTTACATGAGTTACTAACTCGGTCAAAACGTGATCAGTTGAATGATTTTTTTTAAAGCCAAGTTGCTTGTTGTACATCATGTTATTTATTGTTAAGTAGTTGTTTAGCCTATTATACATTATACCTTAGGTAAACATTTATGCTATTAATGATTTTTACATATATATATATTCAAGCATAATCTTCAAAAAATGAGACAAGATAGGATTTGTAAAATATATACTTAACAAGTTTTTAATCATTTTAAAAACGAATAACTAGAAAGTTTTAAACAAATTTTCTAAACAAAGTTTAATATAAAGATAAAATATGTATATTTCGGTTTTAGGTCAAAGTAGTGCCCAGCCACTATCAAGCGCTCCAATATTGACGACTCTAGCTTTTGTAAATATACATTGAAATACTGGACTATTAAACAACAGAATAAAGAGACTGGTCAGAACTGTAAATCAAGCAGCAAGATAGTAAAGCCAAAATTTTTTAAGAATTTCTTTAGACCAGGTCAATACTTGAGTGATTTTTATTCCCTTTTCCATCGGTTATTTTTAAGTCACCTGCAAATAACCGATGGAAAAATGACCTAAAAATAACCGATGGAAAAGGATATTCTAGTACAGTTCGCGTTGTCGCTGACTGCAATCATTTAGTCTTGTGAATCATGTTATTTGCTCTCTCAAAATTTCTGGTGGGTATTTTGTTACACTCGAAATTAATAGTGGTAAAGGTAGCAGTATCAACAATGCTTTATTTTACTCTTTATTTGACAAGTTTTATTTAAGCATCGTTGATAATGCATAAAGGATTGATACTAGCTCACCGCCTCAAAACAACCTCTCACTCAAAGGAACAGCAAAGACACTAGATTTAAGAGACAAATTCTTGTTGCGGTATCGGAAAATTTGCCAGAAACTTATTGCGGTATCAGAAACATTAACTTGACAATCTTCTAATTCTAAAAATAATCCCATCGATGAAACTTCATCTCCTTATAGGAGTAGCTAATCATCTTTTCAAGATACTTAACACTGCTTGGATAAAAGCTGTTAAGTGGCAAGCTGCCCTCCTCACCAATTGGCGCAAGCGCAACACCCAAAATTCACACCACCCTCAACCACATCAAATTATTCATCAGTTGCAAAGAAACTCCCTTAGGAACCCTGTAGTGAAGAAACTGTCAAAACTGCTCATTAAGACTTTACAAAAAAATGTTGCATAGTACTAGGAAAGATGGTTATGCTGCATAACTAATCTGAATAGTAAGCATCTTTAACGAATTGTTACCATAATCCGATTTATTAGATTAGGAAGCAGAAAGCCATAGCTTACGGTCTATGATAAACATTTTAAACATTTTAATCATTAACTGCTGTTAGTAATTATGAAACTTAATATTGAAAATATTGAAGAGTATTTGACTAAAAGAGTATACTATTTTGAATAAATTTCTTGTGGAGGAAATCAATATCCTAGTCTTACAATTTAATCAAATGCTATTTGACGGTAATATAATGTAAAAAAGAGGTTTATATAGTCATTTTTTCACTTCATTGTGAAAGACATTGTATTTAAGAAGGTTTCAAGGGCCAATCCAAGTTCTTTTAAAAATTCTTCTCTCGGCTCGATTGAAAGCACTCCGTCCTGGCGCATTTGTCAAAATGAATAAGACACCTAAATTTTTTTTAAGGAATTGCTGTGAACAAAATAGATATATAAGTTAAAAAAAAACATAATTAAATTGATAGATTGCAATAAAAAAATGTAAAAAATAAGGCTATACCAATTTCAATGACTATAGCGTAATGTGGACTTTCATCAGATCTACCATCAACACTAAAAACAACCACTGGCTTGACCAACTTGGTCAAAGGGTTTTTTGTTTCTGAATTGAACTTTGGAAGAGTTAAAATTTGTTCAAAGTACAATCCGCGAGCATACGCGGTTAATAATGAATGCTTTCCAGATCGAACAGCATCATAAGTGGAACAGAAATAGGAAACTGTGCCAGATTTTTCAAGACCATTTGGTTTGATTTCGATGCCTGTTTAGACGGACGTGATGAGCCTGTGACAAGGCCCATCACGTCCATGATCAGGATGAGAAACTCGATATTCCATTTGCATTAATATAGAAGCTTGTTTGGTACCAGCGGTGATTCCAATTGGGATCCGAGCTTGAATTATAAAGCACACATTTTTGGGGCCTTAAAATAAACAAACTTCATCCATATTCCTTATAGTTGCTGTACAAAAAGGACTATCCACGTAATTTGAATGAGGTTGTTTTGGGCCCGCATCAACTTGACTGGAACTGTGTGGACGTGTCTCTTTCCGTCAAGCGAATTCTCCATATCGGCATCAACCGAGTATATAAAGCACTTCTTAGCAGAAGTGCAGTATATACTCGGTTGATGCCAAAATGTATTGAAAAAGTCATTAAAGTTATATATATACTTTAATGACTTTTTTAATAGAATTATAACAAGATATGTATGAGTAAAAGTTATTTAGACATAAATGTAGTATTTTTGTTTGTTTTTGCCCAAATTCGCTTCTTAAATAAGTTATACAAAGATATCGTTGCCTTTCGAAGATATCGTTGGCTTTCGAACACTAAATGGTTATTAAATGAAATTTAAAGCCTGCTGATAAATTCAAATTTAGTATAAGAGGTATTTTGGCTTCCAGGCGTCAATAACCGCAATTTTTTGCAAAACACTCTTAGCATATGCATGAACATACTTAAGTTTGGAGTTTGCACAAGACTTGAAAAAGTCATTTCTGAAGCATCAAAAATTTTATCTATGGCATTAGTTTGAATTATGAATCGTTTCACATATCCTTATGTTTTTCATTTTAGTTAATTGTTGCCTCTAATTCATTTTTGGCATTTTTAACCTTTTATTTCTACAAGCTTATAGTCTTTGTGTTGTTATAAAGGAAATAGTAGTAGAATTTCTTAAACGATTTCAATGGCTTTGTACTTTATAACATCAGGAAAAGCTGAACAATTAAAAT